>CAOLHI010001420.1:0-384946 GCA_948474755.1 Ctenosaura bakeri
CAACCCCATTCTACCATGCAGGAAGATAGCCATCCACCCTCTGTTTTAAAACCTCCAAAGAAGGAGACTCCACTACACTCCTACACAGTAGTGTATTCCATTGCCAAACTGCTCTTACTCTCAGGAAATTCCTCCTAAAACTTCTGGATGTTCCAAGCAGGAGCCTTACGGTAGGTAATGGTTCATTCTGACAACTTTGCCGTTTGGAGGATCTTCTCTTACCCCGAGGACTGAGAGAATCAATATGGAAATCGAAGGACAGGTCCAGTTTACTCCCAGACAAGATGGCAGATTTGGGACTGGAGGGCTAGATGACAGTGAGGTTCACAGAGAGAATATAGGGGATGTGGCTCCTGCCACCAGGGAGACAGGTTCTAGAACCCTTCTTCCTATCCGTGGCCAAAGCATAATCACTCTACAGGGGCATCAGAAAGGTTATTTTGCAGTTAATAGGCCCTAACCAGCCAGCAAGGTGTAGTGTTTTGAGTGTTGCACTAGCATCCTTGGCCACTCCCACGTCCTGCCTTCGCCCTGTCCCACCACCCCGACTGGCTGATTTTTCTTTTTGTGGGGAGAGGCTGTGCTAACACAGCAGTGTTGTAACAGCATGACATGCCAATACACTATTGCGTTTTTGCCCTATACTGTTAGAAATGTATTCAAAAAATTTAAAGTTTTGACTCAAAGGAGATATTTAAAATAAACAAGGGGAGATGATAGGAAGTTACCACACCATGGGAGTCGTTGAGGGAGGGACGAACTGGCCATGCCCACACCCTACCCATTTCGGGATCCGTGATGACAAGAAGTGCTATCAAGCACTATTACGGTTCCGCGCTATGACGGCTGATGGGATTGAAGCACTATAGGAGGCTCTGGATGGATTCTTTTCTGGAAATAGAATATGGCCATTTCAAGATGCTCGGGAACGAGACAGCAGCTGGACAGGGACGATGTCGTGCAGAAGGATGACTCCTGGACTGCTAACAACCTGCTGCTATAGCATTATAGTGACATCATGTGGAAATGGCCAAAGAGACAGACAGACGGTAGGGAGGGAAAAACCCATAGTTGAGGATTCCCAGATTCCCATTTTTCACCTAGTTTCTCCCCAGAAGTAACATGTTAGAGTCACATTTTAAGAGCACATACACTCTGCCTAGTACTGTGCCCTGTGGGATTTCAAAGTCCATGAATTCCCATAGCCTCCAACATTTCACAGATGAGAACCAGGATGAGTGTGGCCTAGGAACATCAGATGTAGTAGAGATGGCAAAAGTTATTAATGAGGAAGAGCAGAGGAACCAGGAGAGGCTGCAGCAGTTTGCTTTTGCCTGAGCCTACTGGGAAGGGCAAGATTCCTTCCTCTGCTCTCTTTTCCTCCCTGCTGAGTTCACACACACACACACACACACACACACACACACTGAGTACAAAACTTTTTTCCACTTTGAACTCAGTTTGCAGCAGTGGACAAATAGGGAGAGTGGGAGGAGGAAAGAAAAACTGGGACATTTTAAAAGTAGCTGAAAAAGTGGAATGGCAGAGAAATCTTTGGGATTGTCCCTACTTAGATGGGGCAGTTGCAGGGCATAGATTTCAGTGTTGGCTCCTTTGTTACCTCTTCTTTAAAGCCATCCTTCCCCAAGAAAGCATCAGGACTGGCTTCCTTGAAATCCACAAGGCCCCCAAGGCCTGAAGTTTGCTGCCCAATTTACCTATCGTGAATTCGTCAAAGGTGATGGTAGTGGAGCTGCTGCCCAAAGGGTTGGTGGCAGTCAGAGTCACCCGGTACTTCTTGGAAGAGAAGAGGTGAAGGTACTGGATGTAACACCGGTTCTTGGCGGGGATGTCCTTCTTGCATGCGATCTCCTTGGAGTCGTGCCTAGAAAAATAAGGAAGTTTTAGAAAAGAAAAGGAAAAAAAGGGGGAGATCAGATGAGAGAACTAAGGTGGGGTGAGAGCTACAGGGAGTTTTCTTTGGCAGGTATCTCTATGCTGAAAGTAGGGAGAGAGACTAGTTCCAGCTTGTTCCTTTTCTCCCTTTGCAGAATTCACACTGTTCAGGACTACCATCAACATTATTTAGCCGCATAAAGGGAAACCAGTGTGGTGTAGTGGTTTGAATGTTAAACTAGGAGTCCTGGAGACTAAGGCCATTTCCGCACTAGACTGTTATAGCGTTATTATTCCACTTGCAACATCCTACGGAATCCTGGGGTTTTCAGGCCCCTCCTGAAACTGCAAACCCCAGGATTCCGTAGGATGTTGCAAGTGGAACAAGAGCGCTTTAACAGTCTAGTGCGGAAATGGCCTAAGATCTCGATCCATACTCAGCTCACCCTGGAAACCCACTGAGTGACCTTAACCAAGCCATACATTCTCAGCTTCACGGGAAAGCAATGCCAAACTTCCTCTGAATACGATATGTTGCCAAGAAAACCTTGAGATAAGGTCTCTGTAAGTTAAGAGTTTACTTGAAGACACGTAACAACAGACAACAGCCAGCCAGCATGGTGTAGTGCTTTGAGCGTCAGATGAAAGCTCTGGGAGACCAGGGTTCAAGCTGCCACTCAGCCACGGAAGCCACGAGGTCTCCTTGGGCAAGTCATACTCTCCCAGCCTCAGATGAAGGCAATAACGGCAAACCTCCTCTGAAGAAATCTACCCAAGAATAACCTAGGAGTGGTGTTACCATGCCCTACCACCCCTCCTGTGAGATATGTGATCTAATAAATTGGACTTGTTAATGACGGGAGAATGTGATTGAGGTCACACTGACCACAGATGTGTTTCAGGGTCAAGCTGACCTGAGATGTGCTCAGGGTCATAAGTCCATAGATGATTAGGTGGGAAAACCTGAGGCTAATGAGTATACGTTAATCCTTTTATTGCTTTAGACTCTTTGAATTTCCAATACGGTGAAAGACAAACGGCCCACATTGGTGAGCAATCAGACAACATCCCTTGATCTTATCCTATGGAGATCTTCCCTATGCACCCAATTTGATGAACATTATGACATCATCATGGGTCCAATCAATGTTTTTTCATTCCTAAATTAAAGCAATCAGCTCATTCCGGACCCCTTTGTCAATTTCATTGGAAAGCCATTATGGCTTTGTCAGTGCACCCCTTCAGGGTATGAAATAGGGTATAAAAATCCTACTACAAATGACCCCGGCCAGTTGTAGTACATAATACATAGTGCCCTGTCATTCCTCCATGCTACCTTCAGATGCCCTCTGCTGTTACCCCTTCTTCAGGAATTATTAATATTATTTATTATTATCCCGCCTCTCCATATGGATCGAGGTGGCGAACAACTTACAAATAGCATGTATTTTGATACATTTCTTATACATGCCCCCAACAAGCTGGGTACTCATTTTACTGACCTGCAAAAGGATGGAAGGCTGAGTCAACCTTGGAGCCGGGCAGGATCAAACTTACAACCTTGTCGCTTGCAGTACTGGTATTTAACCACTGTGCCACCTCCCCTAATATCTCTTTATTCAACATTTCTAGCCTCATTTTCTGATAGCCCTGTATGGTTCTTAGGAGTGTCTCATATGTCTGTCAATTCAAATGAAATACTTTAACTGGAGTCCTCTGTACAGTTAGTACCGGTATACATAGATGAAAAGATCCCACATTACCCTCCTTTGAGCTACATTTTCCCCAAATTCTAAGGAGATGCTGGCATTGTGGGTGCACCCCAACATCGCCCACCTCTTAGGACAACAGTAGGTCATCATGAATCAGAGTTGGTTTGAAGATACAATAGAACAACAGTATGAGAACGAGCATGGGGCAGTGTTTTGAGTGATGTACAGGGATTCTGAGATTTGAGTCATGACTCAGCGATGGAAACCCATTGGATGGTCTTGGGCAAGTTGGACTATTCTCAATCTTGGAGGAAGTTACTGGGAAAATAATACTTTATTCAAAAAGTCGGTTTATATCCATGGCCATTTCCGCACTAGACTGTTACAGTGCTATTATTCCACTTTCAACATCCTATGGAATCCTGGGGTTTGCAGTTTAGAGAGGGGCCTTTAGAATTCTCAGCCAGAAAGCTCTTTGGCCTCTCCCAAAACTGCAGACCCCAGGTTTGCATAGGATGTTGAAAGTGGAATAATAGCACTGTGAGTCTAGTGTGCAAATGGCCCATCAAAGCTTGTGCAAAGATTAAAAAAAAAGTCTTAAAAGTTCTGCCGCATTCCTTTCCTCCTCCCCGACACTTTCTACTTTTTATTCAAATTACTGTTGATCAAAGGAACTCCTTTAGTGGGGAGTGACAATAGGATTTAGGGGTGATATCGTAGGAACCCATACTCTCTAATACTTCAAAAATAGAAATTGGGGCACGTGTTCAAGCAACAACAGAAGGTAGGCAAGATGGCAAAAGTAATTAATCAGGAAGAAGACACAATCTGCGGCAGTTTGATTCTGCCAGAGTCTATAGGGAAAGTCAAGATTCTGCCCCCTCTTCTCCTCTCCCCACAGTTAACGGAGTGCAAATTACTTTTGCACTTTGAACTCGGTTTACAGGACCTGGAGTAAGCTGAGGACAAAGAAGGAAAGTGGGAGGAGGAGCGAGAAGACCAGGCAATTTAAATCCAGCTTTAAAAAGTGGAATGACAGAGGATTCATTGGGACAGTGTGGCAGAGACCCATTCCTGGGCATTCTGGATTCCTTGCATGGATCTTAATTTAGAAACAATGGAAGTGTCACTGTATCATTTTCAGTTGCCCTTTTCAGCTGATTTCCAGATTTATTTATAGTCAGCCTTCCACATTTGTGGGTTTCACTTTTGCGGATTTGATTATTCACGGATTATTTGTTGTCCCCTCTGCTGCCTCCCTGTGCCATTTTTAATAGGGACTGCAAGCCTCGTGAGACTGAGAGATTGCAAACAAGGCTTGTAAGTCCCTCTTAAAAATGGTGGGGGGCAGCAGTGGAGGTGGCAGAAAGCCTCACAGCCCCCCACTTCTGCCTTGTGAAGGAACTCTGATGCCTCAAAGGACTCCATGGTGGGTTGAATATGGTGATCATACTTTTTTTTGTGTTAAATATGGTTTGGGAGGGCCTAGAGTTATTCACAGTTTTTCCACTTTCACAGGGGTCCTGTGCCCCTAACACTAGCAAAGGGGGAGGGATGACTGTATTTACTATTGGGTGGGTGAGGGTTCTGGAGGGTGGATTGGTGATCTAGACTGTTATAGTTGCAGGTGGTTTCAGGGCATTTTGACTGGTTTGCAGGCAAAAATATCTCTCCAAAATGTTTTTCGTTCTTTTTAGTTTGAAGGACTTTAGGGATCACCAGGGGGCCACAAAAATAGTGTTCAGGGGCTATACTTTCCTCACCCCTTTTATGGATACAAAAATGTGGATGGGTGGAAGGAGAAATTGCTGCCTTTTTGGTAACAAAATGTGTGCGCGCGTGTGTGTGCCTGCCTCCGTGTGGGGATGATTTTGTATCAGTATGCATGAGAGGAATGCGCATGCAACTGTGGTCTATCATTCACCTTTCAAACATTTTCCAAGAAAAGGCCAGGCGTCTGATTATACAAACAAATTCTTTGAACCCAAGCCCCCAATCTGCACAGAATTGCAGATGAGAAAGCTCTGGACACACAAATAAATGCTCCCAGGGGAAAAGTTCAGATGGATGCCTCATGTTCTCCGCATCCTTGAACATGTACATAAAGTTGACCCCCTCGACCCCCAGAATAACATCCGTCACAGTCCTTGTACATCAAGGGAAGTAGCTTCATGTCCTTGTGGTCCCAGAAGAGAGCTATGCTATGCTCTCTTCTACTCTCGAGATCAGATAGCAGTGCAGAATCACAGAGCCATAGAATTAGAAGAGATCCCAAGGGCTACCTAGCCAACCCCATTCTGCCATACAGGAACATACAAAGCACTCCCTTTGACAGGTGGCCACCCAGCTTCTGCTTAAAAACTTCCTAAGGAAGAAATTCTACCACACTCCCAGGCAGCGTTGCACTGCTCTGTCAGAAACTTCTTTCTAAGGTGGAATCTCTTAGGTGGAATCTGTTTTTCCAGAATTTGAATCCATTGCTCCATATCCTAGTCTCTGGAGCGGCAGAAAACAAGCTTGCTCCATCCTCCATATGACATCCCTTCAAATATTTAAACATGGCTAGCATGTCACCCATTAACCTTCTCTTCTCTAGGCAAGACATGCCCAGCTCCCTGTCAAAATCCAGGATCCGCCCAGCCTGACACCTCTTTATGTTCAGGTCTGAACAGTCAGGGAGAACTCTAGATCAAGCCAGGGCCACGACACTCAGATCTGCTCCTATTTTCCCTTTCCAGAAAATGCAGCTCCTTCTCACTCTGTGTCCCACACTGGCTTCTCCTCCCAGGTTATCTCCCTCTACTGCTTTCCCTAAATCCTCACTCTTCTCAGGTATAAGGATAAGCAGTGATTTAACTCTCCAATGACTGCAGTACTGATGGTAGTATGTGTAACCCAGTACAGAGCAACTGAGACGGCTCTTTTTTAAAAAATATATAAACAAATCTTTATTCAGCACACCTTGACTTTATTTAGCAAGGTAATAGATATTAGGTAAGCAAGGATTTATAAACTACCACAACACTTCTCTCTCTCTCAATTCCAAACACCTATTTCTCTCAACCTCAACACTCAACTTTCTTCATCAACTCTCAACTCTCTTCTCTTAGTTTTCAGTTAGATTTCCCTTGCTCAGTCCCCCCATCTAGCCCCTTCCTCTGGCTAGCCTGGGGTTCCATTTGCACCAGGCAATCAATTTGAAGCCTTTGGCTTGCTAGGGTGGCTCCATTGCTAAGCCCTCCTTTCAGGGTTCGTCACCCTCCCCAAGCCACTCCCCATAGGGCAGTGGTTCCCAAACTTTAGTCCTCCAGGTGTTTTGGACTTCAGCTCCCAGAATTCCTCATTGTTGGCCAAGTTGGCCAGAGCTTCTCGGAGTCAAAGTCCAAAACACCAGGAGGACCAAAGTTTGGGAGCTACTGTCATAGGGCTTCATGGCTCCCTGGCTTTTGACCATTTTGGTTGCCCTCCTCTGGACATGCTCCAGCTTCTCAATATCTTTCTTTTGTCATCCTTCTCAGGAAAAAGATGATTTCCCCAGAGACAAACACCAGAGGATACAGCAATCAAGGGTATTAGATGCACATTCCCCACTGAGCCACAAAACTCCAGCTTGGGCTAGTCATTCCTTCAGCCTGATCCTTTTCTCAAGGATATTGACAAGCTGGAGCAAGTCCAGAGGAGGGCGACCAAAATGGTGAGAGGCCTGGAAGCCATGCCCTATGAGGATAGACTTAGAGAGCTGGGTATGTTTAGTCTGCAGAAGAGAAGGTTAAGAGGGGACATGATAGCCATGTTTAAATATTTGAAGGGATGCCACGTAGAGGAGGGAAAGGGCTTGTTTTCTGCTGCTCCAGAGACCAGGACAAGGAGCAATGGATTCAAGCTGCAGGAAAGGAGATCCCACCTGAACCTCAGGAAGAACTTCCTGACAGTCAGGGCTGTCCGGCAGTGGAATCTGCTGCCTCGGAGTGTAGTGGAGTCTCCTTCCTTGGAGGTTTTTAAGCAGAGGCTGGATGGCCATCTGTCGGGAGTGCTTTGAGGGTGTTCCTGCATGGCAGGGGGTTGGACTGGATGACCCCTGTGGTCTCTTCCAACTCTACATTTCTATGATTCTATGATTCAAGGTAGCTGTGACCATATATTAGGGAAGAGGGAGACCTCACATATATTGGAGAAATGTAACCAATAAGCTCATAACAGCCAAGATTCTACATTGGACTACAGCACCACCTGAGCAAGTCAGCATCCTCCCCCCAATATCAGCAGGTATCAAGCCCTGGTGGGGAGGTGGGGAGGGTTGGTGGATGATGGGATTTATTGGTGGGGAGGTGGGGAGGGTTGGTGGATGATGGGATCTATGCAAAACCGCGATAGATCTTCCCTCCTACCACTGAGCTTTGGCCAAACTGTGAACGCTTCCTGGCATAGCTTTCTCTGGCATAGCCTTGGGCCAAACAATCAGGGAATCGAGAGGAACGCTGACTAGAACTCAGCTCCTTATATACATCTCTTGCTGATGCAACCTCTAGCCACCATTTCATTTCCCATGTCTGATGCAACCCTTTGCCCTGGTTACATTGCACAGTGACTCAGCTATAGTCACAAGGGATTACCTCATGCACTGCCATCTCCAGGTGCTTTCCACAGGCACATCATAGGTATTGTATTGGACCAAAGGTCATAGCCAACCTTTTCTCACAGGGAACATGGAAGTAAGTCACATGATGAAGTAGTAGCGGGTCTCCACTTGGTGTACATGCACTTACATGGAGGTGCACTCACAGATGGAGTACATTCTCCTATTCCTTCCTCTGGGACTCCAGATCAGCTATATCTTCATGGTCTGAATTGCCTCCTTGCTCCATCCCCTTCCTCCATCCCCAGGGCTTAACAGATGCTCAGGGGTGAAGGGAGGGCAGTTTCTGGGATGGAATGCAAGAGGAATATAGTAGTCCCCTACATCACATTCCAAAAAGGGTCATAGCATGGCCTACACGTTTCCCAACTGGACACCAACAGTTCCAGCTAATCTGTTGTTCCAATTTTTCAGCTGCTTTGAAAATGTCCCAGTTTCTTTCCTCTCCTCCCAGTTTTCTCTTTTGCTTTCAGCTTACTTCAACTGCTGCAAACTGAATTCAAAGTACAAAAATAGTTCCTACTCAGGCAGGGCCTTTCCGCACTAGACTGTTCTAGTGCTATTATTCCACTTTCAACATCCTATGGAATCCTGGGGTTTGCAGTTACAGGAGCAGCCTCTGGCAGTCTCGTGTGGAGATGGCCTCAGTGAACTTAAGGGTGGTTGTGGGAATACAGAGCGGAACTTTGCCTTTCCCAGGAGGTTCAGGCAACAGCAAACTGCTGTGACCTCTTCTAGCTTGTGTGTTCTTCTTCATTCATAACTTCTCTCATCTTGACCACACTCCAACATGGTGTGGCCACTCAAGTCCCAGATTTTATTGGTAAAGTGATGGACGATATGACATATGTGTGTGTAAGCTGCACTTACATATGCACACATCAATAAGGGATGCCACATGCTACGTGTGGCAAGAGTGTTATTCAGTACAAATTACGTATGCATGCCCAGGGGAATGTGAGACTGAAGAACAGAGAAGGGCAACTGTGTAAGACTAGGGGGCTACATTAGCCCTCCAGGAGACCTTAGTAGGCTACACCCTGCACTGCACTAGCTCCTGCAAAATAAGTAAGTAAGCAAGTAAGTAAAAGATAAAGGCCTGGAAACCATGATGTTACTGCAGTTCAGGCCTACCCAGCGAGAGCACTACATATCTCCTTTTGATATCAAACTTATTCGGCCTCCCTCTGCCACCCCGCTCCACATGTTTGCGAGGCCTCTGGACAAGTACGTACATAGGCGTGGCCGGTAAGTGTTGGACATTCTATTCTCCACTTAGGCAGGCAGAACAAACCCACTCCATTGCTTCAGGGACCTCTCATGCAGACACCCATTGCTTAAGCGCGACCCTAAACAAAGACGCTTGGCCTCGAGCCGGCACTCTTACAATGCCAAGCTATTTGCATACTGGCTACCCTATTGTTAAATCTGCGCTAAGCCGATCATGTAAAACTTGACCTTTCCCAACGCTTTGTCCCACTCCAAACTCGCATTGTTCTCACCGAGTATGGCATGGCCTGTAGGCACAATTCACCCTATAAAAACTCCCCAATTCCGAGACCACCTCGGATCGCTCCTGAGTTTCATCCAGCCTTGCTGCCACTGTGCCCAGCGAGTCGTCCCCTGAGCTTTCATCCTTGCAATCTTCAACTCCTCCAGGACTACAAGAAAAGGTGTCGTATCACCCATTTTCCCCGAAAACTCTTATTTCTAATTCCTAGTTAGCTGTGTGTTTGTGGTGTCTTTTCTGTTGTCTGTCCTTTAATAAAGATATCATTTTGCTATTTTAAAACCGTCTGACTGCTTAACTGACCTGACCCCGTAGACATTGGTTTACAAGATCCCTGCTAAGTTACCCTGCCTCTCACTAGCTGAAGAGAGTGCTCCAGTTTATTTCCCCATCTTGTGTTTTTATGTGGTTATTTGGGCATCCCTCCCAGGACCCCCAGAGAACAGGGTAACAATGAAGCCTTATGAGGAAAGGCTAAAGGAGCTGGGTATGCTTAGCCTGGAGAGGGAAGGTTAAGAGGTGACATGATAGCCAGGTTTAAATATTTGAAAGGATGTCTTATGGAAGATGGGGCAAGCTTGTTTTCTGCTTTCCCAGAGACTAGGACAAGGAGCAATGGTTTCAAACTCCAGGAAAAGAAATTCCACCTAAACATTAGGAAGAGCTTCTTGATGGTAACAGCAACTCAACAACTGGTGCCTGGGAGTGTGGCAGAGTCTCTTTCTTTGGAGGTTTTTAAACAGAGGCTGGATGGCCAACTGTTGGGAGTGCTTTGATTGTGTATTCCTACATAGCAGGGATTGGACTGGATGGTCCTTGGGGGTCTCTTCTAACTCTATAATTCTATAATTCATTTTTTTTTGCCCCCAAATGCCCACTAAGAGACGTAGGATCATTTTTTGGGACTTTATTGGGCTCTTAGAGGCAAAAATAAAATAAAATTTTATTGAGACAAAAATAAAACAAAATATAATACAATACAATAAAATAAAATACAAAATAAAAAAATGGCAAAACTTCATTTTCACCCCTGTGGTTAGAGAGGGCTCCAGATGTGATGGAAATCCCTTCCACCACTCCAAGGGATCATTATGGGACATTTCAGAGCAAACATTTAACCCCTTGGAGACTCTGGGGGTCTAATGCACTTCATAGGCTGACTTTGCCTACTCCTGCTGTTGAAGGAGGGAGAGGGAAGGAGAGAAAACGTAAAACAGCTTGAATCCTGTGGGAGAGCCTTGACTTGAGTAGATCCACTGAATCATTGTTGCATTGTGAGCCTACATACAGGCACTTTCCACTGATTCAATGGGTCTATTCTAGTCGGGACTAAAAATAAGATTCAAGCAGGTATGTGTGAGTGGCTGCCATTCAGTTCAAATTATTGCACTTCACCAATGACACAAACCAGACCGTTACATTTGGTAGCAAGCCTATAGTCTATGGTTGCCACCCAAAATTCCACCTGAAATGAAATCTCATGTCATAATTGGAGGTTCTAGATTCAGATATCAGGAGCATGTGACTGGGTGGGTAGGTGGGTGGGTGGGATTGTGAAGAAAATGGCATTGTCTTGCAGGAAACATAGGCCCTTTTCACATGGGGTTAAAAAAACGGTGTAGATCGACCTCCATGGAGGTCGTCTACACCGTTACGCGAATTGGGGTGGATTATTCACGAGTAAATCCACACGCCAATCCATGGTCGGGCACCTGCAAGTGGCGGCACTGCGTGCTTTTGAAAAACCACATTTTATGTGGTTTTTCAAAGGCACAGGGCGTCCAGCCCTGTCCAGCCCCATCGCAGAACCCGTGTGTATTTGCGAGCGCGTGAAAGGGCGTCCCTGCAAATCGGGCCGGGGGCGGGATTTCCGGCTGGCGAGCTTCTCCGATTGGTGGAGAGGCTCCACCAGTCAAAATCCGGCATTTTGGGCGCTGCCGAGCGCCGCCGCCGGACGCTGCAAATGTGTGGAGCAGCGAAACGGGATGCTGTGTGTGGTGACGGAACAAGGTAAGCCCCGTTTTGGCGTGGCTTGCCCCATTCCGCCGCCCGCATGTGAAAAGGGCCATAGTTTCCCATACAGAAGGTTTGCAAAATTGTATGTTTGTGCAAGAACATGATTTGCAGATCCTAAACTCTCCGTGAATCCTTCAAAAATTTTAAAATAAAGATATGCCAAATAGGAATGTAAATCAAAAAAGTTGCAAAAACCATTCATAATATTACCTTGTGTGTGTGTGCGTGTGCGTGCGTGCGTGGAAACGTTTGTAATTTTCCATCATAATTTGTGAGAATGGAATAAGCAAAGACTTCCATCCTATGCTCCACTTAATGTGTGATTAGATCAGTTCCTGTACTTCAATTATGTTCCCTTCATAATTGTTTTACCCCAGCAATTTCCATATTACAATATTCATTCCTTGAGCCCACTAGGCTGAGATTGTTTCTACAATATTTCCTTGCTCCTTTGTGTGCATTTGAGACCTTTGGTGCCTTTGTGATGTTCCCTCCCTCTTCCTGCTTGGTGAAAACACACCCATCTTTGCCCTCGCTATTCAAGACACGCTCTAGTTATTTATACAAGACTGAACTCCCAGGCTAGATTCATTAACCCAGAGTGAATGAATAAAAATACCACCCTGGTTCACTAATTCATCTCCGTTTTCAATTCTACAGATATTTTAATTGCGTTTTAACAATGTCTTTCTGTATGTTTTTACCTATGCCTCACGTGTACTTTGAACTGAATTTGATTTAATTTTTCAACCTGCTTGGAGCCCTGGTGTTTTGAAAAGATGGTATATAAATAATATAACAATAACAAAAACCACAATGATGATGGTGATGTTAGTCCTAACTAGAGAAGACTTATTGAATCAGTGGGATTTATCTATGTGAATCAGCACATTAATTCAATGCATCTGCTGTCATAGCTGGGGCTAACTGATAGGCCAAAGTGTTTAAGAGTGCCACAGCAGAGCACAAGTCCATCATTTTAATCTTGGCTGCAAAACTGCAGCCAGCATTAAGTGTCACCTGGTCGCCCCTCCCTCTCCCCTCTGTTAGTAGGTTGTACACCTCCACATTTTGATATGGTTTAATTGCCAAATATTAATTGGCATAAATATAGATTATACCCTGCTTTGGCTGCATGGCCACGCTGGATAAGAGGAAAAAGCTGGCTGCATACATGTATTGTAAAAGAAGGTCAGAAGAGACCTCAAGGTCTGAAACCCTTTTCGCATGGTTTTTTTCTTGCACGAGCGCCCCTTGAGCGTCGTGTGAATGGGAGCGTTGCTCCGTACGATGCACTCCCATTCGCGCGACGCTCATGAGGCTAAAGCGGGGCGCGCACACATTTTTTGATTTTCGGCTTTAAGCCGAAAATACTCCGTGCTCGCGCAATGCTCACAGCGCCCTCGCGCACTTATCTGTGTGCGGTGTGTCATCAAGCCGGCCCGGTCACGCTTCCTTCCCCCAGCGCAGCCTACAACTCCCAGACTGTGCTGCGGAAGGAAGGAAGGGGCGCTAGCGTGATGTTCGCGCTAACCGGAAGCCATGCGGGAGGAAGAAGGGCTGTCTTGAGCTGCTCGCGTGAGTGGCTGCTTGCGCAAGCGCCGCTCCCCACTGCTGCGACAAGGTATGGTGCGAAAAGGTTGTGAGTCAGGAAATCACCAGCAAACTCCAGCAATAATGAACTTACAGTTAGCCTTCAACAACTCAACCTTTAATGACAATAGTGTCTGGGATGTTCCCACAAGATCCATAAAACCAGTCAGCACAATCAAAGAACATCTTCATGTCTTCTGTGTTTCCGTTATGGAAAGGCTACCCATAAGACTCTTGCTGGACTCCAACAAGCCCCCACCTTCTTTACCTCTCTCTAGAAGGAATATATATGCCACCCCCCCTTGTGTACTTTTCTGCCGTACCCTTCCACAAATTCTACTTACATTACGGTAATGTCAAAGGTGTCATTAATGTAGGTTGGGCTGGGCAGGTGCCAACTGCAGTAGAACCCATTGGGGTAATTGTTCGACCGACACATCAATATGGGCTCCTTTGGTGGTGCTGTTGGGAGAGAGAGAGAGAGAGAGAGACAGAAAGGTCATTGCAAGCTCTCTTTGATGCCACTTCACACTGTTTTGCAAAATGAGCATTGTTAAGTTTTAACTATCACCCATTTTCCCTTGAGAAATTTCTGTCTGCTGAATTCTTGGGACTTCTGATGGAGTGTGTCCAGAGAAGGGCAACCAAAGTTACTGAAAGTCTGAAAACCAACCTTTATGAGGGACAACTGAGGGAGCTGGGCACATTTAACCTGGAAAGGAGAAGACTGAGAGGTGACACAATAAAACCATCTGTAAATATCTAATGGGATGCTATATGGAAGATGGAGCAAACTTGTTTTCTGTTGCTCCAAAGACCAAAGAGCTCTCTGGCTGAGAATTTTAAAGGCCCCTTCCTAAACTGCAAACCCTGGGATTCCATAGTACGGAAATGGCCTAAGATTCTATGAAAGGGTCAAAACACTCAACATCAGCTGGCAAGCAAAGTTCTCATGAGGATCACAGAAAGTCCCACTCATGCCACAGCAGCAACAGTTACATAGCATGATCCCCATCCTTCTCCTCTTCCTCATTGCTGCTGTTACTTCCCACTTTTCCCTAAGCCTGGGGACTCAAAGTTAAAACAGGTAGATCAAAAAGTAAACATCATACCAAAGTTAAACCATAATCAAACCCTAAACAGAACTAGAAGTAGTTAAGAGATTGGCCATTTAGAAGAAAAACAACAAATACAGGCAATACATCATACTATGAAAAGCCCTTTCCCCATTAACAGTCTGCCCTCCAAGCTGGGCTGAAAAGAAAATGTTCTTCACCTTTTTACAGAAGACTGGTGTCCCTAACCTCTCTAGGAGGGGAGTTCCAGAGCCTGGGGGCAGCCACTGAGAAGGCCCTGTCTCCTGTGTTCCCACCAGATGTAGGTGTGAGGTTGGAGGGACAATGAGAAGGACATCCCAAAAAGATCTCAGAACACAAGCATGCTTATATATTGTCCGGAAGTTTGGCTCCTGTCACGTTCACAATGTACCAATTGCTGTTTGCAGCTTGTATCTTGGTACTGGTTCAAAGGCCTCCAGGCGCCTATGGAGGTGATCTGGTAATAGCTGATGCTCAAGGCATCCAGCATAACGGGGGAGAATCAGAGGGGTGGAGTGTGAAACCAACAGGAAGGTGTGGTAGAACAACCAGGACAGACAAGATAAGAACACAGGAACTATCTGAATTCTCAAGATAAAAGTATATAAATATCTGGAAAACGTAGGGATTTGATGGGGTGGGGTGACATTTACGACTCTTACCAGTCATTGCCATTTGTGCCTGAATTTGTATGTCAAAGTATAAAACTTGTTACCATCCAGTATACACCAGTCTTAGCAATCTTTTGAAAGTTGTGGTGTTGCTCGCCAATTCCAAAAAAAGAAACTTCGCTGCTAAAGTCTGAGTATTTCTTGGGACAGTAAGTTAGCCAACACATGGCATATATGGAGATGCATTCTGCTAGATAGCCTGGGTCAGAGTCATAAAGGGTCCTCCTCTCAGTACTACCACCACCATTGCAAGCACAGTTGGTGGAGACACGAGAAAGGCCCTTCTCGGTGGCTGCCTCTTGACTCTTCCTAGGGACGCCAGAAAGGCTGTCCTTCTGCCATCAAGCAAAGGCCTTTTTCTTCCAGCAGGCTTTTAATACAGAGGTTTTTTTTTATTTTTTTTTAAAGATCAGGTTAGGGAGCACTGTTGTCAGGTCGCAATGCATCCCTGGCAAGATGTTTAGGAAGAAAAAAAAGGCAGGGTGAAAATCACTGGAGGACTTGAGTGTTGTGCATTTGAATGTATGTGCTTAGGACGCTTTGAAAGCCACTCAAAATATATGTAACCATTGTTGAAGGGTGGAATGTATCACACATGTCAAACAGTGCTAATTGCTTCTATGTCGTATCCTATAGATCACTTCCTGTTATTCGGTAATTGATGGACCAGGGTGAGCGCAGGAAAAGTGAAAGTGAACATTGCTGGGTTGTTAGGAGAAGGGAACGATATTGAGATAAGTGGGGAAGGCAAGCAGACAGGTCAACAGTGGCCAAGGACAAGCGAGGCAGAATCAGGCACTATCATTGGAAAGCATACGGCGGGCATCAATCACATGTGGTAACCAATCAATGCTTTGCCCACCTAAATTTGTATTGATAACCTATAAAAGAAGTAGATTGCTTTTGTCATTTTCAGTTTCAGCAACTTCTGTGGGAGCGTGCTGTGGTTTGCTCTTTTAATTCTCGAATAAACACTACTGTCAACCTCAGAGTGTGTTCGTGGATACTGGGTCACCCAGTACACGACAGCTGTATTTAACTGAACTGTTTTTAAGAGGGTTTTAATCTTTTCTAAAATTGCACTTTTATTCTTACTGTTATTGCTTTAATACTGTAGACAGTTTAACTCTGTTTTAATATTTACCTTTTGTATGTTATTCATTGTATTGTTTTTTTTTAAATTGTGAGTGGCTTTGGGGGAAATTTCCCCAATTTTGAGGGAAAAGGGAATATAAATAAATTAATAATGATGATAGTAATAATAAGCACAGGTTTTAGAAGTCATAACCGGGGTCATTTCCACACTACACTGGCCATTTCCGCACTACACTCTTATAGCACAATTATTCCACTTTCAACATCCTATGGAATCCTGGGGTTTGCAGTTTCGGGAGGGGCCACCAGCCCCACCCAAAACTGCAAACCTCAGGATTCCATAGGATGTTGAAAGTGGAATAATCGCACTATAACAGTGTATTGCAGAAATGGCCACTGTTATGCTGCTATCATTCCACTTTCAACATCCTTGAGGACAAAGAGCTTTCTGGCTGAGAATCCTAAAGGCCCCTCCCGAAACTGCAAACCCCAGGTTTCCATAGGATGTTGAAAGTGGAATAATCACACTATAAGAGGGTAGTGCAGAAATAGCCACTGTTATGCTGCTATCATTCCACTTTCAACATCCTTGAGGCCAAAGAGCTCTCTGGCTGAGAATCCAAAAGGCCTCTCCCTAAACTGCAAACCCCAGGTTTCCATAGGATGTTGAAAGGGGAACATTAGCACTATACAGTGCAGTGCAGAAATGGCCTAGCATTTTGAATCATGGCCAAATGGACCAGCAGCAAGTACAGCTGTTTCAACAAGACAATCTGAGTTTCAGCTCTTCTTCCAAAAATCTGTCCATATCTCCAGAGTGGGTCTGAAAAGAATTCCCCTGCAGAGTGTGAAATGGCTCACATCAATAAGACTTTGGTCCATTTTGAGGAGGGAGCTATTGGTGTGTCTGTGGGGCAGGCAGGGCAGCT
This sequence comes from Ctenosaura bakeri, assembly GCA_948474755.1. Classification (NCBI taxonomy): domain Eukaryota; kingdom Metazoa; phylum Chordata; class Lepidosauria; order Squamata; family Iguanidae; genus Ctenosaura; species Ctenosaura bakeri. Next base: position 17,156 of record CAOLHI010001420.1, read on the forward strand.
CCTGTACCCCATTCATTCCCTTTTCTAGCCTTTTACTATCTCCACAAGCAGCAGAATGAAGCACTTGAAGACAGAAGAAGGATGTGTGCGCACCAAGGTGAGATGACGGTCACCATTTCTGGGCACTTTGTTATTTGATAAAAGCACGTTAGATGTGTGTGTGTGGGGAGAACACTGTTCATTTCATTTCAGCCTTTCTCCCCAGTATCCTAATTTTGTCTGTGCTAGAAATGAGTTGTAAAACTTTTTAAAAAGAATTCTGGGGGTGTTATGTTCTCATAAAAGAAAAATGGCACCCCCAACTGCAGTCCACTCCTCCACCTCCTGCTCCACCACTCCATCACCTTCTGCTACCAGCGGCAATTGGTCACTCCAGTGTCAGTGAGGAGAAATGAATACACCCCTGGATTTAGTGGGAACTTGGATGGAACTCTCCTGGGTGCTGCATCCAAAAGAGATTTGCTTGCTTGGACAGCACTTTGAACTTTATAAAATCCAAAGGAGATTCACTGCTCCAGCAAGACTGGAGGCACCAGATACCACTCTTATCTCTTTCTGCTGCATGAGTTGTGCTTTTGGACTGTCTGTATAAAAGTGAATGTTCATGCTGATAAAAATGAGTGCTGTCTTGGATAATTCTTCCACAACTCTGAGGAGCTTGAAACTGTGTTGGTGCACCAAGATGGGGACATCAGTTTCTCTCCTGCCCTAGCCTTGTTTTGGGATGCGGAGAGTTAGTGCCGTTAAACTCTTTAAATTACTGTACAATTACTCTGTAAGCCAGTGTTTCCCCTTTAATTATGACAAGTGACAAGAAAAGATGCTCTCTTTTTAAGCCACAAACTTTCACCTGCTGAACTTATAATTAGAAACACAGCACCCTTGATTGATCTGAGGAGACCTCCCAAAATTTGCTTCGGATTTCGAGTGGGTCCTGCACAAATTGCCAGCAATCAAGTCTTGGAATCTTGCAAGTTGACACATTTGTCCCCTTTTGCTAGAATAAAATAACGATCAGCAATCAAACATCAAGATTTTATAAAAGAAGATAAATCAGATCCAAACATGAAAAATATCTCAGTGTATGTGCCAGCTTCAATCAGAAGAATTTCATGTTTGGGTCTGTTTTATCTTCCCTTATAAAATCTTGATGCTGGTTGTTATTTTTGCTCCTCTTTACAAGATTGGAAGGATGTGTTTTGCACTAACAACATGGCGATCAATCTCCTTCACTCCAGTTTTCAAGCAGGAGCATCATACATTTCTGTCAAATTTCAGTAAAAATGTCTTTGATTATGTGCAATGAAATACATGCACTTTATTCATGCTTGTAGGAAGAGGAGGAAGATAATCCTTCATCAACCTGGGAAAGTTTTGAATAGAAGCTCCAATGCTATTGAGCCTTCCTGTCCCATTAAAGAATGACACCAACTTCTGGAAAAAGAATCTTGTGCACCATTGTCTTCATCCTGAAGCTAGAAAGCTGTTTCTTGAGGGATCACACATTGCAAAGTAAAATAAAACCAAATCCAAAATCCACAAAAGAGCAATAGCTTTATTGGCCAACCAAAAAGCACGAAACACATCATGCATAGGAGAATGTTTCAATGAAAGAAAAGTAACCCATTAAGTCAAGGCCCCCAAACTCCTTATTTCTACTGTTTCTTAGTCAAGAAAGCAGCATGGAACAATTTTATTTATTTTTATTTATTATAATTATATACTGCCTTTCTTCCAGGGTGGGACCCAAGGCAGTGTCCAAAAAGTTCAAAACAATGCAATGTCTACAGTATTTGGGCTTCATCCTGGAGCTAAAGAAATGCTGTTACCCAAAAAAAACCTACCTGTGGGCTCCATGCCACATGTATGCATCTATACAACAATGCTGTATATCATGTACAATCAGGCTATGTGTATCCACAGTGTTCATAATGCAACGCACATGCAATGTTCTCTCAGTCTCTCCTACGTGAATTGGCGATTGGGGAGATAAAAAGGGAGAGAAGGAGAACCATGTAAACAGCCTCAGGGACTTTGCCTGGGGGAGAAAGAGGAGATTAAAACGCAACTGATCTTAACAAAGCAATTTAATGTGTCGGCATTTGGCATAGCTCTCTGTTGTCCCCTGCTTATAATTATTTCTTCTTATTTATTTCTTTAAGTCAAGCATGGCCAGTAGAGTTCCTTGGAGTTCTGACAGGCAGCTGGTTAAATCAGAACATGTGTACGTAGCAAATGAGGCAGCAAATTACATCTGTTGACTTGCTAGCTTCTCTTTTCGGTGCTTTTTAAAAAAATCAAATAAAAAAATCACAATAATTATATTTGAATTTTCCCATTATAAATATTTTCCCCATTCCCATACAGTAGAGGAATTGAGGAGAGAGAAGCTGGAGAGCCGAGCATGGCTGCATGAACTGGGTGAGAGGAAAGGCATGGGACGTCTTTACGGGACCCAGACACTCCAACCTCATCTCCATCTGGCTTTGGACATAACACACACACACGCGCACACACACACACACACTGTATAGGTTGAGACTCCGTTATCAGGAAATCTGAAAACCTCCAGCAACCAAGGGCATTTCCGCACTAGCCCGTTATAGCGCTACGATTCCACTTTCAACATCCTATGGAATCCTGGGATTTGCAGTCTCGGGAGGGGCCAGGGTTCCATAGGATGTTGAAAGTGGAATCGTAGCGCTATAACAAGCTAGTGCGGAAATGGCCCAAGACTTTTTTGCCCCTAGGTGTCTGCTTCTACACCTTCGAGGCAGTGGCTGCAGCAGTCCTGCTCATTTTTGTCTCATATCTTCAGTCTGGCCATTTCCACACTAGACTGTTATAGTGCTATTATTCCACTTTCAACATCCTATGGAAGGCCCCTCTCTAAACTGCAAACCCCAGGATTCCATAGGATGTTAAAAGTGGAATAACAGCACTATAACAGTCTAGTGCAGAAATGGCCTCTGTCTCCTTTTGCCACCAGTTAAACGTAACTAAAAATTAACAAGCAAAGTGAAGAATGCAACTAAACTGCCAAAAGAAATATTAAAGCCTGATAAAAAACATAAACCATTAAAAGGAAGACAGCAAAGGGGAAATCCAGGGCATGAAGCAAGGCCAGTTCTCCTTGAGCAATTAGCCTTCCAAAGCCCCCAGAAATTAAAAACAACAAAGAATATACCCGCCTGCAGAAACAGAGCATGGAAGATGCAGTCTGACCTCTCTGGAAACGGAATTCCAGTGCCTGGGGGCAGCCACTGAGAAGGCCCTGTCTCCCCTATTATCACCAGCTGTACCAGTGAGGGCAGTAGACACAGAGAAGAGCTTCCTCGGAAGATAATAAAACATGAACAGGTTCATATGAGAGAATATCCTCTTTCAAAGAACCTGGACCTGAGCAGTACAGACTTCACAAAACATCACTGTGGCCAGAAATAAGACTGGAAAGTGGTGGAGCTGTTACAATAAGGGAGTTGTGAGCTCATTATAGCCAGACTTAGGGCTTTATCAAACAAGACAGGTACATCACAACTGCATCAGGACAATAGCATCTTTGGCTGGGACTTATCACATGACAAGGCTGCATTTTAATCACTCTATCTGCTTAATTTATATGCAGAACATATGGTATGGAAAGTAGGATTTAGACTCAGAGGAAGCAGGGGGAGAATATCCATATTGTAAGATATGCGGAGGACATCGTTCCTCTTCTGTTGTTCTATTGGATAGAAAATATATTTGATGAGCATGTGGGATACACCTGGGGAATGACTTGGAAGGTTATGATGTAATCCCTAGGGGACAGCAAGGCTAAGTCATGGTAATGTGAAATAATGGCAAGGGGTTGCATCAGCCATTGTCCCCAGCTGATGAGCTATCAGCAGGTGTATATAAAAGAGATGAGCTCAGACTAGTTCCTTCTCTGATTTTCGCTGACTCTCTGACATCGAACCTCTGTCCGAGTGAACCTTTACCTGATGTGTCTGTGATGCTGAACCTATGACTGAGGATCTGCGTATCCTGATTGTACAGATGTATATATATTGGAACTTGAAGATTAAAAGCCTCCAGGTATTTTGGACGGCAACTCTGTGTTTTAGGCCCTTTTCGCACGGGCCTTTTCTCGCGCGACAGGCCCGTGAGCCTCGCGGGAGTGGGAGCGTCGCTCCGCACGACGCACTCCCACTTCCGCCGGGCTCACAGGGCTGAAGCGGCGTGAGCGCGGGTTTTTTGATTTTTGCTTCGAAGCGAAAATCACCCGCGCTCGCGCAACGCTCCCGGCGCCCGCGCGCACTTACCTCTTGGGCGGAGCGTCGGGGAGCCGGCCGGGTCGCGCTTCCTTCCCTCCGCCCCGCAGAAGGAAGGGACGGGGCGGGGCGCTAGCGCGACACGTCCTGCTTCGCGCGCGGGCGCGTGGGGGGCGGACGCGACAAGCTCCTTTCTCACGCGCGCGGGGGGGTGGACGGGACAGGCTCCTTTCTCGCACGCGCGGGGGAAGGGATGGATGGACGCGCGAGTTGCCGCCGCCTCCGGGAGGCTGCCGCTTCCCCGCTCGTTCCTTCGCCTGCGGAAAGAAGGAGGGGGAAGCGGCAGCCTCCCGGAGAAGGCTTCTTGCGCGAGCCGCCCTCCTCCGTTGCGCGAGCACCGGCGCTGCGAAAAGGGCCTTAGAGTTACTAACCAGTGGGTAGAGTGGGGTCAGAGCTGATGCTGTATGTTACACTCTGTTGCTCATGCTTATTGCTGTTTTTATACTCTGCTGTATGTTTAATGCTTGCCTCTGAGATGCGTTTTGTCCAGAGCGCAGCAGTTACTGGGAGGATTTTGTGCTAGGTGCTGTAAATCAATCTCCCGACATGTTCTCCTGGTGGGAGACTGTTTGGAAAGACTTTCTTTTACAAACACAGAAAATCCATTAATGGTCTCCATTGTAAAAGAAATGCTTTCTGAATGCAGGAGAACAACAGAAGACAAACAGGATCATGTGATAAGTCCCAGTCAAAGAGGTTATGATTGCAATTCACATAAAGTCTCCGGTTAACACTTGATTCAAGAGGTCATCTCCATTTGGACCTAAGAACTCCAGCTGGTGAGTGCTGTGTGTGTATGAAACAATTCTCCCTTTTGATATTAAAACAATTCACCTTTTGGGGGGGTAAGAAAAAAGGGCGGTCTGCGGAGACTGAAGAGGTCAAGGTCACACAAAAGTCCTTAAGGTCACAGTTTCCTCAGCCCTGTTTTAAAGCCCCCTAAGGACACAATATGGAGAAACAGGATGTCTCCCAACTGGCAAGGTGGTCAGACAAGGCTGCATTTTAATCACTCTATCTGCTTAATTTATATGCAGAACATATCATATGGAAAGTAGGATTTAGACTCAGAGGAAGCAGGCATGAAAAGCTGCAGGGGGAGAATATCCATATTGTAAGATATGCAGATGACCCTTTAGTACTGGCAGAAAATAGTAAACATTTGGAACAACGATGGAAGAAAATCAAGGGAGAAAGTGCAAAGGCAAGGTTACAGATGAAAACAAAAACATTAAGAAAAAATAATAATGACCATAGACGATTTATATAATTTTAAGATGGGTAATGAAGACACAAAAATAGCTCAAGATTTCTTACATCTCAGTCAACAACCAGAAGGGGGACTATCACCAAGAAACCAGACTAAGGCCATTTCCGCACTACACTGTTATAGTGCTACTATTCCACTTTCAGTGTCCTGTGAAATTCTGGGGTTTGTAGTTCGCTGGGGCCAAAGAGTTATCTGGCTGGGAATTCTAAGAGCCCCTACCTAAACTGCAAACCCCAGGATTCCACAGGATGTTGAAAGTGGAATAATAGCAGTGTAGTTTGGAAAGGCCCTAAGACTTTGAAGGGCAGCTATGAAAGAATTAGATCCTCAAGTGTAAAGACACATCATTAAATGCCAAAGTAAGAATGATCTGGGTTGCAGAATTTCTGATTTCTATGTATGGCTGTGAAAGCTGGACAGTGAAGAAAGCTGACATGAAGAAAGCCAAATCATTTGAAAGGTGGGGCTGGAGGAGAGTTCTACGGATACCCTTGATTGCCAAGGAGACAAATGAAGAAATTTTAAAGCAAATCAAACCAGAATTCTCACTAGAAGCCAAAATGGTTATTAAACTGAGGCTGTCATACCTTGGAGACCTCATAAAGTGATGTTACTCACCAGAAAAGAAAAGAAATGCAGGAAAGGAGATTCCACCTGAACCTCAGGAAGAACTTCCTGACGGTCAGGGCTGTCCGGCAGTGGAATCTGCTGCCTCCATGGAGTGTAGTGGAGACTCCTTCCTTGGAGGTTTTTAAGCAGAGGCTGGATGGCCATCTGTCGGGAGTGCTTTGAGGGTGTTCCTGCATGGCAGGGGGTTGGACTGGATGGCCCCTGGGGTCTCTTCCAACTCTACATTTCTAAGATTCTATGATTCTATAATGCTTAATAATGAATAGTGAAAAATAATAGTGTAGCAGGAGACCACATTACAGATAGATGGACTCACTCAAGGAGTCCAGTGCTGACCTTACTTGACTGAGCAGGGGAATGGATGGCCAAGGATCTTGGAGGTTCCATTCATTGAGCGGCCATAATCCGAAGCTGATCTGATGGCCAATCATAACCCTAACAAGCTAGCATCCCTCTGATAGTATAAGTTCCTGATGGGCCAATTGAGGAAGGAGTTCTGTTTGTCCATTCTGAATCCACCCTGCCTTCAGCGTCAATTAATTATCCTTGCCCACTTCCCAGTTCCTGTACTAGCAGGCACGGCGGGAGGATAGGAACAGCCTCTCTCCCCCATTTCTGCATGACATCAGAGATTTAGGGATGATGAGGTCATATGGGACTCATGTGCTTCTGCAGGGGGCCAAACACCTCCAGTAATTACAAGCATCTATCATGTCTCTGAGCCTTGTGGCATCATGATGTTGGCATCCCCCCTTCCGACAGAATAGGATCTCACGCCTACCCTCCAAAAGGAAGAGGAAGAGGGGAGCACTTTCATCTCACTGTACAGACAAATCAGCCAACAAATCCCACCTTCTGTTTGTTGCTTTTCACCTCATTTGTCGACTTATGGCATAGGGTTTTCAGGTAAGGAATACTAAGAGGTGATTTTGTCATGTCCTTCCACTGAAATAGAGCCTACAGCCCCTGAGATTCATTGGTGGTTTCCCATCCAAGTACTAACCAGGACTGATCCAGTTTAGCTTCCAAGATCAGAGGAGATCTGATATCTTTAAAGTATTAGCTGTGTTGCATGTGTTCCTTTAAATCACTTGTTAACTTACGGTGACCCCATGAATTTCCTAGGATTTTCTTAGGCAAGGAAGACTTAGAGGGGGTCTTGCCACATCCTTCCTCTGAAAATAGAGCCTAGAGAACCTGGGATTCATTGGCAGTCTCCCATCCGAGTACTAGCCAGGGTTGACCCTGCTTAGCTTCTGGGATCAGACAGGTCTGATGCCCTTAGGATATTAAGTTGTGCATACATGTGTGTGTGTGTGTGTCTTCAAGTTGCCTGCTGACATCTGGTGACCCCCATGAATTTCACAGAGTTTTCTTAGATAAGGAACACTCAGAGGGGTTTTTGCCAGTTCCTTTCTCTGAAATAAAGCCGAATTACTGGCTAACTTACCTAGCTACCCAGCTATACTATTTGGCCTTCTGGACCACTTTTTGTGGCAACAGTCAAAAAAGCATTTCCCAGATGAGTCATGGCATTAAAAATATGCTTTGGTTCTGTTTCCCCCTACAAAGCCGGTGGCTATGACATCGGCAGAGATTCTATATCACAGTCACACAGTGTAAGGCCATTTCTGCACTAGCCTGTTATAGTGCTATTATTCCACTTGCAACATCTTATGGAATCCTAGGGTTTGCAGTTTCGGGAGGGGCCAGCCGGCCCCTCCCGAAACTGCAAACCCTAGGATTCCATAAGATGTTGCAAGTGGAATAATAGCACTATAACAGGCTAGTGCGGAAATGGCCTAAATCTATACATGTGAAGTTACACATTGATTGCGCATGGCTTGCACTACACAGCCAGGGGGTGCACAGCAAACATAAGAATTTGCTCCCCCAAATAAGAATTCTGCACCACTAATGAAGACCTCCTTTCTTTTTGCAATGAAAACTTCCTATTGTAGAGGACTTATTCTACAGAGAAGAGCATGGATTTTTTTTCACAAAAAACTTGTCTTCTGCAAAGGAACCCTGTTTTCAGTGAAGACACATAGACACACAAATACATGTGTGTTCTTCTCTACAGAATATTTTTTTTCTAAAAGGCTTTGGGATATTTAAATACAGGGAGAATACTGAGGACAAATATTCGTGGGAAGAAAACTACCAAAATGATTCATCCTTGCAGGCGAAAATGAAACAGTCAAGCATTTACACTGTGTGTGTGTATTAGAGCCAGGTTTGTCAAGTAGGGTGGCTAAATGCAAACAGAACATGCCACTTCTACTTTTAAGGCCATTTCCGCATGAGCCTGTCATAGTGTGATGATTGCACGTTCAACCTCCTATGGAATCCTGGGGTTTGCAGTTTCAGGAGGGGCTGGCCGGACCCTCCCAAAACTGCAAACCCCAGGATTGCATAGGAGGTTGAAAGTAGAATCATCGCGCTATAACAGGCTCGTGTGGAAATGGCCTAACTGTTGAGTAGCGGAAGACATTTCAACAGGTGTAGCTTGTTGAGCAAACTTGTTGATGCCCTCAAGGCATTTCTGACCTATGAGAAACCTAAGGCTTAGGTTTTTCTTGGTAAGCTTTTTTTTCAGAGTAGGTTTGCCATTGCCTTCCTCTGAGGCTGAGAGTGTGTGACTTGCCCATGGTCACCCAGTGGGTTTCTATGGCCAAGTAGAGGTGATTCAAAGCCTGGCCTCCTGGGAGGCCCACCCATCCATGACACCCAAACCATGCCCCCAAATTGGCTCTCCTTTCAAGTAAACTCTGACTTACGGCTATCCTCTCCTAGGATTTTCTTGGCAAGATTTGTCCAGAGGGGGAGATGCCACCATTGCCTTCCTCTGAGGCTGAGAGAACGTGACTTGTCCTCAGTCACCCAGTGGATTTCCATGGCCCAGCTACGATTTGAATTCTGGGCCACCAACGTTCCACTCCAATGCTCAAACCACCACTCCATCTTGCTCTTCCATCCAAGCTGAAAATATCTTCTAAGATTATGGGAGTCACGCTTTCTTTTACATTTGGCAACCCTATTGTCAATTTCAGTTCATCATCCCAGAATCCTTTCTTCTAATCATTCTTTTGAAAGGTTTCCGAGACACCATCTAATGTGAAAAGTACTCAGACTAGAATGGATTAAAAGCATTAATTTAGGTTTAATATCATCTTCTGTCACCATTGCATTCACCTCAAATTAGATCCATATATCATCAATATCACCTATTTCCTGGATTGTAAAATATCTTAATTTCTGTTGTGTATTACGTTTGGGATTATATACAAAACAGACGCTAGTAGGGTCAGTCAAGAGCTTAGCCTATTCTTGAATGTATCTGAAACACTTACCAAATGGGATCATAACAAATTATGCTTAATTTTTAGAGCCTTTCTGAGTTATTCATCCATAATGACAATGAGACAGGAACCTCTGACGGTGAGCTTGTTCAATTTCCAAGCCATTAACTATTCCGCAAATCGTTCGTCAATTCTATGGCCCAATCTGTGCAATTAGTAGGCGAACATTAGGAGCGGATAGTTCTTTGCTTTAATCTTCCTGAAGCAGGCTAATTGTTGCATAGAAGAGAGATTTTCACATGCCCCGAATTTGGGACAATGCCTTCTGGAAGTGTCTGATAGTCTTCTCCATTTTTTGGACTTTAAAAGATGATTTTGAAATTGCTGATTATTTTAGCTCTCTAGATCCTTTCTGGGACAGAGGCCAGGATTACAAATACTTCAGAATAAGGTAGTACCTAGGCTAGAAACCTGGTGGCATCTTGTTATAAGATGGCGTTTTCCTGGAAAGATTTATTTGCAGGAGGTTCGCCCTTGCTTTCCTCTGTGGATGATACAGCTGTGACTTGCTCAAGGCCAACCTGTGGTTCTCCACAGCCGAGTGTGGATTCGAACCCTGATCTCCTGAGCCATTGAATCATAGAAGCACAGACTTGGAAGAGGTCATATGGACCACCCAGTCCAACCCTCTTCTGCCATGCACAAAGGCACAGTCGAAGCATTCTGTCCAGCTGCCCATCTAGCCTTTGTTTAAAAACCTTCAAAGAAGGTGATACCTCCACACTCCACTGAAGCAGCAGAGAATTCCATGGTCAAACTGCTTTTCCCATCACAAAGTTCTTCCTAACGTTTAGGTGGAATCTTTTTTCTTGTAGTGTGAAGCCATTGCTCCGTGTCCTATTCTCTGGAGCAGCAGAAAACAAGCTGGCCCCATCCTCCATACAACATCCCTTCAGATCTTTAAACCTAGCTATCATGTCAGCTCTTAACTTTCTCTTCTTCAGGTTAAACACATGCAGCTCTCTAAACTAACTTGTAATCCAACAGTTTTACACACCATATTGGCTTACTATGCAGGCAATTTCACATGACTTCCCCGCTTCAGGCTGAGAGACCGTGGCCATTTCTGCACTAGCCTGTTATAGTGCTATGATTCCACTTTCAACATCCTATGGAATCCTGGGGTTTGCAGTTTCGGGAGGGATGAGGTATCCCCTCCCGAAACTGCAAACCCCAGGAATCCGTAGGATGTTGAAAGTGGAATCATAGCACTATAACAGGCTAGTGCGGAAATGGCCAGGGATTTGCCTAAGGCCATTCAGGAGGTTTCTGTGGCTGAGCAGGGATTTGATACCTGGCTTTCCAAACTGCTACTATGCTGGTTCTCAGGCTAGTTCCACTGAGAACTTTCAACATCCTATGGAACCCTTGGATTTGCATTCTAAGGAGAGGCATTTAGAATTCTCAGCCAGAGAACTCTTTGGCCTCAGTTAGCTACAGGCCCCAGGATTCCACAGGATGTTGAAAGTGGAACAACAGCATAATAACAGTACGGAAACGGTCTCAATGTTATCTGCCTTCCATTTGATTCCTAATTGTCCCTATCCTAGGGTGATCTTGGCAAAATTTCTTCAGAGGGGGTTTGTCACTGTCTTCCTCTACAGCTGAGAGAGTATGACTTGCCATAGGTCACCCAATGGGCTTCCAAGGCTGACTAGGGATTTGAACCCTGCTCTTCAAGCATCCTAGTCTAACAGTTAAGCACTGCATCATGTTGGTTCTTGTCGGTGTCTTACGGATGTGCAGGTTTCCTCATCGAAATGGCTGGACTTTCTTTTTGTCCAACATGGAACATCCACATTCTATTTAGGCTTGCACAAATAGATGTGTACATGTGGTGCCACTGTGCACATTCATGAGCATTCAGTGGTTTGCCTAGCATGGTCAATACATAACTCTACTTGTGAAGTGGAGTTTTGTAATTACTTAGAAAGTCAGTTTCTAGAAAGTCAGTTTGTGATTACTTAGAAAGCAATGCCGTAATCATTAAAAGTCAATGTGGATTTCTCAGAAATAAGTCATGCCAGACTAATTTTATCTCTTTTTACGATAGGGTTACAAGCTTGATAGATGAAGGGAATGCTGTAGATGTAGCATATCTTGATTTCAGTAAGGCCTTTGACGAAGTTCCCCATGACATTCTTGCAATGAAGCTGGTAAAATGCAGGCCGGGCAGGGCTACTGTTAGTTGGATTTGTAATTGGTTGACCGACCAAACCCACAGAGTGATCACGAATGGCTGCTTTTCATTCTGGAGAGAAGTGACTAGTGGGGTGCCACAGGGTTCTGTCGTGGGCCAGTGCTATTCAACATCTTCATCAATGACTTTGATGAAGGAATGGAAGGCATGCTGATCAAATTTGCAGATGATACCAAATTGGGAGGGGTTGCTAATACCGCAGAGGACAGGATCAAATTTCAAAATGACCTTGACAGATTGGAGAGCTGGGCCAAAGCAAACAAAATTAATGTCAACAGAGAGAAATGTAAAGTCCTACACTTAGGTAGAAAAAATGGAATGCACAAATATAGGATGGGGGATGTGTGGCTGGATAGCACTACATGTGAACAGGATCTAGGAGTTTTGGTAGATCACAAGCTGAACATGAGTTAGCAGTGTGATGTGGCAGCCAAGAAAGCCAATATGAACCTTGGTTGCATTAACAGGAGCATGGTGTCTAGATCAAGGGAGGTAATGGTACCACTCCATTCTGCATTGGTTACAACCCATCTGGAATCCTGTGTTCAGTTCTGGGCACCCCAATTCAAGAAGGACATGGTCAAGCTGGAACATGTCCAGACGGTGGCAACCAAAATGGTGAAGGGTCTGGAAGCCATGCCCTATGAAGAATGGCTTAGGGAGCTGGGTATGTTTAGTCTGCAGAAGAGAAGGTTAAGAGGGGACGTGGTAGCCATATCTGAAGGGATGTCATGTCAAGGAGGGAGTGGTCTTGTTTTCTGCTGCTCCAGAGACTAGGACAAGGAGCAATGGATTCAAGCTGCAGGAAAGGAGATTCCACTTGAACCTCAGGAAGAACTTCCTGATGGTTAGAGCTGTCTGGCAGTGGAATATGGTGCCTCCATGGAGTGTGGTGGAGTCTCCTCCTTCTTTGGACGTTTTTAAGCAGAGGCCGGATGGCCATCTGTTGGGAATGCTTTGATGTGGGTTCCTGCATGGCAGGGGGTTGGACTGGATGGTCCCTGGGGTCTCTTCCAACTCTAGGATTCTATGATTCCTTCTCCACCAGCTGCTGAACAAAATTTCTCAGTACCACAAACCCTCTCCTGATGGCTCTCCACACCCAAGGAAGGAGATGGGCAGGAGGGAAGAAATACTGGGCCGCCCTATCAACCCACCTCTTTTCCCTCTCCTTTCCCAGACCTGGTTTGGATCGTTGATGCCCATTTCCCTCACCATGCTTCAGACCTCTTCTCCCCACACACACTTTGATACCTGTGGTTTTTCCACTTTTGTGGAGGTCCTGTTTCCCTAACTCTAGCAAATGTGGAGATCCATCTGTAAAGCTAAAACATAACTATCTATCATATTCCCATTTATCATAAAATAAAATAGTATGTCACTGGATAGCTGTTAATGTTTGACCATGATGCTGAGAAGGACTGCAGAACCCATATGCCTGGTGACTTGGGTCACATCCATAAACAATCATCACCCAAGGCATCGCATACCCTTCTCACCAGAAGCTGTGAGGCTCCCACATCCGCCCCCTATGGATTCTGTGAGTTCTGCTTCATCAGAGGATGAAGTATGAGGTGCAGAATGTAAAGTGCTATTTTAAAAAACTTTTTAGTTCAAAAGACAGCAAAAAGTTCCCCGGCTTGCTGCCTGCCTGGACCCATCAAAGCTTAGTGCAACGGCTTTAATTGAGAGATGGTAAAGTCACTCCAGGTATGCTGAGTGATTGAAGTGCCCCAGGCTTCTGGGTTCAAGTCCTGCATTCCAGACATCTGAAAGATAGGATCTGAGGTCCTCCATAAGATGCTTGCTGAGACCTGGAGGCTCAGTCCTCAGCAGCCCTGAGAAGCTGTGAGCAAAATTTGGCAAAAATATGCAACCTTTCTGGCTACCTTGAGGCTTAGAAGGCAGACTGCATGGGTATAGCAGCTGGAATCCCAAATGAGCCTGGAAGTCTGTTTTATTCTATTACAGAGACTGACACAGATGTTAGATTCCTTAAAAAAAAAAAAAGACTGGAGGTCCTTTAATTAATTTAAAGCCCCCAACTAATGAATGGATTTACTTGCAAATTCCCAGAAAATCCATTTTGCATGCAAGGACTAAGTGTCTCTATGGCTGGGGAAGAGCAGACGGCTGGCACGTGACCGAATGGGTGAATTAAGTGCACGATAAAACTCTGAGCTATCGACAGACTGGAGACTGCTGCCTCCGTGGAAATCTGAGCTGTGATTGTTTTGCGGAGCTTTCCGATTCCTGGCAGGTAACCCGGCTTGAGTGAAGCCCTGCCTGTGTTTCACAGCAAGCCGGTTAGGCCCCTCTTAGAAGATGCCAGGGTGGCTGGAAGGGGACTGTTCCAGGCAGGCCATTATAAAAGAAAAAAATAAAATCACAGATGTCTCTCCATCTTCTTCTTTTTCTCTTCCTTTCAGAAAAAAGCGATCTGAGCCTGTCATGTTTGTCCCAAAGTAAAGAAAGAGAAAAAAGGAAGGATGCTGTCGCTCCCCGAATCAAGGTCTGATGAAGAATTACATGAAAGTCAAAAAGCTTGCATATTCCCTATTGCTTTTTCCCCCTTATCTCTTTTTTGGCATCCTTGACAGCCAGATGAATAATGATGCCCTGACAACTTCTGTCTTCAAGGGGAGAACACATCAATGCACAAAAGGTTTAAGGGCTAGATTCCAGATAGCTGATATTTTAAATGTGCAATGCTTTTTCAGCCTCTTTTCCTTGAAGAGCTCTTGAACCTTTAGGAGATGCATGACAGGCAGAATTAATTAATTAATCTCTTGCCTTTCTCCCGGTGTGGGATCCAAGATGGTCTGACAGGTTGATCGAATCAACTATAAGATTGACAGCTGTTTCTCTCATTTCCCTAAACTGCAAACCCCAGGATTCCAGAGGATGTTGAAAGTGGAATAATAGCACTATAACAGTCTAGTGTGGAAATGGCCTGGGATTCAAGACAGGGGACGACTGGCCAAGATCCTACATCACAGCCTGTGGCTGGAACTCAGGTCGGGGCATCTGTACCCATAAGAGTCCCTCACGTACATGGATGTACTTTTTCCGGCATTGCAGGGGTTGGCGTCAGGGATGCAATTCTTCACTAAGTTTCTCTTTTAAGGTAGCAACAAGTAATTTCAGCCATTTTCTTCCTGCTGTGAGAAAGTTTTTGAAAATTATAGTCTTTGAAAGCTATTCCAAATTTGAGACCTAGGCCATTTCTGCACTACACTGTTATAGTGCTATTATCCCACTTTCAACATCCTATAGAATCCTGGGGTTTACAGTTTAGGGAGGGGCATTTAAAATTCTCAACCAGAGAGTTCTTTGGTACCAGTAAACTACAAACCCCAGAATTCCATAGGATGTTGAAACTGGAATCATCGCACTATAATGGTGTAGTGCGGAAAGGCCCTTAGGCAGTTATCATGCTACACTGTTATAGTACTGTTCCACTTTAATTGCCTTGGCAATATTCTATGGAATTCTGGGCTTTGTAGTCTGGTGTGGTTGAGAATTCTGCATACCTCTTACTAAACTGAAAATCCCAGGATTCTATAGGTTTTCTTTCTGGCAGTTAAAGTGGAATGATAGCGCTATAACAGTGTAGTGTGATAAGGGCTTTATTTTGCACAAAATACACACATGATTGTTTTGCACAGAAAATACCATTTTCTAAAGAGAAAACTACATTTTCTGCATAGAAGATAATAATTTGAATGCAGAAATACTAATTCCTGTGCAGGAAATGTTGTTTTCTAGGCAAATCATCCACGTGTAAATTTTACACAGAATAAATCCTCAATTACAGCATTTTCTGCAGAGAAGACAGCATTTTCAGTCTAGAAATTAGTATCTCTACTTTCAAGTATTATTTTTGATCCAGAAAATGCTGGTTTCTGTGCAAAACAACCATGTGCGAATTTTCTGCAGAATCTATCCTTAACTGTGAAGATTCTTGTCACTTCAGCATTTCCGCACGAGTCTGTTATAGCACGACGATTCCACTTTCAACCTCCTATGGAATCCTGGGGTTTGCAGTTTCGGGAGGGGCCAGATGCAAACCCCAGGATTCTATAGGAGGTTGAAAGTGGAATCGTCGCGCTATAACAGACTCGTGCGGAAATGGCCACAGTTTCTCAACTCTTGGAAAACATGCTTTTCAACCATTTTTTGAATATTTTCACATATTCTCCCTATACCTAGTTGGCATCACTTTTCGTACTCCACAATGCCCAAAGCCCCCTCCAAATTTACTTCAAGGCTCTGAAGCCACCTTGTACAGCCATTCGAGGCTTCCCAGGGACCAGAGGAGTGTCTGGCAACATCCCAGTTCCAGCCAGACACACAAAGATTACAGAAGCACTGAGAGCTCCAGAAGATGCACTTGTGAAAATATTGTACCTCCATCTGGGGTGTCTGTGTGTACGCAGACGCTACCCTAATCCTTCATGCTTCCCATGAAACCTGGAATGGCCCTGTGAGATGGCTCCAGGGCTTTAAAGTAAATTGGTTAGGTTGATATGCTTTGGTTAGACCTCATCTTGAATACTGTGTCCCGTCCTGGGCACCCCAATTCAAGAAGGACATTGACAAGCTGAAGCAAGTCCAGAGGAGGACAACCAAAATGGTGAGACGCCTGGAAGTCATGCCCTATGAGGATAGACTATGGCCCTTTTCGCACGGGCCTTTTCTCGCACGACAGCCCCGTGAGCCTCGCGGGAGTGGGAGCGTCGCTCTGCACAACGCACTCCCACTTCCGCTGGGCTCACGGGGCTGAAGCGGCGCAAGCGCGGGTTTTTTGATTTTCGCTTCGAAGCGAAAATCACCCGCGCTCGCGCAACGCTCCCGGCGCCCGAGCGCACTTACCTCTTGTGCGGAGCGTCGGGAGCCGGCCAGGTCGCGCTTCCTTCCCTCCGCCCCTGCGGAAGGAAGGGACGGGGCGGGGCGCTAGCGCGATGGATGCGACACGTCCTGCTTTGCGCGCGCGTGGGGGGCGGACACGACAAGCGCCCTTCTCGCGCGCGCGGGGGGGATGGACGGGACAAGCGCCTTTCTCGCGCATGGGGGGGGGATGGACGGGACAAGCGCCTTTCTCGCGCTCGCGGGGGGGGAATGGACGGACGCACGAGCTGCCACTGCCTCCGGGAGGCTGCCACTTCCCCGCTCGTTCCTTCGCCTGCGGAAGGAAGGAGGGGGAAGCGGCAGCCTCCCGGAGAAGGCTTCTTGCGCGAGCCGCCCTCCTCCGTCGCGCGAGCGCCGGCGCTGCGAAAAGAGCCTTAGAGAGCTGGGTAAGTTTAGTCTGCGGAAGAGAAGGTTAAGAGGGGACATGATAGCCATGTTTAAATATTTGAAGGGATGCCACGTAGAGGAAGGAGTGGGCTTGTTTCTGCTGCTCCAGAGACCAGGACAAGGAGCAATGGATTCAAGCTGCAGGAAAGGAGATTCCACCTGAACCTCAGGAAGAACTTCCTGACGGTCAGGGCTGTCCGGCAGTGGAATGTGCTGCCTCGGAATGTAGTGGAGTCTCCTTCTTTGGAGGTTTTTAAGCAGAGGCTGGATGGCCATCTGTCGGGAGTGCTTTGAGGGTGTTCCTGCATGGCAGGAGGTTGGACTGGATGGCCCCTGTGGTCTCTTCCAACTCTACATTTCTATGATTCTATGGTTCTATATATGCCTCAGTGTAGTGTGAGGTCCGTATGTGGATCTTGATGTCACGCGGAGGGAATGCTGAATTTGTTGGAAGTGGAGAGGCATCAACCCTTGCATAAAGTGATTAGTAGGAGGGCATTCTAGAGAGTATGCCTGCCCCCTCCCCCCACTTTTCTGTTTCCTTCTTTGATCCACAGACACAAGCCTTTTTACTTCCTGCCTTCCTGCAGAAGTTGCTTCCACCTTCTTCCAAAAATGTCCTTTGTCTCCCTTTGTCTGGGAAGAAAGCATCCATAAGGCTCCTGCCTCAGGATGCCCAACTCATGAAAGCCAGCTTTTAGGGGCTTTTCTACTCAAATGTATGTAATTTTCTTTTTTCCTATCTCCCTTCCTACCCCAGGATGCATTTCCTGAAACTGTACATTTCCCCCTTTTTAAAATAAACCCCATAAGAGCATCCTGAGTATTTTTCTCCTGTTTTCTACTACAAGTTCATATTGCATTGGCTATGTTGCACTTTGCTTGACATAGATACCAAATATTCTTACAGAACTGAGGCCAACATTCTGCATCTGCAAGTCTTCAGCTATGTTGCAGAAACACAAAGAAACCCTGCTAGTGAATTGTGAAGATTTGCATCCAGACAAGAGGGCTCTGATGCACATGGAACACTTCTCATGCACATTATAGAATCATAGAAATCTAGAGTTGGAAGAGACCCCAAGGGCCATCCAGTTCTACCTTCTGCCATGCAGGAAGACACAACCAAAGTACTCCAGACAGACGATCTTCTAGCCTCTACTTAAAAATTTCCAAAGGAGGAGACTCCGCCACACTCCCAGGCAGCAGTGTATTCCAGTGCTGAACTGCTCTTGGCATTAGGAAGTTTTTCCTAATGTTTAGGTGAAATCTCTTTTCATGTAGTTTGAAGTCATTGCTTTGTGTCCTGGTCTCTGGAGTAGCAGAAAACAAGCTTGCTCCACATGACACCCCTTGAAATATTTAAACATGGCTATCATGTCACCTCTTAACCTTCTCTTCTCCAGGCTGGTTCTCAGGGCAGTTGAAGTTTCTGTTTAAGGGCATCCCCACAGGCAGAACATTACAGTAATCCAGGCTAAGCATTTCTTCTATCCTCTGTCTTGCTTAGGATAAGAAAAACAAGTCAGAGGATAGAAGTGGTGGCTTGCCAACCATGGAGGCCAACGAAAGATCCCAAGAAATCTCTTGGGAATTCTTAAGTTGTGTTATTCCTGCATGGTGGGGGTTAGACTAGATGGCCCTTGCAGTCCTTTCCAGCTCTACGGTGCTGCAATTCCATGATTCTATTCCCCAGAATCTTCAGGTAACAGTGGGAACGATCTCCCTCAGCCTGAGATGCTGGAGAGCTATTGCCACGGTAGAGACCACTGCATCAGAGGGAACCGCTAGACTTGTTGGTAAAAGACGGCTGCACGTGTGACCGGGAGATGATTTGACCCTCCGATTACCAGTTGTCACATTCTTTTCTCTTTACTAACCTGGACTTTTTTGCAGGGCAATTTATCTTACATCTGATGAGCTGCTAGACGGCTCCGACCTACTGTCTTGGAAAGGTGAGGCTGGTGGAGATGCATGACTCCAAATGAGACAGAGAGATTGAGAGAGAAAGAGAAAGAGAGAGAGAGAGAAACCTGGCACCCTCTCTTCTCCCTTTATCATCTCTCTCCCAGCTCCACTCTGAGATGAGCATCTCCACTAATGGCTATTTCAGTCATCAGACGAAGGCCAGAGCCTGGATAACAAGGCTGATGGATATATTATTCAACCAGGCATACAGCAAGACGTAAAGAAGAATAGATAAGAAAAGAAAAGATTTCAATGGCCACAGCAAGGCTGGGATGAAGCTCTCTTACTGAAGATGCTTTCTCATACCTCTGCCTGCTACCTATGCTAACGAGACAGGCAATTAGTATAAAGGCAGGCCTGTATCACTGTGGAGGTGCAGGGTAGGAGAACATCACCCTGGGGCTAATATACCCCCATTCCCCTCTGGACTTGCCTGCACAAGAGCGAGGGGTACACAAAATTTCCAAAAGAGGGAATGGTGTTTCACAAGATAACCCACAAGGTGGCAGCACTTCACAAAGGGTTCTGTTCCTTCCAGAAAATACAGAAGCACTGCTAAGCTGGATCCGGCTGGGAACCTCGGCGGGGCTTGGAAACATTCCTTCTGTGGAGGACAGCTCCCAGAATTCCCCCCATGCCGGATGGGGGATGCTGGGAGCTGTGTTCCAACAAAAGTAGCTTTCTCACATTCAATTCCAGTGTGAAACCGAGAAGAGGCTGGCCAGAATCGTGTTGGGGTCTTACACATGGGTAGGATTATATTATTTATAAACCATTTATTTAATTAGTGCTGTGCCTTCTTACTATCCCTCCCCACAAAAGGACCCAATGAAACAGACATTTTCAGTTCAAAATTGTGGAAGCAGAGTTGTGGGTTGCATGTGCAAGCATTCACTCATGGGTGGGCATTATGCACGTCAATGCACATATGCACTGGGTTGTACATTTAGTTGCCGAATTAACAAGCCTGCATTGCACAACGACTGCAGAACTTGGTGAGTGGAAAGTTATACAGGAGACAGGGCCGCCTCCTCAGTGGCTGCCCCAGGAACTCTCTTCCCACAGAGGTTAGACTGACACCTTCTACGTTTTTTTCACAGAGAAGTAAAGACTTTGGATCAAATTTGGATCAAATTTCAGATTGGAGAGCTGGGCCAAAGCGAACAAAATGAATTTCAACAGAGAGAAATGTAGGGTCCTGCACTTGGGCAGAAAAAATGAAAGTCACAAGTATAGGATGGGGGACGTGTGGCTGGATAGCAGTACGTGCGAAAAGGATCTAGGAGTCTTGGTAGATCACAAACTAAACATGAGTCAGCAGTGTGATGCAGCAGCCAGGAAAGCCTTCTTGGTTGCATCAATAGGAGTATGGTGTCTAGATCGAGGGAGGCAATGGTACCACTCTATTCTGCATTGGTTAGGCCTCATTTGGAATACTGTGTCCAGTTCTGGGCACCGCAATTCAAGAAGGATGTCGACAAGCTGGAACGTGTCCAGAGGAGGGTGATTAAAATGGTGAAGGGTCTGGAAGCCATGAAGCCCTATGAGGAATGGCTTAGGGAGCTGGGTATGTTTAGCTTGCAGAAGAGAAGGTTAAGAGGGGACATGATAGCCATGTTTAAATATTTGAAGGGATGTCATGTTGAGGAGGGAGAGGGCTTGTTTTTTGCTGCTCCAGAGACCAGGACAAGGAGCAATGGATTCAAGCTGCAGGAAAGGAGATTCCACTTGAACCTCAGGAGGAACTTTCTGACGGTCAGGGCTGTCCGGCAGTGGAATCTGCTGCCTTGGAGTGTAGTGGAGTCTCCTTCTTTGGAGGTTTTTAAGCAGAGGCTGGAAGGCCATCTGTCGGGAGTACTTTGAGGGTGTTCCTGCATGGCAGGAGGTTGGACTAGATGGCCCCTGGGGTCTCTTCCAACTCTATGATTCTATGATTGTTTAGACAGACATTTGATGACAGACTATATAAGGCCTGCCCCTCCAAATAATGTGCTGCATCTTGAAAACTGTTGTGCTGGTGTATGTTTGTGTGCATTTTAATGAGTTAAGGTTTAATTTGGTTTTGATTTTTTGATTGATTAATCTTGTTTTAACTTTCATATCTTGTGGATCTTAACAATATGTTTTTAAATTGGTTGTAAGCTGCTTTTGTGTCCTGAATTGGGAAAAAGATGGGATAGAAATCAATATGCTAACAGCAGTAGCACTAACAATATTAATGTGAAAAAGGAGAAGGAAACAAAAACAGTGAAAGGCCTTGAAGAGGAGGAAGGTGATCAAAATGGTTAAAAGGCTTGGAAATCATGCCTCTGTGAGGAGTGAGTTATGAAGATGGGTATGTTTAGACTGGAAAAGAGAAAGTTAAGAGGGGACATGGTAGCCATGCTTAAATACTTGAAGGGATGTCATGTGGAAAGTGGGCAAGCTTGCTTTTTTTGCTGATCCAGAGACTAGGACACAGAGCAATGGCTTCAAACAACAGGAAAAGAGGGTTCAGCTAAACATTGGGTAAAACTTCCTTACACAAAGGCCATTTCTGCACTAGACTGTTATAGCGCTATCATTCCACTTTCAACATCCTATGGAATCCTGGGGTTTGCAGTTCAGGGAGGGGATTCCATAGGATCCCAGGATTCCATGGGATGTTGGAAGTGGAATGATAGCGCTATAACAGTCTAGTGCAGAAATGGCCAACCAGCAGTTCAATGGTGGAATATGCCTGTGAGTGTGGTGGATTCTCCCTCTTTGGAGGTTTTCACACAGAGGTTGGACCGGTGTCTGTTGGGAGGGCTTGCATTGTGTAGTCTTGCCTGGCAGAATGGGGCTGGATTGGATGGTCTTCGGGGTCTCTCTCAACTCTAGGATTCTATAATTAAATATCCTCTTTCCTCAGTACAGGATCTTGGTTCCTTTCTGCTTCTTCTTGGTCTTCTCTGGGTAGCCCTGGCTCCCCGAGGTCTCAGCCTGAGGCTTTTCCTACTTTTCCTACCTGAGGCCCCTTTTTGGCTGGAGGAAGCCAAGGATGGACATCTAACACACCTACCCTCCTGTGCTGTCACTATGTTTTGGAGCCCACCTCACTCTCAAATTTCCCTCCTCCGTCTGAGGCAAAGCATGCAGCAAGACACAGGGACTTTTGGGGAGTGGGACCCTATTTGGGGAACTCCTTTCCCAGGCAGCCTTGCTTGATGGCACCAATATTACTATCTTTTTTTGGCAATGGCAAAGGTATTTCTACACTCCCAGGCTTCTGCCTGTACTTTCTGAACATACTGCAATCTAATTACAGTGGACCCTCCAGATCTGTGAACTCTGGATCTGCAATTTCCACCTTCCGCAGATCATCACATCCTATACATAAAATGGCAGTGATGTGAATGCAGATGTGGTGAAGCATCTGTGCATGTGCTACCGCCATTTAATAATATGGGACACAATCAAGCACATTTTTTGGCATCTGCAGGGGGTTCTGAAACCAAACCTCTGAAGATCTGGAGAGTCCACTGTATCTTTTTTTAATTTTAAATCCTGTTCCTGATAAGCAATATAAAACCGCTTTGTATAAAACTGCACGCTCAAATGAACCTTGGCATTTTTAGATCCTGAGCTTGTGCACTTCTCACTGAGCTATGCTCCCCCTATTTTCCAGCTTTGCTCTCCGTGCACAACTCCAGCTGATTCCACTGAGAAGCAAGAGAAACAGAAGTGAATGTCATCAGCATATGAGGGCCATTGAGTCCTACCATGCAGGAAGACGCAATCAAAGTATCCCTGACAGATGGCCATCCAGCCTGTGTTTGAAAACCTCCAAACAAACAGACTTCACAAACTCCCAGGCAGAAGTATATTCCACTGTTGAATGGCTCTTACCATCAGGAAGTTCTTCCTAAGGTGGAAGTTTGAAGCCATTGCTCCATATCCTAGTATCTGGAGCAGCAGAAAACAGGCTTGCTCCATCCTCCATGAACTGTGGTACTCAAAACTGGACACAGTTTGCAGGTGGGGTCTGACCAAAGCAAAACAGAGTGGTAATAGATTGGTACTATCAGTTGACCTATATACTCCTATTGATGCAGCCGAGAATCATACTGGCTGTTTTTAGCTATCATGTCACACCGCTAATTCATGTTCAGCTTGTGGTCTATTAAGACTCCTAGATCCCTTTTCCAGGTACTATGGTCAAGCAAGGTGTCACTCATCCTATATCTGTGCATTTCATTTTTTTCCTGCCCAACTGCAGTACCTTACACTTGTCCTTGTTGAAATTCATTCTGTTCACTTTGGTCCAGCTCTCTAATCTGTTCATCTGATGGCACCCCACTACAAAACTACAAATGACTTCACCTAGTGACTTCACATAGGCCCTTTTCTCACGGGCTTTCTGTTGCGCGAGAGCCCCCTGAGCCTCGCGGGAGTGGGAGCGTCGCTCTGCATGACGCACTCCCACTTCCGCCGCGCTTACAGGGCTGCAGCGGCGCGATTGTGGGTTTTTTGATTTTCGCCTCAAAGCGAAAATCACCCATGCTTGCGCAACGCTCCTGGTGCCCACGCGCACTTACCTCCTGTGCAGAGCGTCGGGGAGGCGGCCAGGTCGCGCTTCCTTCCCTCCACCCCTGCGGAAGGAAGGGATGGGGTGGGGCGCTAGCGCAACGGACGCAACAGCCTCCTGCTTTGCGCGAGCGGGGGGTACGGACGCGACAGCCTCCTGCTTCAAAGTGAGCAGGGGGGATGGACGCGACAGCCTCCTGCTTCACGCGAGCGGGGGGGACGGACGCGACAGCCTCCTGCTTTGCGCGAGCGGGGAGGGTGGCTCGCGCGAGAACCCTCCTCCGGGAGGCTGCCTCTTCCCCCTCGTTCCTTCACCTGCGGAAGGAACGAGGGGGAAACGGCAGCCTCCCGGAGGAGGCTTCTCGCGCGAGCCGCCCTCCCCATTCGTGCGAGAAGCCTCAATGCGAAAAGGGCCATAGTCACGGCACAGCAAGAGATAAGATACCACATTTGGGAGAGAAAAATCCAGCGCATGCGAATAGGCTGGGCAATACCTCGCTTGACAACGTGCGTAAAGCATCTAGGGGTCACAAGCTATATTCACCTAGAATATAGTGTCCAGTTCTGGGAACCACAGTTCAAGGATATCAACAATCTGGAGCGTGTCCAGAGGAGGCCAACCAAGACAGTGAAGGGTCTGGAAACTAAGTCTTATGAGAAATGGTTTGGAAGTTGGATATATTTAGCCTGGAGTACAGAAGACTGAGAGACGATATGACAGCTGTATTTAAATGTCTGAAGGGCTGTCAAGCAGATGATGGAGAAAGCTTGCTTATTTGATGCTCCAAAGGGTGAAACCTGATGAGACTGATTCAAATTGCAAGAAAATAGATTCCACCTAAACATTAGGTAAAGCTTTTTTTTTTTTTTTTTTACTGTCTAAGAGCTACTCTACAGTGGAATGGACAGACTTGAAGGGTTTGGGGTTCTTCTTCTTTGGGGGATTTTGGATAGGGTTCGATGGAGCATTTTAGAGCCTTTCCACACTACACTGTTATAGTGCTATTATTCCACTTGCAACATCCTGTGGAATCCTGGGATTTGGAGTCCAGGGAGGGGCCTTTAGAATTCTCAGCCAGAGAGCTCTTTGGCCTCAGGAAACTACAAACCCTAGGATTCCACACGAGGCTCAAAGTGGAATAATACCACTAGAACAGTGTAATGCGGAAAGGCCTTTAGTCAAGTATTCCTGCATGGTCAGGAGTTGGACTAAATGACCTTTGCAGTCCCTTCTAGTTCCTACGCTGATGCTGCACACTGTAAATCTGTGAACGCGGAGTTAATGTATTGGCTGTGACCCTGTGTTGAACGGCAACACTGTGCAATCACATGCACAACATCTGTGCCATTTGCATGCGTGTCAGCACCACACGGTCAATTCTGCACTTGCGATGTTGAACTGATTGTGAAGATCATCAGAGACCAAGGCTGAGCTTCTTCCATAGGGGGACTTATGTGTGCCTAAGACACCAACAGGATTCTTGCTGGGATGTGGCACAAGAGTATTTCTTAGAGGTCTGGAGGAAGGAGGAAAAACACCTCCTACTAATTGTGGCTGGTGCTGCCGGCAGCAGCAAAGGGACTCCCTCCTTGACGGGAGGTCCAAGGGCCATTATGCTCTTGTCCGGTCCAGTTGTACACCCCTGCTGTGAAGGCATCTTTCCAATAAGTGCCTCCAAAGCTCAGGCTGTGTAGTGTTGTGTTCTGAATCATGCCTCCAAGGCTGCAGCACCATAGCACCGCAGCTCCTTAATTAGCCCATCTGAAGAGTCCTTAATCTCCTTCTGTGCTGTTAATTGGGCCTGGCTATCAGCCAGCTTCGTTAATTCCTGACCCTGAGAGAAGCTGATGGGCCGGGCTTCAGACTCAAGCATGCCTTTGCTTTCCTTCTAGAAATGCTGCTTGAAAAATGCTCTTTCTTTTTTTAATACATTCTCCAGCATCCCTCATACAGCTGGCCATTGTGACTAGTGGATTCTGGAAGTTGTAGTCCAGCCCCCCACAAAAAAAACCTTCTTGAATTCTGTATCCAGTCATAGCAGTATTCATTTATCATTGTGTTTTTCTCCATCTATGACCATTTGTCATCTGAAATGAAGAAAAAGGCCCATAAGAAATGCAAGGACATCAAGTGATCTTTGCTCTGAGTTCAAGTTCTGCCTCTCATGTGGAATTACTATCTCCTCTGTACCGATGAACCATTAATAGCATCTGTCTGCCTTGGAGGCTCGTTGGGAGGGCAAATATGCTAAATATGGCCTCTACCTCTTTGGTCATCTCTCCACAGAAACCTTTAATAAAAGGTGAAAAAATTATATGGTGTGAAGAGAAACCAGACTATTTTATTGTTGTTCTTGTGTACCTTCTGACTTATGATGACTCTAAGGTGAACCTGGGGTCTAAATCTCCCAAAGGTACCAGATCTCATCTCATCTTGGAAGCTAAGCAGGGTCAGCCCTGGTTATTTCTTGGATGAGAGAATGGCAACAAAGTACCAAGTGCTATGCGATATATTTCAGAGGAAGGAACTGGCAAAACTATCTCTGAGTATTCATTGCCCAAGAATGCTCTATGACATTCATGGGTCACCATACCTCCATGAGCAACTTGGAGGTACAAACACACACAAGATGAATCTTCTATGGGATCTTCTTCACAAGATCCGCTTGGGGTTTGTGTGTCCATGCCACCCTCTAAGGGTGAGAGTGTGTGACTCGTCCAGAGTCAACAAGTGGGTTTCCATGGCTGAGCAGGGGGATTTGAAACATGGTCATAGTTTGATGCTCAAAACACTACATCATACTGGTGTCTCCTCTGCCTCTAGGACTTTGCAAATAAGAATGGTCCAGCCTGGAGTATGGAGTTGAGATTAGGGTTGCCAGATCTCAGGGCCTCACCCTGAGTCTTAAAACCTTGTCCTCAGAGGCAGGGAGGAATCTCAGAGTGAGAGCACAGACTTGAAAATTGTGTGTAACTATGTTTTCCTCCTGGGTTAGACTTGGTGTGCTTGATTTGAATGGGATTCTCTATACAAATGCGGTTGATGCTTCATGTATCATGCTCAGTGACGTCACCAGGGCCTCCCCTTGGAAGTTCAGCCTTGTGACATCATCGGAGGCCACCTGCTTCAACATCGCAAAGGATCATCACCACACCTTCCCCTAAGGAGCAGACCCAAAAAAACCCCACAACATCCCTAAGCTCTGCATCAGTATTAAAATATGCAATAAAAGCTCCCTGCTCTGAAGAGCTGTAATTTTGATAGGGTGGGAAAAGAAAGAAGGGAGAAACAAAGGAATGGCTAGGCTCAAATGTAGTTGCTTGTATTTCTGAGATTCTGTTCCAAAACAGAATACATACAATTCCTCTTGTATGTATGTATGAGCACTGGAGAACATTTCCCCCCACTTCCCATTGAGTCTTGACTAAGGGTGTATCCACAGTACGTAGTTAGAGTTATACCACCATAGAATTGTAGAGCTGGAAGAGACTTCAAGGGCCACCCAGTCCAACCGCATTCTGCCTTCTGAAGGTACAATCAAAGCTCTCCCGACAGATGATTATCCAGTCTCTGTTTAAAAAACTCCAAAGAAGGAGACTCCACCACACTCCCAAGCTACAGCCTATTCCACTGTCCAACTGGAAGAATGGGATTGGACTGAATGGCCCTTGTGGTCTCTTCTAACTCTAAGATTTTATGGCCATTTCCACACTAGATTGTTATAGCACTATTATTCCACTTTCAACATCCTATGGAATCATGGGGTTTGCAGTTTAGGGAGGGGCCTTTGAGGCCCCTCCCGAAACTGCAAACCCCATGATTCCATAGGACGTTGAAAGTGGAATAATAGCGCTATAACAGTCTAGTGCGGAAATGGCCTATGATTCTAAGAATATCTCCAGCAACATATCTCACCAGACTGCAAACATCAGCCTAAAGCTCTTTCCTCCCCTTTTTCTCCTAACCTAGAAACAGCCTGTAGGGCTATATCCACAATGCACAATTCAAACAGTTCGATACCTCTTTCACTGCCTTAGCACTATCCTACGGAATCATGGGGGTTGTAGTTTGGGGAGGGGTTTAGAATTCACTGGTGTACTCCCTTAAAGTAAAGCATATTCTCCAACATTTCACAGATGATAACTGGAACACATGTGGCCAAACAACACCAAAGTGTGGTCAAAACAGTAAAAAGTATTATAAGGAAAAACTTACAAGCTACGAGAGGCTGCAACATTTTGCTTTTGCCTGAGACTGCCGGGAAAAGAATGATTCTGCCCAATTTCTCCGCTTCCTTCCCATTGGGTTAACAGTGCAAATTCCTTTAGCAGTTCAAACTCATTTTGCAGCACAGCCTCCATTTTCTCCCCGCTCCTCCAGCCACACACTCACTCTGCTTAGGATACATGCATAAGGGCACCAGATGTTGGGCAGAGGTTAAAGTTCTACTCCTGGTATACAATAGGTCTTATAATGTAATGCAGAACATCTGTGAAAGCAGGAGTGGGAAAGTGTAGTTCAGAAGCCTCATGCTGCCCTCAAAGCCAAAGTCACCCCCATCATGCCACACACCCCCGGTAGAGAAAACTCAGACTTTCCAAAAGTTTAGCACAGAAGTCTTCCCTCCCTTTTGTGCTAAAATCTTGTCCCCCAAATCCTAGAATCCTAGAAATGTAGAGTTGGAAGAGACCCGAGGGGCCATCCAGTTAAACCCCCTGCCATGCAGGGACACCCTCAAAGCACTCCCGACAGATGGCCATCCAGCCTCTGCTTAAAAACCTCCAAAGAAGGAGACTCCACTGCACTCTAAGGCAGCATATTCCATTGCTGGACAGCTCTGACTGTCAGGAAGTTCTTCCTGAGGTTCAGGTGGAATCTCCTTTCCTGCAGCTTGAATCCATTGCTCCTTGTCCTGGTCTCTGGAGCAGCAGAAAACAAGCCCTCTCCCTCCTCTACATGGCATCTCTTCAAATATTTAAACATGGCTATCATGTCCCCTCTTAACCTTCTCTTCTGCAGACTAAACATACCCAGCTCTCTAAGTCTATCCTCATAGGGCATGGCTTCCCCGCCCCTCACTATTTCAGTCGCCCTCCTCTGGACTTGCTCCAGCTTGACCATGTCCTTCTTGAATTGGGGTGCCTAGAACTGGAGACAGGATTCAAGATGGGGTCTAACCAAAGCGGAGTAGAGTGGTACCAGTACCTCCCTCGATCTAGACACCATACTCCTCTTGATGCAGCCGAGAATTGAACTGGCTTTCTTGGCTGCCGCATCACACTGCTGACTCATGTTCAGCTTGTGGTCTATGAAGACTCCTAGATCCCTTTCACATGTACTGCTATCCAGCCACGTGTCCCCCATCCTATATTTCTGTATTCCATTTTTTCTACCTAAGTGTCGGACCTTACATTTCTCTCTGTTGAATTTCATTTTCTTAGCCTTGGCCCAGCAATCCAAACTGTCCAGGTCATTTTGAAATTTGATCCTGTCCTCTGGTGTATTAGGAACCCCTTCCAATTTGGTGTCATTTGCAAATTTGATGAGCATGTCCTCTATTCCTTCATCCAAGTCGTTGATAAAAATATTGAACAGCACTGGGCCCAAGACAGAACTCTATGGCACCCCGCTAGTCACTTCTCTCTGGGATGAAAAGCAGCCATTGGTGAGCACCCTTTGGGAACGGTCAGTCAACCAGTTACAGATCCACCTGACAGTAGCCCTGTCCAGCCCACATTTTACTAGCTTCTTGGCAAGAATATCATGGGGAACTTTGTTTCCTATGTTGTATCTATGTTTTGTGACATCATGAATCTATAAATACATTGCAGAAATGCACAAAACTCAACACTGTTATTGAATTCATAGAATCATTGAGTTGTTACTGAATTCGCAGAATCCTATAAGGATAGCGTTGGCCATCCAGTCCAACTGCATTCTGCCATGCAGGAAGACACAATCAAAGCCCACAGTGAAAACTGAAGAGGGCTGCTCTCCCTTTTAATGGTTGTGTAGAAGAGGGGAATCCAACAGGTGGTGCTTGTTACATGGTTGTGGGACAAGCAAGACCTGCTAAAATGCCCTCTTCTACACAGCCGTTAAAGGTACAAGAGCTGGATCCAACTTTCATAGACTCCTAGAGTTGGAAGAGACCTCAAGCTTAGTAAGAAGCAGAAGAATAATTAACTCCCTGTAGGATCCTGTCAGAGAGTGTGACCTAGATTGGGCATTGAGACTTTGATGGGTGTCTAGTCAAAGTGTTGTTATATCATACTTGTGTCTTATATGAAAGTCTAAAGATATAATTAAGCTGTTTCTGAGCAGAGAGTTAACTGTTAATATTGTCTAAAAAGTGTACTGAAGAAATGTATCAACACTGAACTACATATAAACTCTAACATGCTACTTTATTCTTATGGTTATCTTGATAAGTGTTACAGTGGATCTTTGTAAACACTGACTTGGTTTGAGCTGTATGCAGTATATAAAGTAAAACAGAAAACACGCTACAATAAAATCATTAAGTGGTTCTAAATAAAAATTGAAAACGCTCATCCTTTTACTCAAAGGAGGTGTTATAAGGGGGGAAGCAGAGCTCTGTGGTAAAGACAGGGTATCTTCTCAGCTTGAGGAATCATCACACCAGTCTGGGGGAAGTAAGGGGTTGTCAAACCCTTGGTAGACTTGTTCAATTGCAATATATCTAACAATATTAAAAAGCCATTCATGCTGAAGATGGTGCTTGATACTGTTACATATCTATTGATGGCAGAAATTTTGCATTTGGAGTGGTGCAGGGGGAACCCTTTCATGCAGACTATGGTGTCGATTCTGATACAAAAATCTTGTGTCCAGTGGCAACACAGCGCAGCTGAATGTGCAATGGAAGGGACACACAAACAGATGTGTGACTGGATGCAACCAGAAGTTGCGTATGCCAATGCAATCGCATTTTATTTATTTATTTATTTATTTATTTGTATCCCGCCTCTCCATATAGATCGAGGCGGTGAGAAATTTAGCATGTATTTCGAAACATTTTTTCTATACATGCCCCCAACAAGCTGGGTACTCATTTTACCGACCTGCGAAAGGATGGAAGGCTGAGTCAACCTTGGAGCCAGGCAGGATCGAACTCACAACCTTGTGGTTTGTGGCTTGCAGTACTGGCATTTAACCACTGCGCCACCATTTACGGCACAATTTTGAACTGTATGTGGATGTTCCACACTGGACAAAGATGTCCAGCTTTTTCTGTAAGGGAATGTACACATCTATAAAACACCAACAAGATTTTGGCATAGAGGTTCACCGGTGGTCAGCGGCTTCCCCATCAGAGGAATGGTGAATCCACTCCATGTTTTCTTAGGGAGCTCTCCAAGGTGCTGAACCCATTAGAGGGATGATGGGTCTGACACTTTGGAGAGCCTTTTAAAGAGCGGATAAGATCCAGAGCAGATTCCCCACTCCATTGGCATCGAAGCTACCAGCTGCTACTCTCTTGCTCAGCATGCATCCTCAAGAAAAGATGAATCTGATTTTCTGTTGTTTATATGCCCTACCATGATGGTGGTTGCCAAGTGACTAGAAACAGAGTCTGGCCTGCTCTTGTGCCTTTACCAACATAGTTTCTCATGTAACAATCAACAGCTGCTGCTTTTTATTAGGATGGGAAAATACAAGGCTGACAGGCACTCTGTTAAAGTCCTCAGTACTCTAAAGGCACTAGATTCTGTCTGATCTTGGAAGCTAAGCAGGGTCAGCCCCAGTTAGTACTTGGATAGGAGACTACCAATAAATACCAGGTGCTCTAGGTTCTATTTCAGAGGAAGGAGCTGGCAAAACCACTTCTGAGGATTCCTCCCCTATGAAAAATTTATGAGATTGCCGTAAGTTGACAGACAACTTGAAGGTACATACATACATGCAAGGGTTCCAGATCCTTTCTGATCTTGGAAGCTAAGCAGGGTCAAGCCTGGTTAGGACCTGGAGGGGAGACCACCAACAAATACCAGGTGCTGTAGGCTTGATTTCAGAGGAAGGAACTGGCAAAGCCATGTTGGAGTCTTCCTTGCCTCAGAAAACTCGATGAAATTCACCATAAGTTGACAAGAAACATGAAGGCACGAACATAGGCATTCCCTAAATACCTTAAAGACACCAGATCCTGTCTGAACTTGGAAGCTAAGCAGGGTCTGCCCTGGTTAGTACTTGGAAGGTAGATCACCAATGAATACCAGGTGCTGCCGGCTATGTTTCAGAAGAAGCAACTGATGATTCTTGCCTAAGAAAACCCTATGGGTCTGCTGTAAGTCAACAGGCAACATGAAGGCACACACAAACACACCAACATGCACACAAAGGTTCCCTTATGTATGCAGCTGTACTTTTTGGCCACTGTGTAACATCTGCACTCTTTCTACAAGTATTACTCTTCCACATGTAGTTGCACATTCTTGGATAGTGTATAACCAGTTATCATGCTTTCAGTGTGTCCTCAGAGACTGGGAAAATCTTAAGCAAATTTGTAGTTATGCAACTATTTCCCACTGTTGGCATTCAGTAGAAGGCAGGGATGTGAAACTCCAATATTTTGTCCTCACATGCAAGAAGGAATAATTATGGTAGTTTTCTCTCTACTGAATGAGAAAAGGAATACTTCTCTGCAGTATTTCCCACCATTCAAACTCCCAAACATTTTTTTGGTGTGTGTGTGTGTGTGTGTGCAAAATCTTTTTTTTTTCTGTGCAGGAAAAAATATGCACAGAAAAATCAGGGGTTTTTCTGACAAAAAACAGGCATTTTCTAGCACAGGAAACGAGCTTTCTTCACAGATTTTTTTTGTGCAAAAAAATCTCACTTGTTTTTGAACACT
Source organism: Ctenosaura bakeri (assembly GCA_948474755.1). NCBI lineage: Eukaryota > Metazoa > Chordata > Lepidosauria > Squamata > Iguanidae > Ctenosaura > Ctenosaura bakeri. Next base: position 49,621 of record CAOLHI010001420.1, read on the forward strand.
GAATCATTTCTCTGCAACAGTTTGGGACATTCAAATACTGAGAGAACAGTGTGCAGGATTTTTACTCATCTATTATCCTTCCCCCTAACAGGTTTCCCAACTGTTGGGAAACCGATATTTTTCAACCTGGGAAGGAATAATCATGAAAAAGAAAAGAATATTCTTTCCATCTCTAGCAGAAGAAGGATGTAGAGCAAGCACGACTTAACATGAGTGAAGATTTACAGCAGTGGTTCTCAACCTGTGGGTCGTGACCCCTTTGGGGGTCGAATGACCCTTTCACAAGGGTCGCCTAAGACCATTGGAAAATACATATACTGGAGAGTTACCAGTTTTTAGGCATTAGAAGTTTATCCAGAGCATTGATTTAGGGCAGTGTTTCCAATCTATTTGATGTTGGAAATAACTAACTAAATAATTAATAAATAATAATAAATAAATAAATAATGAAAATAATTTTATGGTTGGGGGTCACCACAACATGAGGAACTGTATTAAGGGGTCGCGGCATTAGGAAGGTTGAGAACCACTGATTTACACGATGCGGACAGCTATGATCACCTGCTTGTGTCTGCAGATGAAGCTGATGTTACGGACAGCATTAAAAGCCAGGAGAAAAAAAGTTGGCAACCCAAAGGCTAACTCAGCATTCCTGTCCCCCACCCCTGTTTGAGTGCAACTCCTGTTCCTTTTTGCCACCCCCCCTTTGCTGTTAAGAGCTTTGCATTAGGAAAGGGAAGATCAAATAGCAGAGCCCAATCAATAAAGAGGGGTGGGGGAGCACTTAATGCTGTTTTTGGACACCGGCCAGGCCTCCTTAAGGTTGGTGGGGGGGATGGAGAAGAAAAGAGAAAGGGGGAGAGAGGGATGAGTGGCAGGGAAAGGAGATGAAAGGTGTTTCCCTGCTCGGAAGCTCAGACTCACTGAGCCCCCAAACAGCTGATTAAACAAAATGGCTCTGTTTGCCAGCACAGCAGCTGAGCTGCACGGAACTGATCCAGGAGGGAAAGAGGCAGCATTGTGTTGCTGGAAGAGAAGGTGCCGAGTTGTCAAGTCACCTGTGCACTGAACCTTCCACTGCTGAGCACCTTCTGCCCCAATCCCAGACTCACAGGTGTGTGACTCCACCATGCCCACGGGCAAGAGAAGGAAATTGAGAGAGAGACACATACTTTCTTTTGTGGTACGACTGGGCACAAACCAGGCTTGAGAAGCTGGCACTGAAAACAAACTTGGCTGCTAAACCTGGCAGAACGAAAGTTCCACAAAATAAGATATCCTCGTCTTGTCTTCATCTGGCGGCTTGACAGGAGGCATTGCAGGAGGCTGCAGAATTGGCTTCCAAAAAGAGACTGGCCAGGTACTGGTTAGAGATGAATGCTTCAGGCTACCAGCCACAGTGGGTGACAGTGGGAATTGTGAGCAACAACCCATTTCTTTTGATAATGTTACCACATTCCTTCCTGGCTTTCTCACCTCATAACACAGTGAACCTCGTACTTTGAACCCAATCCATTACAATTCAGGCCTGAGTGACACACACCGGAACATGTGCACTGTGCAAAAGCAGAGCCCCGTTGGTAATGGCCCCCTTCACTCTACTTTTACAATGCTCGCAGTGGTTAAATGCCAGTACTGCAAGCCACAAGGTTGTGAGATTGATCCTGCCGGGCTCCAAGGTTGACTCAGCCTTCCATCCTTCCGCAGGTCGGTAAAATGAGTACCCAGCTTGTTGGGGGCATGTATAGAAAAATGTATCGAAATACATGCTATTTGTAAGTTGTTCGCCGCCTCGATCCATATGGAGAGGCGGGATACAAATAAATAATAATAAAAATAAATAATAAATAGTGTGTACCTGTGGAGGAGAAGCAAGTATCTGGCCAAAACGTCTTATAAAAGCCAGTGGGACCTGATGGCTTCACCTAGTGTGCACACAGAACGTGGTTTTATATTATTTCAGCAGTAACTTTTTTAACGAGCCAACTGTTTAATGTTTATAGAATGCTTAAATTCCTCTTATTGTTTGATATTTTTTATCGCCTTGAGTTGTAGCCTGTTCAAAGTGATTTTACTGTAAACTGTACAGAAGTCTCATGATCTGTGATAGGACAGAAATACAGTCCTCTCTCCACATTCACGGGATTGACCTTCATGAATTTGATTATTCATGAGGCATGTGCTTGCCTCTCCCTCATTTTCCTCCTCCCATCCCTTGCATTCCTCACCCCAGGCTTGCAAGGCTTGTATTTAAAATGGAAGGTTTTCTTTCCCTTTGGGGCGAGCAAAGCCCTCTCCTATTGCTAAAGGTGTGGCCTCTCTGCCTCGTGCTGCACATTCTGCTATGTATTGGCTGCTGATTGGTCAGGTGCTCCTTTCTCAAGATGGATGCCGGAAGTAATCAGAACTCCAGAACTCCCCTCTTTTTTATCTGAGGGGAAATTACTGGTAAGCTTTTTAGGTTGTCTTTTTTCTTCCCCTCTAATGCTGGGGTAGAGGCAAAGGAATGGAAACAGGGAAGCTCCAGAGGGGAAGTGCGGGGGGGGGGGAGTTATTTGTATTTTTTCCACTTTCCTGAGCGTTCCGTGCCCTGAACCCTCACGAATGTGAAAGGGCTACTGTATATGAAATGAATAAATCACAGGGCATAGGCCTAGAGGTCCCCCAACTTATTCTTCCCTACTTTCTCTTTTTGTAGACTCTTTCTCAGTCTACAAAGTCTAGACTGCCTAAAACCAGTATGGGGAAAGTGCAGTTTATGGGCTACATGTCTCTCCCAGAACCCCTCATAAAAAAAAAAAAGGAAAAAAAGGACTTTTTTTTTCTCCTAAATGACTCCAGCACACTTTGGGGGCAAGGGGCAACTCTGTCATGTTTTTCATAGAATCCTAGAGTTGGAAGGGGCCACAAGGGCCACCTAGACCAACCTTCCCTGCCACGCAAGAAAACACAACTAAGGCACTCCTGAAAGATGCCTGCCCAACTGTTTTTACAAGACCTCCAAAGAAGAAGAGTCCACCACAGCATATTCCACTCTCAAATACGTTTAAATATTTGTAGGGCTGTCATGTTGGGGAGGGAGCAGGCTTGTTCTCTACTGCTCCAGAGACTAGGACAAGGAGCAACGAATTCAAGCTGCAGGAAAGGAGATTCGACTTGAACTTCAGGAAGAACTTCCTGATGGTCAGGGCTGTCCGGCAGTGGAATCTGCTGCCTCGGAGAGTGGTGGAGTCTCCTTCTTTGGAGGTTTTTAAGCAGAGGCTGGATGGCCATCTGTTGGGAGTGCTTTGATGGTGTCTTCCTGCATGGCAGAAGGGGGTTGAACTCGATGGCCCCGGGGTCTCTTCCAACTCTATGATTCAAACATCTGTTACAGTCAAGAAGTTCTTCCTAATGTTTAGGTGAAATCTCTTTTCTTGTTATTGGTATCCCTCGTTTTCTGTTATCCCCTCTGGAGCTGCAGAAAACAAGCTTTGGAGCACAACTCCTGTACTCCCTGAGCGAACGTAGCCCCTGGGGAATTGCAGAAACTGTAGGAAAGAAAGAGTAATGCTTCCATTATTCCAAATACTTATGAGAACATAGCAGTTCTGAGGTGACGCAGTCTCATTCTACACAGGGGCCTAGTGGCCTAGTGATCTTGGATCATGGCCAGGTAGTGCAACGTTGCACTCCGTCTTCTGAATGTAGCATCTCTGCCATCAGTGTTCATTTTTACGCTATGCGAGCATGATGGACACTCTCTGTCATTTCACAGGGGAAATCAGGACATGTGTGGCCAAGCAACAGCACAGTGTGGTCAAATCAGGAAAAGCTACTAATGAGGAAGAAGACACCAGCTAGGAGAGACTGGAAAAGTTCCCTTTTGCCTGAGCCTCCTGGGAATTCCTCCCCTCCCTCTGCTCTCCCTGCTGATGAGTTCAATTGAGTGCAAATGCATTTTGCATTTTGAACTCAGTTTGCAGCAACTGAAGTAAGCTGAAAACAAAGGGGGAAAGGAGGAGGAGGAGAGAGAAACTAGGACATTACTAAAAGCAACTGAAAAAGTGGGATGGGAGAGGATTAATCAGGGCAGTCCCTACCAAATTGGGTCAGTTGGACCCTATGATGATGTGAGATTGCAGCTGGCATGCCTAGGAATCTCCTGACTCTCTTCCCTGCCTGGAGAATGGCTGCCATATCCAGTCAGAAGGGAAGCAAACACGTCCAATGCCCTGGAAGAGGACTGACTGACAGAGTCCAGATATTTTGCAGGAATCCAATCAAATTTTTTGAATTTGCAATTCCCATACTTTTTTGGGGTAGGGGGAACAATGGCTCATTCTGCCCAATCATGGAATCATTGAGCTGGAAGAGACCCCAAGGCCCACCCAGTCCTACCTCATTCTGGCATGAAGGAATACCCAATCAAAGCACTCCAGATAGATGACCATCCAACCTCTGTTTAAAAACCTCCAAAGAAGGAGACTCCATCACCCTCCCAGGCAGCAGACTGCTCTTTCTGTCAGGAAGTTCTTCCTAATGTTTAAGTGGAATCTCCTTTCCCGAAGTTTGAAGCCATTGCTCTGTGTCCTAGTCTCTGGAGCAGCAGAAAACGGGCTTGCTCCATCCTCCATATGACATCCCTTCAAACATTTAAAGATGGCTATCATGCCACCTCTTAACCTTCTCTTCTCCAAGCTAAATATACCCAGCTCCCAAAGTCATTCCTCATAGGGCTTCATGGTTTTCAGGCCTCCTACCATTTTGGTCAGCTTCTTCTGGACACCCTCAGGCTTGTCCAAATCTTTCCTGAACTATGATGCTCAGACCTGGCAACTGGATTCCAGGTGGGGTCTGACCAAAGCAGAATAGAGTAGTACTATCACTTTCCTTAACTGGGGTCATTTCCGCACTAGACTGTTATAGCGCTATTATTCCACTTGCAACATCCTATGGAATCCTGGGGTTTGCCGTTTCGGGAGGGGCCAGCCAGGCAGTCCCTCCCGAAATGGCAAACCCCAGGATTCCATAGGATGTTGCAAGTAGAATAATAGCGCTATAACAGTCTAGTGCGGAAATGGCCCTAGACACTGTATTCCTATTAATACAGCCCAGAACTGTGTTGGCTGTTCACAGCAACACTCCTCCAGCTCAGCTGACTTTCTCCAGCCTGTAAGCGGCAGTGATTTATTCCTAGCTCTGGCCTTGCTGGCCCCTCCGTTACCTTGCTCTAACTTCCAAGGAGACTATCAATTCTCCAGGCCTCTCTGGATGGATACGACAAGGGGAAAATAGCTGGGGTAATCAGACACAACCGGGGCCCATCAACGAAAGAGTCATGTGTCCTCAGCAAACCTGCCCCACCAGAACTCCTGCAAGCTGTATCTCTGGAGACGCTAAGCAAACTATTTGTCATGCACAGCGCGGAAACAAACCCTCCGTGTATCAAGGATTTTCTTCTCAGCGCACTCTCCCTGTGGATGCCAGCGCATACTAAAAGCAATTACGATGAGCCCCAAACTCACCAGGGGACTTTCCATCTTTTCTCCTCCCACAGATGGATTTCCAATTTGTCTCCAGCGTGCATTAAGAAAGAGGCACTGGGGTGCTCGTGCATGTGGTCTTGTCTCCCACATTCCCCCTGCATTTAGGAAAGGCACTCTATCTTTTGTTCAGGCGGGGAGTAAAGAGAAGCAACAGCAATTCACATCGGGGATGGGGAAAGTGATTTTTTTTTTGTACCAGATTTCCCAGAATCCTACTCCAAGCTTGACCAGCAGGCATGTTTTTCTGGAAAATCCAGCTTCTAAAAACAATATGAAAATCTAACCTTAAAATGGAGGTTTGTTTGTTTGTTTCTTTGCTTGCTTGTTTTAGCAGAATCTGAGTTCATATGGCCAAGGATTGCTTAGATTTTAGATGTGCCACCTGGCACTCACATAAAGGAATACCAGTATTTGCATATAGGTGCATGGTGATGTTACTGTAGTTTCTAGTCCAGGCCTGTGGTATATTAGATATCATTTGATATCAAGAATTTGACCATCCCAAACCATTCCTTTCCACATGCTTGCGAGGCCCCCGGACAAGCACGCACATGGGCACAGCCGAAAATAGCTGAACAATACAAAACAAATCCAGGCAGGCCAGTAATTGCCGGACTGCAGCTTCAGGAGACCTCCAGGCAAGTACACTTTAAAACCACATTATGTATGCACACAGCGTACAAAAGATCCCTGCCCCGAGCAGGCAGCTTGACGAGCCGAATATCCAACTGTCAAGCACTCCTCGTTTGCATACTGTCTGCGCTATTGACAACACTGTCATAATTCAATCATGCAAAGTACTGACCTTTTGGAGGCTTTGTCTCCAGCCTGAAACCCATTGTTTTCCCCGGGAACGGACTAGCCTACAGGCACATTTTCCCCTATAAGACCCCCTGATTTTGAGCGCTTCTTTGGATTGCTCCTGGCTTCCATCCTGCCTTGCTGCCACTCCGTTTGCTGAGCCTTCCCCTCAGCTTCCACGTGCTGAGAATCTCCGCTTCAACAGATTTTTTTTCTATCCGGGCTTCAGGATCAGGAGTAGTATTTCCCCTGCAAAATCCCTCTCAAAACCCTCTACCCAACTCCTACCTTTCTTTCATTAGGCCTGTGTGAGTGTTTGCATACATACATTTTGACTGTATTTCAAAATAAAGGCCCTTTTTGCATTGAGGCTTCTTGCATGAGCGGGGGAGGGCGGCTCGCGCGAGCAGGCTCCTCCGGGAGGCTGCCGTTTCCCCCTCCTTCCTTCCGCAGGCGAAGGAACTAGGGGAGAAGTGGCAGCCTCGTGCGAGCCGCCCTCCTCCCGGGCGAAGCAGGAGGCTGTTGCGTCCGCCCCCCGCTCGCGCGCGAAGCAGGAGGCTGTGCGTCCGTCCCCCCGCGCGCGAAGCAGGAGGCTGTCGCGTCCGTCCCCCCAGCGCGCTCGAAGCAGGAGGCTGTCACGTCCATTGCGCTAGCGCCCCGCCCCTTCCTTCCGCAGAGGCGGAGGGAAGGAAGCGCGACCCGGCCGCCTCCCCGACGCTCCGCACAGGAGGTAAGTGCGCGTGGGCGCTGGGAGCGTTGTGCGAGCGCGGGTGATTTTCGCTTTGAGGCGAAAATCAAAAAACCCGCGATCGTGCCGCTGCAGCCCTGTGAGCGCAGCAGAAGTGGGAGTGCGTTGTGCAGAGCGACGCTCCCACTCCCGCGAGGCTCACGGGGCTGTCGTGCGACAGAAAGCCCGTGTGAAAAGGGCCAAAGGAAAACAATTGTTATTTACTTCTGTTTGATTATTGACTTGGCTTGACCCCGTAAACATTGTGTGCAAGAACTCACTAGGTTGCCCTGCCTCTTGCATTGCTATAGCTTGTGCTCTTGCTAATTCCCATTTCCCAGTAATTGGAGCACATTGTGGTGTCCCTCCCGGGACCCCAAAAATCAGGGTAACAGTGAGATATCATGGAGGTAGGACCCAAGACTTAGGGCCTTTTTGCAGTACACTGTTATAGTGCTATTGTTCCACTTTCAACATCCTGTGGAATTCTGGGGTTTGGAGTTTACTGAGGCCAAAGAGTTCTCTGGATGAGAATTCTAAATGCCCCTCCCTAAACTACAAACCCCAGGATTCATAGGATTTTGAAAGTGGAAAAATAGCACTATAATAGTATATTGCAGAAAGGCCCTAAATTGACTTTCTCCATTTTGACCCTCTACCAAGATGCTCATTTTGTCTAAGTAAAGTTGAAGAACAGAGTGAAAGTAATCATTCTAAGTGTCCTGGTTCTCTTTCTCAGTCTGCCATATCTCTCCAACCTCATGACTCATTTGCTTATTACTTGTCTTGTATAAGAGATGCGAGGCGGCTAGAGAGAGACTCAGGATCTGACAAATGGTGGGAATCCATGCCTCCTGCGATTTCACATATCCTCATGTATGTGTCTCTCTCCTTCCTCCAGTCTCTCTCCGGAGACCCCACAAGCCATCTGCTTCCACCTGGAGCAGAAGCATCACAGCTGCTGCCTTAAAGGCAGAAGCGGGCAGCTGGTGGCAAAAAGTTTCAGGTCGTTTCCACATTAGACTTTTATAGCGCTATTATTCCACTTTCAACATCCTATGGAATCCTGGGGTTTGCAGTTTAGGGAGTGGCCTCAAAGGCTGTTATAGGGCCTCAAAGGCCCCTCCCTAAACTACAAACCCCAGGATTCCATAGGATGTTGAAAGTGGAATAATAGTGCTATAAAAGTCTAGTGCGGAAATGGCTTCAGCTTTTGGAGGGTTTCAAATTTTGGATGTCTGTATAAGCAGGGGTTCAACCTGTACACAGTAAATATAAAATTTTATACTTATTAAATACCTAGTTTGTTGCATATTTACATTTATAGGAATTGAGGAAAGTTGTCTCAGTCAGAAGTTTTGATCACATAAATACATTCTGTGCTCCATCAGTCTAAGCCACCTGATGATTCACACAGTGGCAAAGAAATGCCTTGTGCTACCATTTTACTATAGAAAATTGGTTATTATGTGGTAAATATACATTTGCCACTTATGAAGGGGATGAAGTAAGAATGTACAAAAACAGAAGAGTCAGTCAAATGCCATTTCCGCCCTACACTGTTATAGTGCTTTTATTCCACTTTCAACCTCCTGTGGAATTCTGGCTTTGTAGTTTACTGAGGCCAAAGAGCTCTCTGGCTGAGAATTTTAAATGCTCCTCCCTAAACTACAAACTCCCCCAGGATTCCATAAGAGGTTGAAAATGGAGTAATAGCACTATAACAGTAGGGCAGAAATGGCCCAGTTTGGGTGTACCAACTCCACAACCCTGGTTGAAAGGGACCACAAAGACCATTCTGCCATGCAGGAATGTATAGCTAAAGCATTCCTGAAAGAGGGCCATCCAACCTCTGTTTAAACATCTCCAAAGACGGAGCGCCCACTCCAATCCAAGGCAGTTTGTTCCACTTATGAACAGCTTTCACAGGAAGAATCAAGCAACACTGTGGTCAGCTGGCATGCAGATGGAGAGGCAAGAAGATTCTATTCCTAACCCATTAGTTTTCCCCTAGCTAAAGACTGCACTCATTAGCTTTTTGCCACCTGATTAAAGAAACATTAAATTGATTAATAAAATGAGGGTACGTGGATTAATCTGTGCTGGCTGGAGCAATAGGTCTTTTCACGAAGCTCTTGTTTCTAGCCCAATGAACTGTTACATTGCAGGAGGGACCCCTGAAGAAGAGACATTCTCTCCCCTGCCAAAGTGAAGGAGAGGCTGAATGTGTCTTATCTAAGATGGTGCCTCTGCAATCTGCAGGTTTGGCTGGATTTTATCTATCTGGCGTCTTCCAGATGTGTGGCGCTATGCCAGCCATCATCCTTAGGCCAAAAGCCTGGAGTTGGGTTGCAGAGCAGAAATCCCATCATGTAGAATTAATGTGCCGATTATATATGCTATGTGGTCCTTGTGTTGAATGTCAAGACTGTGCAGATAAATGCTGAACTCAATGTACAGCCAAATGTGCAACCGATGGAACACCATCCCCAATTTCAGCAGGGACAGAAGGATGTGTGTTAGCAGAACATGCGTATCCATATGCGCAACAGCACTGCATGCCCAGTTTTGCTTTCATGAATTTGAATTACAAACAGACTTTGCACACTGGGCAAAAATGCCCAATGACTTCTGTATACATGGCTAAGACATCCATGGGATTCCAGCTATAGCCAGCATGGATGGGGCGGACAGGATATAGTAGAGCCAGGGCTGTTATGGTCAAAGCACTAGGATTTTAAATTTTTTATTAGCCAGGATGATGGCTTCATCTGCCACCTACCAACCTCTCTAGGATTGCCTGTCTCAGTCCTCTTGAGTTTAGCAACAACTTATGCAAAAACTAGCACGGAGGAGAATGGACTTTACCAGGAGCAATAAATTGTTATGGATTATCTCTGTTATTATGCAGGTTATTTTGGGGTGACTCAGTCTTGAATGGGTAATTAAGATCCATTAGCTTTACAAAATGTCCAATCTTGGTGGAGGTGACAACTTGTACAACTGGTTTGTTGATATGGATTGACAAAGAAGCTGGTCTCAGGATGACTACCTATAATTCAAAATTCAATACTACTTCACCAGTGTCTATGCTGGCTGGGGAAGATGGATGTTGTAGTTCAATGCATTCAGAAGGTTAAAGGTTTGGAAAAATTGTAATACTTTTTCTAAAAAAATAATTTTTCAAAAAAAAATGTGTTGCCGAATTAATTGAGAGTGTCATTTTAGTCAATTTTTAAATGGGTTGTAATTGATTTATAATCTACCTGGAAAAAGACCTAATTATGAACATTAAACTATCAGGTTCATGATTAAAGTGCTAGATTAATGACTCTGACAAAGTGAACATGATGGTTACAAATTCCAATCTGTAGCCTCAAATTCGGCCATGGATAATACGAAGGCAAATTATAATGCTTCTGCATAAAGCCACAGTACTATCAAAGTAGTTTTTACTCTTGGGAAAGGATTAAGATTCACCCTTGTGTTTTTCCGCACAAAGTGTGGCTCAGGGTGAATTGCCAGTGAGGTATCCTGCATTTATTCATTAGCGTATCTGTTTCAGAAGTGTTATATACCACCCTTCCATATAAATATTCATTGGGCAAAACAATAAAAGAAGAAAACAAACCCACCCGTCGGCCTTTGAAAATATCAGTAAAACAATGCAAAGGATAAAGAGAGGAGAGTAGAACAGCAACAAACAGATCTACATATTACAAGGTTTGGAGAAATGACAATGACTTTGCCTGTTCCCTAAAGCAGGGTATCAGATATGGCTGCCTAGCAATTCTTTTCCCCCTTGTATCCAGGGACTGGTACCATATTTGAGCCCATTAGCTACAATTGCTTCTTTCTTTCCTAGAAACTGACCAGGGACCAGTAGCCCATGGCACCATGGTGTCTTACTGATGGCATTCGCCCCTAGGCAGGCAGGTGGTTTTTATGTCCTTCAATCACTTTAATACCACAGGAGCCCAAGTTTGCATGTGATGCAAGATGTGCATGGCACATGAGCCTGCATGGTACAGTAGTTGCATGTTGTTCTACACCCCCAGGAACCAGGGTCAGTTCCTCACTCAGCCATGGAAACTCAGTCGCTGATCTAGGGTGCACCACACATTCTCAGCCTCCAGGAAACCTCATAATAGGATTGCCTTAGGGTCTTCATAAACCAGAAACAACTTGAAGGCACATAGAAGCATAGAATAATAGAGTTGGAAGGGACCCCAGGGGCCATTCAGTCCAACCGCCTGCCATGCATCCTCTGCTTAAAAAACCTCCAACGAAGGAGACTCCACCACACTCCGAGGCAGCATATTCCACTGCCAAACAGGTCTGACCATCAGGAAGTTCTTCCTGAGATTTAAGTGGAATCTCTTTTCCTGCAGTTTGAATCCATTGCTCCTTGTCCTATTCTCTGGAGCAGCAGAAAACAAGCCCACTTCTTCCTCCACATGACATGACTTCCCTTCAAATATTTAATACATAAGAAGAAGAGATCCACATGTGTATAGATGCAAATTCACATGGATGTGCATGCCAGTATGGTTGCACATTTGCCCTTCAACATAGGGCTTAGACAGTACAATCAATCCAGTGATTTATGCCATGTAGCCCCAATGTAGGGTCTCAGCCATTATATTAATTATCACATCACAGGTTGAGCATCTCTTATCTGAATGCAAAATGCTCCAAAACGTTTGAAAAGTGGAACTCATTCCACATGAGGGAATTATGAGGCTTGCAGGGACTGTGTGCAAAGTCTTTCAGTTGGCTTGGTGCCTTTCACGCAGATTGCATGCATGTGCCTAGTCCCAAGCGAGTTGAGAGGGAGGAAGGATGCCAAGCCAATTGAGTGACTCTGCAAGCATCTCTGCATGTGCGGTCCCAAACACGTCTCCATGATTCCCTCATGATTCCTACAGGAAGAAGGCAAGCAGAACACTGATGAAACAGTGGACCATTCATTGAAAAGATGGTATATAAACTCATTATGTATATGCAAATATTCCCAAATCTAAAAAAATCTGAAATCTGAAACACCTCTGGTCCAAAGCACTTCGGATAAGGAATACTCATCCTGGATGTTGCTGTGGTGGACGCTGATATTAAAAGCCAAGGAGCTTTGTTTACGGGTGTGTGTGACCTCTCTCTCTCTCTCTCTCTCTCGATCCTAACACACACACACTCACACACACACTCACACACACACACAGGGCAAAGAATTAGGATCTCCCTCTCTTATCTTCAAGTCCGTGGTTTGCTGAGATCAGCAAATTAACATCTAGACTTCGATGAGGCCAGATCTTGCAAAAAAAAAGTGGCTTTTTCTAATTCTAAGGAGTATTCGTGCTAGGACAGCAACATGGACTAGTCCTAAATCCAGCAAAGGGCAGGAAGAAAGACAATCAGTCATGTGGGGAGGCTGCTAGAAGGAGGAGACAGCTGGTTCTTGGGCTACCAGCCCAGCAGTGACGTTTCCAGGGCTCAACCTTTCCTCTTCCATGTGGAGAAGGAAAGAATGATGTGGCTGAGATGCCCTCCCTTAAAACTGAAGACTGGGAGGAACTCCTCCAGTGGACTCCAGTGGGGATGGTCAGAGGTGCAGCAATGAGATATCCAGGAGGCCTGCCAAGGACTCCAGATGTTTAATTAAAAACCCCTCCAAAATCACCTCTATTCACCTGCTGAATGGAAAGGGAGCAGCGGCTGGGAAGGATCTCCTGCCAGGACTCCGCTGGGCCAGTGCTGACTTTCCTGCCTCCACCGAGGAGCTTGGACACTTCCTCCAACATCTTCTCCCTAGACTGTTTGCTGGGCTGGCCTCGGGCTGGGCGTGAGAACCGAGTCTTTTCCAGAGGCTTTCTACCTGAGGCTAGGAAACCATGGACAGCTTGGAAAGGACTGGCAAAGCTTGGAGGAGGGGCAGGGAAGCTGACCAATTTGGACTGTAGCAACCAGAATCCCTCAGGCCAGTGTAGTCATGCTGACGGGATTCTGGGAGGTATAGTATAAACTCCAGGGGAACAGCTTGGTTCCCTAGGGGTCAGCTCAAAGATTGGGGTCTGCTGGAGGGACCTTCCTCTATGTTCCTCCAGTGGGAGCAATGCATGGTGGGAAAATGTGGGAGAGGGCCTTTTCTGCTGTGGCATCCTACTCGTGGAATACCTTTTCTTAGGCCATTTCCGCACTACTCTGTTATAACACTATTATTCCACTTCAACATCCTATGGAATCCTGGGGATTGCAGTTTCCGGCCCCTCCCAAAACTGCAAACCCCAGGATTCCATAGGATGTTGAAAGTGGAATCATAGCGCTAGAACAGGCTAGTGTGGAAATAGCCTTAGAGATCTGATTGGTTCTTATGTTTCCAAATAAAAACATGGGTTTTTTATTAAAACTTTTGGGGCCTACTCAGTTCATAGAATCATAAAATCCAAGAGCTGGAAGAGACTCCAAGGGCCTCCTACTGCTCTGGAATACCCATCAAAGCATTCCCAATAGATAGCCATCCAACCTCTGTTTAAAAACCTCCAAAGAGGGAGATATCAGCACACTCCCAGGTAGCAGCATATTCCACTGTCAAACTGTTCTGACCCTCAGGAAGTTCTTCCTAATGTTTAGGTGGAATCTCTTTTCCTGTCATTTGAATCCATCGGTGCATCTTCTAGTTTCTGGAGCAGCTGGAAACAAGCTTGCTCCATCTTCCCTATGACATCCCTTCAAATATTTAAACCTGGCTACCATGTCACCGCTTAATGTTGTCTTCACCACGCTAAACATCAGTGGTGTATCTAGCATAAACAGCACCTAGGGCAAGCACGGAAGTTGCACCCCTACCTTCTTACTGATACCCCTACATGCATGGCTTTTTTGCACCTCCATGCCATTGGCAACCAGGGCACGTGCCCTACTTGCCTCACTCTAGATACGCCTCTGCTAAACATGCCCAGCTTCCTAAGCTTCTCCTCATAGGGCCTCATGGGTTTCTATGAGGAACGATGGTAATTTGATGGCACTTAGCAGCAAATAACAGACCTGAAGTTCTGATCCAGATTTCCCGGGCCAGCATTGTTTTAATTTTAAAGCAACAAGTCGCCAGTTACCTCTCCTCCTCCTCTTCCTCCAACCTGTTCTATAAGCACCTGGCATTAAACTTGGTTGACAACCTTCAGAAGATGAGTGCACAGGGCTGTCTGCTAAGAAACTCCTTCCAGCTTTGGTGTGGTTACAGCAGCCCTTCATTGTCATAATCCTTTTCCCAGATGATTTTTGCTCTTCCCTTTTAGTCTCAGTGACAAGTTTATAGGGCTCCAGAACTTCACAAAATGCAAAGGGGGGAAAAAAAGTCTGTAAGTTTTGGAACTTCTTCAAGGGCTGGCAAGCAGCCAAGGACTCGCTGGCTTCGGGACAGGAGCTGGGAGATAAATACCTAGGAAAGGATTAGAGGAAGTGCAGCGTAGCTGTTATGTCCCTCGCTAGCAACGGGGCTGCAAAAGTCAGGATGGAGGGAGAGAGAGGGACTTGAAGGCGGCCTGCCTGGTTCCTTTTCTTCATTCTTGCCAGGTGCTTTCATTCCCTCCCAGCTGCAAAACGGGCCACCTGAAGCAATCGAGTCCTCCACAGAGCGGAGTCATCAGGTCCCTCACCCAGGTCACAGAGACATATTTCTCCCTTTGCAGAACTGGGGCAGGCTCTTTTCCAGAAGCTCAGGGCTGCCAAGAACCCTTGGCTGCCCCCTCGAGCAAACAGACAGCTTCTCCCCACTCCCCACTGCTCTGGACAAGGCCTTCGCCTCCCCGCTTAGCACTTCGGGGCCGAGAAACATAGACGTGTTGTTAACAATCTGCAGGTACTCCTCCTTGGAGGTGGCCAGCACATGGCTGTCAAAGCTTTGTCTGCGGGTGGGGAGGGGGTGTCTTGTGTCTTGGGACCGAAGGGTGTAGCACTTATTTCATCACGTCAAAGCCACAGGCAACCTAGCTGCAAGCATCCGCTTTCTACCCAAAGGGAGCATTCTTTGTCAAAGGTTCCTGGAGCAACGAAAGAAACCTGTGGCTACTGACAGCAGGTTATGGCCACCACTTGCACTAACTTCCGTCAAACTTTCCTTATAACCAGGATGATGGATTCCCTGAGTTTTGAACCTCCAAAATGGTGGTATTGAGATTGACTCAATATTGGCAAAATGTGGCTGAAATCTTGCATTCAGGGTTGCATAGTCTAAATCTTCATGTGCAGTGTTGTGCATTAATTGTGTGATGCAACCAATGGCTTGCAGCTGGTGACATGTTGTTGTTGTTGTTGTTGTTGTTGTGTGCCTTCAAGTCATTTCTGACTTTTGACAACCTTAAAGCAAATCTATCATAGGGCTTTCTGGGGCTGAGTGTGTGTGATACACCAAGATCATCCACTGGGTTTCCATGGCTGAGAAGGGAATCAGATCTTGGTCTCCAGGGTCATAATCCAATGCTCAAACCACCACAGCATGCTCGCTCTCACTGGTGACACACTCAAGAATAAGTACAACTCATTCCTGTATATGTCTTTTTTTGGGCTGCTGTGGAGGTTGCAATTTTTTTCAGTCACAGACAATCAATAGAGTACCTGAATGTTCTTTCAGGGGTGTTCTCTGTCATCTTTGGCACCCATGCCCGAACGCTGGACATGGACAGATATGGTCCCCGTGTTCCATATGGGGGTGAAAGGTAGATCTAGGACCCCACAGGACTCTTAGCCTAACATGAATATTGGGCCAATTTGCAGAGCAGACTATTAAGAGGAGGGGAGGTCTGTGAGCAAATTGAAAAGCACATACCGATTTACTGTAGTCATTTCGCATTGCATGATTATAGCACTTTGGCTTTGCTTTACCTCCCATGGCTCCTTCCTATGGTTTCCTGGGGTTTGTAGTCTGGTGAGGCACTGAAGCTCTCAGGCAGAAAATTCTAAATGTCCTTCCCTAAACTGGAAATCCCAAGATGCCAGTGGAATCATGGTGCTATTCCTGAAAGCCAAGTCCTCGAGGAAACTGGGTATGTTTAGCCAGGAGAAGAGAGGTATCAAAATAGCCATCTGAAGTGATATATATGATGGAGCCAGCTTGTTTTCTGCTGCTCCAGGAAGGCAGGACTGGAACTGATGGATACAAATTCCAAGGACAGAGATTTCACGTAAACATCAGGAAGAACTTCTTGATTGTAAGAGCTGTGCAACCATGTAGAATCAATCAACCCCCCGCCATCAATCAAAGTACCACCCCATTCCACTGTTTGGCTGCTATTCCACTATTTGGTTGCCCTTCTCAATGGCCACTCAGTGGCTGGAGAAGAGGTGGGGGGTTACAGAAGCATCTGGCTGTGTCCCCATTTCCAGAGACAGAACAATGACAACATCATTCTGCATGTGATAATGGGGATACAGTCAGATGTTCCCCCATTTCCTTGATCCTCTCTGCCAGCCACAGAATATAGCAGCTCAACAGGGAGTCCTGGACAGGGTTGGTGATAAGGGAGCCATAATATAGTTCTACCTATGAGATTTTTATGCTACACTCCGTGATACAGGATCTCAGCATTTGTGTGGAATGGCAGTATTGTGCAGAAAGCCAAGACCCCAAGTATGCAGCTAACGGCACAAGAGAATGTCCATGTGCATCCACGTGTCATGGGCACCCATGTAAAGCATCACCGTAAGTGCAACCCTGCTTCCACAACTTTGAACTAAAGGCAGCCATTCCAGATTAGGCAAAAAATGCCCAACTGGCTCAACAGGGGAACTTACACATGTGTAAGACATTGCTACCACTCTGTGACAAATAAGAACTAGTGGTGGAGACACTTGCGTAGTGTGAAGGGATGCTAAAGTGCTTCAACATCTTTGGTCATGGTGTAAAGTCCATATTCAGCTGAAGGCAGCAGGGCTTCCAAAGTACTGCACCAGAACCTGGATGCGGTAACGGGCTGGAAGAGTCCAAGAAAGTGAAGCTGAATCCCCAGTAAGATGGAGGCTCTGTAGGCCAGTGGTCCTCAGCTCCAGGAACTGAGCAAGTAAGCAGCCTTAGATGGGCTTCTCTTCCCTCTTAGAGAGGAAAAGAGTAGTTTGGGAGTCCTCCTGGATCCATCTCTGGCACTAGAGGTCCAGGTGGGTTCCATGGCTGGGACGCCTTGGCACCAACTTCAACCAATTGACCAGCAATCACCCTTCCCCAGGGAGGGATAACTCAGCCACAGTAGTTCATCCGCTGGTAAATCCCCAATGAGATTACAGGAATGCACTCTATACGAACAAATGACTTTGCAAACCAGATCTCCTATGAACTGAATGCCAGGTTCCCAAACATACTAGCACTGGAAATGTGAGGTGATAGAACACACCAGCGCATGACACCTCCCTCTCTCTCTCTCTCTCTCTCATTCTCTGTATATGTATGTGTGTGTATGTGTGTGCATATATCCAGATCATAGATATTTTGAGGTTAACCCTGAAAGCCTTTGCCCGGGCCCACTGCCATCAGATATTATGGAGGAAACAGCTCCTTTGGCTTTGTGCTCTTCATTCCATGCACTCTTTGTCCACTTAACTTAAAATGAGTGCTACAATTTTTCTTTGTCAAGGTTTTAAGAGCAAGCAGCCAAAGAGGCCCCCATCCTTGGCAGTTCTCCTGGGCGACTAGCGGCCAAAAGCGTCCTCTCCCGATTAGCTTGTGAGATAATCACCTCGGAAGACAGCTGCTCTTTGTGGTTTCCTAAGATACAATCTACCACATCATCACTTTCTTCTAGATGCCACAAAAATGTACTTTCTAACCTGCCCCCCCTTCTTTTCAAATGGTTCAGTCAAATTCATGTGGCTTTTGGTCTGTGGAGCTGTGTGCTTCAAATCCTGAGCCAGCGTCATATCTTTGTAGCCAACAGATCTCAGGATAATTTCCATCCAAAGGAATCCCTCCCCATTCCTCCACATATCCGAATAATTGGTATGAATATCCTCTTTCCAACCACAAACATTAATATTCCGTGGAAAACAATGGCTATGATCCAAAAACAAGGAGAAAGAAAGTTGAATTTACACCCACAAAAATGCATGGCAGTTGCAGAATACTAACTCAGTGAATTGCAATACTACACAACTAAAAATTCATTGCACATTGATGTGCATGCATGACACATGTCCACTCACAATGTGCGATGTACATTAATGCACAATTAATACCAATTCACAATGGCACAATATGTGGGACACTGCTCCCATGTTCAAAGTATGAACTCCTTCATTGTACAACAGCGTGAAAGTTCAATCCACAGGCAAATTATGCTCGTGTGCGTGTCACCAACAGGATGCCAGATACAACAACCAAACTCCAACTCTCCTCCAGGAGGTAGTAAAACATAACCCATCCTGTTTGACCAGAACATGAATTTCAAATTTGGGATACAAACATTGGAATTAAAAATCTCTACAGTGCTATGTAACTAGAGCCTAACTGTGAAAATGTAAGTGACTTCCATTATCAATGAAGTGATGGCTGAGAGTTGGAAGAGACCCCAATGACCATCCATTCCAACCCCATTCTGCCATGCAGGAATACCCAATCAAAGCACTCCTGACAGATAGCCATCCACCCTCTGTTTAAGAACCTCCAAAAAAGGAGACATCATACTCTGCATGATCCATTGTCATGATCTACTGTCAATCTGCTTGTACCATCAGGAAGTTCTTCCTAAAGTTTAAGTGGAATCTCTTTTCTTGTAAGTTTGAAGCTATTGCTCCATATCCTAGTCTCTGCAGCAGCATCTGCATCTTCCATAGAACATCCCTTCAAACATTCAAATATGGCCGTAACATCCCTTCCTAACCTTCTCTTTTCTAGGCTAAACATTCCCAGCTCCCTAAGCTGGTCCTCAAAAGGCTTCATGGTTTTCAGGCCTTTAACCATCTTGGTTTCCCTCCTCTGGACACCTTCCGGCTTGTCAATATCCTTCCTGAACTGTGGTGCCCAGAACTGGACACAGGATCCTAGGTGAGGTCTCACCACAGCAAAATAGAATAGTACTATTACAGTATGACTCCCGTAACTGCAGGAGATTGGTTCCGCCCCCCCCATGGATCCGGAAATCCGTGGATAGTACAGAATGCCCTGGGCCCAATTGCGGTTGTCTAGAGGTGAGAAAACAGCAGGCAGTGAGATCCCATGCTGCCCACTGTTTTCAACCGCGGATAACTGAATCCACGGATTATGAAACCGTGGATATGTGGGTCGTACTGTACTTTCCTCAGTGTAGACACTATATTCTGCAGCCTATACATAAAAGGTGTTTTCTTTGCACAAAATGTGAGTTAGGGCAATGCGCTCTTGGGTTGCCATGATTTACTCAGAGGAATTTGCCATTACCTTCCCCAGAGCCTGCTGTGGTGAGCTATCCTTCTTCAAAGGTCTTTAGACAGAGAGGTTGGGTGGGCACCTTACGGGAGCGATTTAGCTTTCCATTCCTGCATGATGGAAGGAGGTTGGACTAGAAGGCCTTTGTGACCCCTTCCAACTCTCAGACCACTTCTGCACTATACTATTATAGTGCTATAATTCCACTTTTGAGATCCTGTGGAATTCTGGTTGTAGTTTACTGAGGCCAAAGAGCTCTCTGGCAGAAAATTCTCAAGGCCCCTCCCTAAACTGCAAACCCCAAGATTCCATAGGATGTTGGAAGTGGAATAATAGCACTATAACAATGTAGTGCGGAAATGGCCCTACTCTAAAAGCCTCTAACGAAGGAGGGTCCCCCAACTTCTCAGAGAGAGCCCATTCCACTGTCTGACACCTCTTACTAACATTTAGTTGGGATCTCCTTTTGTACAATCTGAATCTGTTGGTTTGGGTCCTAGCGTCTAAAAATCTAATCTCACTCAAATAAATAAATAAAATAATCACAGGATGAAGTATCCAGATCTTCACAATGCCTTTAGCATAACAGCACTGCCCCGGATCTGCATGCCAATGGATACAGAATGTGGAGGGAAAGAAAAATATTCTGGCAACCGATGGCAATTTAAAACTTTTCTTCATGGACTAACCTGAGGAAGAGATTTGGGAGAAAAGGACAGAGGATTCATTTTTGGAGGGGGCTGCGATGTGTTTAAAGCATCATATTCTGAGGCGGTAAAAGGCTGGGAAGGTAGTGATCCAAGGCTAAAACCCCTGTGTATGTCTACATGTGTCCTTCCCGAGCGAATCTGGCAGCTACAGTTTCAGCAGTGGGGAAAAGATAGTTCCTTGCCCATGTGTGCGAATGATCAAATCGTGGGGATGGGCCAGACCGTCTGGAGCTGACATAAAGAGTAAAGGCAGCTGGCTCACATGCCAGTCTCACAACTGGGGCCTGGGACAGCTGACTCCAGCATTCTCACGCCTGAATCTGGCAGCCTTAATAAGCCTGTAATGTATTATCGGTATTCCTATCATTAGTCATGCCTATTAATATTGATTCAGGTCTGCACATTTTAACTTTCGTGCTTGTTTTGCCTGTAAAACATCCCAAGTGTGTCCTTCATGCTTAGCCAGGCAGGACAGAACGTTTAGAATAAAATATAGGAAAAAAATTAAAGAAACATAGAAGTTGTCTAGATTATTCTCCCCCCTGAGTCCTTGAGCAAGGGAGGGAGAACTCAGCAGCCCAAAGCCACTACTTCCTAGAAGTAATTTCCCTGCATCTCTCTTCCACCATTTCCCTCTGGAAAATGGAGTAGCGGTCAGAATTGTGTTGATATTTTGCACACGTGTAAGTTCCCTTGCACATGCAGTTGCATTTTTGGGGCTGTTGAGTGATGGAATGGAATGTATTCAGCTCAAACCTGTGTAAACTGTCTCACACGAGTAACCACTGTGATAGTGTTAAGCTTGAAATTTGGTACTGTGTAACTTGCTATAGAATTAATACTGGATAATCATTAACTGTGATATTGGCCATTTCCGCACGGGCTAATAGAAATGGTGCAGAGCATACTCCAGGGAGAACATCTGCACATGGGAGCGGACCAGATTGGACCTGCTTAACGTAGATCCGCACTTCAGCCCACTCCGGAACAACCCCAAGTGGTCGTCAAGTGTGCTTTTGAAAGACCGCTTAAAACAGGTCTTTCAAAAGCACAGAGCACGCCATTCTGTGCCTGCTCTCCAGTGCAGATTTGCAGGCTCGCACCAGTGCGAGCCTGCGATCTGCTGGGGGCGAGCTTTAGGTTGGCAAGCTTCAGCGGTTGGTCAAGACCGCGGATCTACGTTAAGCAGGTCAAGACCCTGCTTCAGCGGTTGGTCAAGACTGCGGATCTACGTTAAGCAGGTCAAGACCCTTGACCAACCGGAAGCCACCATTTTCGTCTCCGGAACAGTGTGGAGCGATGAGCATGCACTGCTCCGGAGCAGCACGGACCAGACTGGGGAGCCAAGAAATCCGGTAAGTAAGCGGCACGGGGCAATTCCCTCGCCCTGCGCAGAAATGGCCATTAATTGGCATTTTAGACACTCAGGGGTCATCAAGCAACCATGCTTTAGAATTGTTTGTTCTGCCTAGTACATGTCAATGATCAGTATAGACAAGCGAAAGACCCTTGAAATGTCAGAGACGTCTTCAGGAATGATCCAACGTCACGCAGACTTGGAAAATTAAGTCATATAGAATGTAACACATGTACAAACTGTAACTTGGCTCACGCTGATGCATGAATCTCTTCTTTCATGTAAGCATTCTTTAATACAAACATAAAAATTGTATAAGAAGGAAGCCTGAAAGAATAAATCATCCTTTCTTACTTGGAGAGATCCTTTGGCCAAAGTTACTTGCATATGTGTGCTTTTCTTTCATTCTCTTTTCTACCTTCCTACCTCGTGTTTGGGGGTTCAGGTCAGCTCCGTGTCCACCTGGGGATACAGTGAGGTGTGGTTTGTTTATCCAGCCTAACAATAGCACATTCTCAGATGGGGTGCAATTATTTTGCAGTGCCCTCAATATGCCACTTGATTCACTGGGAATGTGGAGACAGCTATGGCGCATTTCTCCATTGCACAATGCGACAAGAAGCAGGCACACTGGGAAACATGCAGTTGCTTGCAAAATTGCACAATGACCACTTGACCACATGTGTACACATTTACGCTACACAACAGTGGTGTAGGATCTCAGGCAGTGAGTAAGCTGAGATGAGCCAGTTTTTCCCCTTCTTTCTACCTGGAGAAAGTATACCCTGCATGCTTGAGTCTTCAAAGCATCAGAGGTTTAAGAGGTAGGTATGGAAAGAACATTTTTATTCTAAGTACAAAGGATGGCCTCAGGCTAAGAAGGCATCATACAGCTTGGAGTCCCTTTCTAGAATTCTGGTTGTTGTGTGTCTTCAAGTTGTTTCCGACTTATGGCGACCCTAAGGCTAACTATCAGCTTAGAATATTGGAGAACTAGAAAATAAATGATGTCTGAAGCTCTCAGCCATCTAGGGAACTGGCACAAGATGGCTAGGCTGGCTCCCTCTTTGCTTTCCTTTTGATAGTGAAGACATTTTTATTCCAAGAGGCATTTGAGAATTGATTGTTTTAAAGGAAAGTGTGCCTGTCTCTCTGTGTTGCATGCTGTACTATTTTTGGTCTTTGTTTTTAAATCAATGTCTGAAATGGTTTTAATTCAATAGATGAATGGTACATGAATCATCACGTTTTGGGGGTGTTTTAGGTACATAGGTTTTACCTGCAGTTCTTTTTATTTTGTAAGCCACCTTGAATCCCAGGAATAAAGGAAAATAAAAGAATAAAGCACAATAATCCCTAACATTCCTAATTAAAAAAGTCTCTTGGTACTCCACTACTTGCGCGGAGGCAAGTGTTCTGTTCTCAGGTTTTTCACTGCAGGAACAACGAAGTTTCTGGACCTCTTTTATGCTTGTCCACTACTGTTCATTCCATGAAGTACCCAGAGGCAGTGAAATATCTGCCCTTAAATACCCCAGGTCTCTGAAGCAGTGCCAAGGTAGTGCCACTCTATTTTGCTTTGGTCAGTCCTCAGCTGAAATCCCGTGTCCAGTTCTGGGCACCACAGTTTGAGAAGGATATCAGCAAGCTGGACTGTGTTCAGGGGAGAGAGACCAAGATGGCCAAAGGCCTGGAAACCAAGCCTTATGCAGAACGATTTAGGGATCTGGGCATGTTTAGCTTGGAGAAGAGAAGACTGAGAGGTGACCTGAAAGCCATCTTTAAATACTTGGATATCATGAAGATCATGGAGTGAGCTTGTCTTCTGCTGCTCCAGAGAACAGAACATGAATAAATTAGAAGAAAAGAGATTTTACCTAAACATTAGGAAGTACATTTTGACCATAAGAGCTGTTCAGTCCCTGGATAATTCCATGCATTGGCATTATCACAGCAATTCACAGTGATTTGCAAGGGACTTTACAGTCACAGTGGCTTTGATCAGATTCCTGGGAGGATGGGTTTTGTCAGTCTCCCACAGTAGAATTGGGAACTAAGAAATGTCATGACCACCTTGCAGCTCCACAGCAGAGGGTGAAATACGAAACACGGTCCACAGCCTGATTATATTGCCATCACTTAACCCAGGTTTACCTTTAGAAAGCTGGAGCTTGAACATACAACCATTGAAAGCTGCCAAAGCTAGCTAGAGAAACTCTTTTTAAGAAGCCCCAAAAGTCATATTCTAGAGCCAGTGTGGAGTAGAATTTTAAGGGTTGGACTGGAACTGGGGCAAGGGGGACCAGGTTTCAGATCTCTGATCAGTCATGGAAATCCACTGGATGTCCTTGGAAAAGCGACACTCTCTCAATTTCAGAAGGTCATGTCAAACCCCAAGTGAAGAAATCTTTCCATGAAAACCACATGCTAGGTTCACTTTAGGGTCAGCTTAAGCAAGAAATTACTTGAAGGCCTTCAACTAGCACCACCAGCAGCAATCATCTTTTCAACCTCTGCATTCTTACCCAAACAGCTAGGAAGTCTCAGTTAGAAACTCTGGGAAATTATAAAAGTTCTACATCGATGGTGATCAGCTGGAGGCACTGTTGGTCATTGGTGAGTCCATGCTGGTTACCATTTTGCCTCCCTTTGGGCAAAAAGTTCCAGATTTGAGGTAGAACAGAGAAAGTCCACTATACCAGCCTGAATGCATCTGATCTCATTGGATTATGGAAGTGAAGCAGGCCTGGTTAATACCTGGATGGAAGATTATCAGGGAAGACCAACAATCTCCCAATAAGGCTTGTAAAATTTTCTGCCTGAAACCCTGGAGAGCCAGAATCTATTCCAGGTTCTAATCTGAACTTCACAGAAACTATTCAAGATGCTGAATGTATTGTGGGGATATAAATGGGTCCAAGAGCAAATCAAGCCTGTACTTTCCTAGAAGCCAAGATGACTAAACTGAGGCTGTTGTATTTTGGTTGTATCATGAGAAGACACAACTCACTAGAAAAGCTCAAGGAGGTAGAAGCAGTAAGAAAAGAGGGAGACCCCATTATGGATGGATGGACTCCATCAATGAAGCTATGGCTGCCTTGAGTCTGCAAGCCCTGAGCAGAATTGTTGATGACAGTGTGACTTGGAGATCCCTCATTCACAGGGGTGCTGTAAGTCCAAGTTGACTTGACGGCAGTAAACAACAAAAGGTTCAGCATCTTGGAGTGCTCTTTTAACTTTCCCACTGGATGATACATGTCTTTTCCACATGCAAGTCACTGCTGTGTGAAGAAAAGGTTGAAATTGTTAAGTTCCACACAGAACCTGAAATTTTTTTTCACTTGGACCTTTTATCAGAAAATGAAATAGGAAAATAAGTGACAGAATCATGGTGGCCACCAGAGGGGCCCCACCAAGTGTGAAATTGTGGCCCAGGTTGGATTTGGAGAACACTTGCAGGAGCCTCAGAATCAGAAATGACCTCACTTCACCTCCTCTGGGGCAGGCCGTCCCATATTTGAGGCAGAGCAGAGTAATATGGACAGTGAAGAAAGCTGATAGGAAAAAAAAAAGATGTGAAATGTGGTGCTGGAGAAGAGTTCTGTGGATTCTGTGGACTGCTAAAAAGATAAATGAGTGGGTGCTAGAACGAATCAAGCATGAACTCTCCCTGGAGCCAAGATGACTAAGGCTGTTGTATGTTGGACACAACACAAGAAGACACGACTCACTAGAAAAGACCATAATGCTCAGTAAAGGAGGAAAAGAGGAAGACCCCATTACAGATGGAGAGACTCAAGCTAGGAAGGCCTGGTTCTGAGCCTACAAGACCTGATGAGGGCAGTTGATAATAGAGTGACTTGGAGGTCTCTCATGGAGAGGGTCACAATGAGCACAAATTTACTTGACAGCAGTTAACAAAAGAAAGTCTGCCATACCTCTCTGAACACATGGGATCTCTTCTGAGGCTGGAAGCTAAACAACAGTTGCATAGGGATGGGTGGGTGGGTAGGCGATTTGCCCCAGGCGGCAATGTTTTTGAGGCATCCCAGCCTGTAGCCACATCTCCACATGCCCTGGCCATACTCCCATGCACAGTGGCCACGCCCCTCATGTCGTAGCCTCACCCTCCCTCCCCCATACTCCAAGCGCTGCCACTACCAAACAGGGTCAGGCCTGGTTAGTACGTGGATGGGAGACTGGCAAGAAGGACGACCAAGGAATTCCATGGAAGGCTAGGAGAGAACCCTGCCTCGTGCCTTAGAGGGCCACTGAACTCAGTCCCTGTTGACAGTATTTGCCCAAATGGATTCTGCAAGGGCCAGACTCAATGTGCGGCAAATTCCCTCTTGCACAACATTGTCACCAACTGTGTCTTAGAAGGCAATGGTGAAGGCAGGAGGGCCCCAGCAGCTTTTGTCCTTAAAGGAAGACCAAAATCACCTAGAAGGAGACCACCCTTCAAGTAGCCAGGCCCTAAGGTCTCTCATATCCTCCAGCAGTCCTGATTTGACAAGGACAATCCTGATTAATCCTGCCATCCCACTTTTTCAACTGCTTTTAAAATGCCCCAGTGTCTTCCTCCCTCCCTCCCTCCTTCCTTAGTTTACTTCAACTGCCCAGCTCAAAGGGCAGAAGTAGTTTGCACTCCATTGACTCAAGAGAGGGAGAGGAGGGAGCCAAATCCTGCCCTTCCCAGTACTGCTGCAGCTTCTTTTGGCTTGCAAACATGTTCTTCCACATTAATCACTTCTGCTGCCTTCACCACACTCTGACGTTGCTTAGCCATACATTTCCCAGTTTTCATCCATGAAATGTTGGAGGATGTGCTTTCTAGGGCTTTAAATTATGATGGTTACCACCATAAACTGCACTCAGAAATAATGCACCATGTCAAATGATACTTCATTCAGAGACATGGGAGAGGGGCTTCTTTTCTGTGGCATCCTATTGGTGGAATGCTCTTCCTTTAGAAGCCCAGCTGGCACCAACACTGGTCTCCTTTAGGTGCCATCTTCATAGAATAGTGGTTCTCAACCTTCCTAATGCCGTGACCCTTTAATACAGTTCCTCATGTTGTGGTGACCCCCAACCATAAAATTATTTATTTATTATTTACAATGCCCCCCAGCAAAGGCCGCCTCGCCAGCCAGGAACGGGGGTGGGGGGCGGGCAGGGAGGGAAAGAGGAGCCGTGAGTCTCCCCTGGGAAAAAACTCCGAGAACCCCCCCCCCGGCCTCTGCTTCTGCTTCACTCTCATTTCTGCTGGGGGGGGGACAGTGTGGGAAAAGTTTCCAGAGTGTCGACCCTGGCTAGGGGGGAGGAATCCCAGTGCCTTTGTTGTTTGTGCCGGGCACAGCTCACCTCCCTGGAAAAGCGCCGCCTTGCGGCCCCCCGGCCCTTCCGCAGCGGCCCACTCCATGGCGAGTGGGACAGGGGCCATGGCGAGGAGGGGGCCTGCCCCCCGTGCTGCCGCCGCCCCCCCAAGCTGGCCCGTCAGACGGGAGGGTCTCCCAGTAGCGGAGAAGGGGAGCGATTTCAGTCCCTTCTGAACAGGGGGCAAGAGGATGCGAGCACGTGGCTCGTGCTTGCGTACCACCACTGAGGAGGGAATGGAGCCTAAGACCATCAGAAATACGTATTTTCTGATGGTCTTAGGTGACCCCTGTGAAAGGGTCGTTTGACCCCCAAAGAGGTCGCGACCCACAGGTTGAGAACTGCTGTCATAGAACCATAGAATTTTAGAGCTGGAAGCTACCACAAAGGCCATCTAATCCAACCTCATTCTGTCATGCAGGAATATACAGCTAAAGCACTCCTCAAAGATAGCCATCCAGTCTTTCTCTAAAGATTCCAAAAAAGAAAGTCTACCACCATTTGAGACAGTCCATTGCACTGCTGAGCAGCTCTTACAGTAACAAATTCTTCCCAATGTTTCATTGGAATCTCCTTTTTCCATCTTGAATCCATTGGTTGGTGTTCTAGTCTCTGGAGCTTTCTATTAACACTTTTGTAGGGGGGAGTCTAATATTATTGCTGCTTAAAGTGTGTGTGTGCGCATGGCTTTAACTGTTTTAGATGTTTTGGTTCCTTAACGATGATTTATTTAATATGCATTTAGCCTACTTAAATTGTGCTGCTTTTAAAAAATCTGGAACTGCTTTAGACTGGTTTCAAAGTGGGTTTCAAGGAGGCGTCCCACAAGGCATTCATTTCTACCTTTGCGTTAGCTGGGGTGAAGAGTCTGCTTGGGAGTCAGTCCTTCTGTGCGGGTGGGTCACCAAGGATCCCAGCGCTCTCTTCTATCACGCCCCCACCCACCCCCGCCTCTCTGGTGGCCCATCTCCGGCTTCAAAGCTGCTCCAGAGTGCCGTTGCCGTGCATCCTGAACAGATGTTCAGGGGTCCTCTAAGAAGGGACAAATTTGCTCCTGTGATTTATTGCTGGACATGACTTCTGGAGCCTCTCAGCAACGCCTCCCTCCCCTTTCCTCAATCTCCCCCCTTTCCTATCTGCTTTCACAGTCACTTTGCAGATGCCCCTCTGACAATTCCTTGTTGTACACACAACCTCGTTTCCAGCACTTAAAAAAAACCCACAGGTTGCTTCCCACTGAGTCACAAAGGATCTGCTTTCCCCACCCCAAGCCTCCATTTCCTTACTAACTTTTATTCTCTGAGAACAGGCTTTTTTTCCTACTCCCCCCACCTCAACTTCTCCTTGCACGTTTTCCTTGAGATTTATAAAGTGTTGGTCCTGAGCACAGTGGTCTCTCCTTTGCCACATCACGTATGGGCTATTAAAAGAAACTCTAACAATATATCCCTGTAAGCAAAACCACGTTAGGAAGAAACCTCAAAACAACCCAAAGCCCAATATATAGTGCAGAATGGTAGAGCAAAAATGGAAGCCCCTTGGCCAGGAGTCCTCTAGTACAAGCTCCAAGGACTTGCTGAAGACCCTTGAGTAGCAAAGGCCTTTGGTCATGAGGATTTCTTTCGGGTTTTCAGGTTTAGTATCACAGTATCATAGAATCATAGAATGGGAGTGCTCCTAGATCTGTTCCTACAAATGTCAGCTCAGATAGAAGTGACAGGAGTGCTTATTATCAGCTCTGGCTGATATGCCAACTGTGCCCTTTCCTTGAACTGGAAGACCTAAAGAGGGTACCACATGTACTGGTAACCTCAAGGTAGGACTTCTGCAATTACCAAAAAAGTTAGTCCAACTTGTGTGTGTCTGTGCCTTCAAGTTACCTGTCCATTTAAGGCGACTTGATGAATTTCATAGGGTTTTCCTAGACAATCAATCCTCAGAGGTGGCTTTGCCAGTCCCTCTGAAAGACACCCCTACAGCAGGAGAGTCAAACTCAATTTCATCTTGGGCCGCATCAGCATTATGGTTGCCCTCAAAGGGCCAGTTGTATCTATAAGACTAATATCTACTCTTTTATCATATTAAATAATGATATTTCTGTCCCCAACCCCTCTCTGTGTCTTTTTCAGCCCCCAGTCCCTCTCTGTACCTGGTGAGACTGATCCCCACATTGTGGGCCCCCAGCTGCCTGTATTCTGAAGAGGGGCCCAGCAGCCAGCACTCACAATCTACTTCTATTTCTGATTGCTCCTCTGTCCAACTCTCATGAGCCCACGGCAAAGCTCTGATGGCGAGAGTTGGACAGAGCAGTCAGAAATAGAAGTAGATTTCAAGCGCTGGCTGCTGGGCCCTCTTCAGAATACCGGCAGCCAGGGGCCTGCAATGTGGGGATTGGGCTTACCAGGCAGGGAGAGTGCTGTAGCTACAGGAGAGGTGCAAGGCCCACATGAAATGGTCTGGTGGGCCGGATTCGGCCTGCGGGCCTTGTGTTTGACACATGTGCCCTATAGCACCTGGTATTCATTGGTGGTCTCCTATCCAAGTGCTAACCAGGGCAGACCCTGCTTAGCATCCAAGACCAGCTGGGACCTGGCATCATACTTACACTATGGTAATTAACTATTAGGATGCCAGATCCTACTGGTGTCTTATGCCTAGTTCCCCATGGTGTTGGTTGACCATTTTTGTCTGAAACCAAATGCCCATATTCATTTCAAACTTGTGGATGCAGAGGTGTACATGTGGTGCCAAAGCTCTTCTTTTTTGTAATACAGTGAGTCCCCCAAAGATGGTTGGAACAAAAAGATCTTCACCTGCTAATAGAAGTCAATGAGGAGTGAATCTCTCTGGACAAGGAAGGCAGTTCCAGAACCTGGGAGCAACAACCAAAGAGCATCCCACCAAACATGCCCACAAGAGTGGAGGTTCAACTCCTGAAGTTATAAGTTGTGCAAGGCAGTATTTAATACCTTTTCATATCATACACACCTGGAAAGCTACTTCCCAGCAACAGAGTGTGTTCCTATGTCCCTTGAGTGGCCAGGGGAAAGGTGAGAAGTACCCAGCCAGCATCTGGATGCATTTCCATGTCCAGGAGAGGAGAGGAAGCATCACTATGATCCTGTCTGGAGTTGTCAGAGTGCAACATCTGTCCTCTCCCCCAGCTGCAGAATTGCAGCAGACACTGCCTGACCCTCAGACGCAAAATGGCTATGGGGATATTACCCCAGAACTGGCAAGCTACCTTCTGTAGGAGGAAGAAGGGACTGCAGAGCAGAACTGCACAGGCCATGTTATGCTGTGGCCATGCACTGTAGCATCACAACTACACATACATACATAACATACATACATGTTTGCCTCTAACTCTTCCATGCCACAACACACTCTCTCTGTGGTTGATTCCTTTTGTTTAAAATGAAACGTTATTCCCAAATAGATTTGCCAGTTCTGGATTCTCCCAGGCTCTGAGGTTTCCAGAATAAAACCTGACACCTAAGGATAGCCCTGCTGATATCTTTAAGCGTTATGTATTAGGTATCAGCCACAGCTTCTCATTCAAATACACACATGGAGAACATACTTAACTTCTTGGAAATTAAGGGGCCTATTCTCAGATCAGGGGAAATGAGGGGTTATTCCTTATCTTTACTTAAGGACACAGGAAAAGGAGCACTTATTCTAGTCTACTTCCTATGTGGATGCAGAGCAGAGCAAGGGGTGAGCCCTGGTACCATCCCTGCTGGCAAGGAAAGAGGAAGCAAACTTGGACCCTTTCCGCACCTTACCTTTCTCCGGTGCTGGCATGCGGGGATCAAGCGGACAGCCTCCGGCGAGAGGCTCTCCCTTCCCTGCTGCTTCAGCTGTGCATGAGCTACCCGCTCACGCGAGAGCCCTGCCTCTTCCTTCCGCAGTGCAGCCCGGGACCTTCCCAGGCTGCGCTGGGGCAGGAAGCGCAACCGGCGCGGCTCCGGAGGCTCCGCACACCAGGTAAGTGCACGTGGGGCTCAGGAGCAATGTGCGCTCGTGCACCATTTTCGGCTTCCAGCCAAAACTGAAAAGGTGCGCGATCAGCCCCTACCGGCCCCTGGAGCGTCACGCGATTGTGAGTGCGTCGTGCAGATTGCTCCTCGCAATTGCGTGACACCCCAGGCCCTCTTTCGCATGGTAAATGCCGTGCAAAAAGGGCCTCTCTCAGGGTTGGCAGGATTTGGCTCCTCTGAGCATGAGCAGAGTGCAATCTGTGAAACAAGGCTTCGCTGCAGCAGAGGGTCCCAGCAAAGCAGAAAAAATTCCAGAGGCTCATTAAATAGGACTTAGAGGCTGAATTTATTGCCGCACCCTAAGATAAGGCTTAGCAAAAACATAGCAGCATTCCAGCAATAAATTCAAAGACACCCCAGTCCAGCATCTTTGAAAGTTGTACCACCTGGTTGAGGCCTTACAGATGGTAGCCAACTGCTTTTCTACTAGCCAAACTGGAGATTTATGCACAGCCCCTTTCTTTTCACCCAAATATGAACCCATCAAAACTGAAGAATTTGCATCCTTTCTCCCACCTGGAAAGGACTCACAAAAAATGAGGACTCAGGACCAAGCAACCCTTATCCCAAAGAATTATTAGTGGTCCTTTTCCAGTTGTGGTCTGCTTTTGTAGTACACACAATTTCATCCACAACTGGCAGTGGACAAGGCAACAATCAGTGAATTTCAAGAGACAGAAATGTAAGGTACTACACTTAGGGAAAAAATGGAATGCACAGATATAGGATGGGTGACAGTACATGTGAAAGGGTGTAGGAGTCTTAGTAGACCACAAGCTGAACTTGAATCAACAGTGTGATGTGGCAGCTTAAAAAGTCAATGTGATTCTGGGCTGCATCAATAGGAATATAGTGCCTAAGTCGAGGGAAGGAACAGTACCACCCCATTCTGCTTTGATCAGACCTCACCTGGAATACTGTCTTCAGTTCTGAGCACCACAGTTCAAGGAGGATATTGACAAATTAGGAGGGCAACCATATGATCAATGGCCAGGAAACCATGAAGCCCTATGAGGAGCAGCTTAGGTTGCTGGGGATGGTTAGCTTGGATAAGGAAAGGTTAAGAGGGGACGTGATATCCATGTTTAAATATTTCAAAGGATGTCATATGGAGGGTGAGGCAAGCTTTTTTCCTGCTGCTCCAAAGACTAGAGCGATTTCCGCACTACACTCTTATAGTGTGATTATTCCACTTTCAACATCCTATGGAATCCTGGGGTTTGCAGTTTCGGGAGGGACCAGCCAGCAAACTGCAGGATTCCATAGGATGTTGAAAGTGGAATCATCGCGCTGTAAGAGTGTAGTGCGGAAATGGCCCAGGACACAGAGTAATGGCTTCAAACTACAGGAAAAAAGATTTCATCTAAACATTAAGAAGAACTCTCTGATGGTCTGAGTTGTTCAATAAGGCAGACTGCTGCCTGGGGGTGTGGTGGAGTCTCCTTCTTTGGCGGTTTTCAAACAGAATTTGGATGGTCATTGGTTGAGTGTACTTTTGTGTCTCCCTGCGTGGCAGAACGGGGTTGGACTGGATGGCCCTTAGAGTCTCTTCCAATTCTATGAGTCTATTAATGCAAAATACAACATTCCTCACTCCTTTGAGGAGTAGAGGTTTTGCCCGCTACACTGTATTAAAATGTCACCGATTCAGCATATCTTGTTGACAGAATGCTTTTCCATCATGCATGCGTGGGACTTTCATCTCTCAACTGACTGCACAGTGTCACAGGGAGGAGGCAGATTGTTTATACAGACAAGCCCGACCTCCACCAATACAACCCACACCTGACGGTTTTGAAATGGTTTCCTCTTCTGGAACCTCACCTACACATCTTGCAGATTAATTACTGCTGGATGATCCCTCCTCCCTGTTTGTTTGCCATTCCTTTGGTCTTTGTGGGTCACACAACTTCCTTTAAAAAGTGCCCTGCTTTGTGAACCTGGCCACCAAACTCATTGAATGACTGACTGATTGTACATCCCAACTTTCTCCTTGCACAGAATCCAAGGTGCTTTCATTCTGAACTCATCTCTGGAATAGCAAGGCTGGAGGTGAAGGAGACATTGATATTATCCTGTTAATATCTTACACTTGTGTAAGTTCCTCTATTGAAGGAGTTAGACATTTTTTTCTGATATGCAAAGTCTGCATTCAGTTCAAGATCATTGAAATGGAGCTTCTTTTACTCATGCTAACGTATATTCAATTGCACATTCAGTTGTCTACCTCGTTTTGCCATGTTGTCCTTAAAAACAAGGGTTGCATTGACAGGTTGACATAGTCCTCAGGCAAAATTTATTCTACGCAAAGGAGATGTTGCAAAATGACTAAATTGTGGCTGTTATACTTTTGACACACCATGAGACAACATGACTCTCTGGACAAGATGTTAGTGTTAGGTAAAGTGTAAGGAAGTAGGAAAAGAGGAAGATCACCTTGCAGCTGGATGGACTCATCAAGGAAGCCAGGGCTACCTTGAGATTGCAAAACCTGATTAGAGGTCTCTCATTCAGAAGGTTGTCGTAAGGTGAAACCAACTTGATCATAACAGAATAATAGCAACCATCACCACCATCACTGTGATGTAGGACCTCAGCCAGAGAATCTATGAGCACAAAATTCAAAGCGCAGAATCACAGAATCATAGAAATGTAGAGTTGGAGGAGACCCCAGGGGCCATCCAGTCCAACCCCTTGCCATACAGGAACACCCTCAAAGCACTCCCGACAGATGGCCATCCAGCCTCTGCTTAAAAACCTCCAAAGAGGGAGACTCCACTGCACTCCATTGAGGCAGCCTATTCCACTTCCAAACAGTGACTATCATGAAGTTCCTCTTGAGGTTCAGGTGGAATCTCCTTTCCTGCAGCTTGAATCCATTGCTCCTTGTCCTGGTCTCTGGAGCAGCAGAAAACAAGATAGCTCCCTCCTCTACATGGCATCCCTTCAAATATTTAAACATGGCTATCATGTCCCCTCTTAACCTCCTCTTCTGCAGACTAAACATAACCAGCTCTCTAAGTCTATCCTCATAGGGCATGGCTTCCAGGCCCCTCAGCATTTTGGTCGCCGTCCTCTGGACTTGCTCCAGCTTGACCATGTCCTTCTTGAATTGGGGTGCCCAGAACTGGACACAGGATTCAAGATGGCGTCTAAGCAAAGCAGAGTAGAGTGGTACCAGTACCTCCCTCGATCTAGACACCATACTCCTATTGATACAGCAGAGAATTGCATTGGCTTTCTTGGCTGCCACATCACACTGCATAAGTGTGCATAAGCATAAGAACACATATGCAAAGTCTTCTCAAGGACTTCTCTAGTCCAGCATTTTGTTCACATTGCAGCCAGCCAGTGGTCTGCAGGACAATCATGAGCATTGCTAAGAAGGGCTATAGCTTGGGAAAGCTGTCATGGAATGGATCAGGGAATATTAAGGTCAGTGCAATTACCCCACAGATGCAAAGAGGTCTCTTCAACAAGTCACCAGGAGAACAGTAGGTTCTTTGAGTTAGCATCTCCTCAGTTCCAGTCTGAAAAGCTTTTGTGGCTTTCAACACTTGGCAGGTCTGTTAGTGTGTTACTGATTCTCGTTGGCTGCTGTACCTCCTGAAAACTGGGAGAACATCCCAGACTGTATACAGGCTCATCGTGTGGGTTATAAATATGAACAATTTCAAAATAGTAAGGGTTTAATTTGATGAGAACTTCATGCTTTCTCAGCCTCCGAGAACGGTTTATTATTTTATGCCTCTTTTACAGTTGTTATCAGTCTGTGTTGTTTTGTTTGCTGTCCGTTTTCATTAATGTAATCTTTGCAAATCTTACAATTCACTTGAAGATTTTGTAAAGGAAAGAAATTTGTCCTTTTTAAAAAAAGGAAATTGGTCAAGTTTTGCATTTCAGATACAAAGTACCTAGCCAAGTCATGCACCTTCCATATCATGGTTCTCATCTCAAAAGCAGGGCTCCCTGTGAATATGAAGAGAGACGGAAATGCATTCCCCACCCCAGGAGCACTCGGAAGAGTCCTCCACAGCAGAGGTGTGAAAAATACTCAGTAATGTAGGCATTCTTGTCCCCCAAAGGGTATCTCAGCACTCAGGACTGAGGAGAAAGGGTCCAGATGTGTGATTCTTCACCTCTGGAGGTTTTTTTGGGTAAAATTTGTGCTAAAATGCACAGGGCTTTCTTACACAGTTTGTATCGACAGATAGCTTTCTGCTCACCAATCATAGAATCATAGAAATGTAGAGTTGGAAGAGACCCCAGGGGCCATCCAGTCCAACCCCCTGCCATGCAGGAACACCCTCAAAGCACTCCCGACAGATGGCCATCCAGCCTCTGCTTAAAAACCTCCAAGGAAGGAGACTCCACTACACTCCGAGGCAGCAGATTCCACTGCTGGGCAGCCCTGACCGTCAGGAAGTTCTTCCTGAGGTTCAGGTGGAATCTCCTTTCCTGCAGTTTGAATCCATTGCTCCTTGTCCTAGTCTCTGGAGCAGCAGAAAACAAGTCCACTCCTTCCTCTGCATGTGTTGTTTTCCTGCATGTATTTTCTGTGCAAACCCCACTATTTTTGCATAGACATCAGTGTAGCTTGCATAAAAAAACAAGCTTTCCCCCAAAAAATGCATCGTATGTGCAGGAAAACTATGCGTATTTTTGCACAAATGAATCTTCCCCAAACAAGTCTCAGGGTACAAACAGTGCTTGGAAATCTCACAGAAACCTTTGTATTCAGCCAGAGCAGGGAGCAAATGCTTGAAATGCGATGTTCTTGCAGAAGGGAACAAAAGAAGCAAAGATTCTGTTCTTTTCGAGATCGTGAGCAGCTAGCTCTATATTCAGGACTACCTTTAGCATCCTCAAAGAGGCGAGACAAGCAAAGAATTCTCTGACAGCTGAGTGAAGCTTGGATCAGGTTTGGAGGGGAGCAAAAGCAACCAACATCGCCA
Source organism: Ctenosaura bakeri (assembly GCA_948474755.1). Taxonomy (NCBI): domain Eukaryota; kingdom Metazoa; phylum Chordata; class Lepidosauria; order Squamata; family Iguanidae; genus Ctenosaura; species Ctenosaura bakeri. Next base: position 85,503 of record CAOLHI010001420.1, read on the forward strand.
CAACCCGTCACCTTTTCAATGCGAAGGAAGAGAACACAGCCTGTTTCCCTGGGTAAACATCACATCATCTCTGTTAAAGCCGACTGTAATCTGATGCGTTTGGAAGAAATAATTATGTCTGAAGCAAACACTCGGGAAGAAGCCAGGCACAGATCTGCCAGGAAAATCCAGCAACTGGTGATTCATAACCTTGGGCAGGTGGTGATGCCAACTGAGGTGCCAGTCGTTGCTTTCCCCTTGGTTTCTGACAGATTTGCAACTGTTGGGGGCTGCCTAAGAGAAGCCACCTGGCAGCTGGAGAGACGGCTGGAGGGACCACCTGTCAGGAACTGCCCAGGCAGGGTGAACTTCACAGGTGCCAGCTGCTGGTGCCAAGTCCCCCCACCTGTGTCTGTTGATTTGGAGCCATCTGTAGCTATCCTCCCCGGTCTCAGAGAACTCATGCAAGCACAACGTGTCTCAAAATATTAACAGCTCCACCTGCCTCTGTTGTGCTCTCAATAAGAGAGGAAGTCATTCATCAGCGGAGAGGGCTGCAACATTCGTCATACTTCATCAGAAAGAGTGCTCTGACACATTGAGGCATGAGAAAATGGTCAAAGGCCACAAGATTAGTATTACTTTTTCAACCTCTCAAGACCGCTTTTGTGAAAAATTCATTTGCGCAAAAAAAGCTTCCAGGTTATTGTTGGAAACCAGAGTTCTTTAGCTTTTGCAGCATGCAATACATTTGGCAGAAAATGCACTGCTTCTTAGCAAAAATGCTGTTTTCCGTGCAAAAAAGAAGTTTCTTTGGGACAAAGAAAGATAATGCAAGAAAGTTCTGAAGTGCAAAAAATATCCATCATAAGAATTGCAGAGATTCCCACAAACTTATCCAGAAGAGTAAAAGAGTGCTTGAATCTATGCCTCCTTCAATGTAAGATATTTATAGCCAAGGACAGACTTGGAAAGCTGTTTTGATTGCTGGTGTGTTACTATAAAAATAGCTAACCAGGATTGTATCACAAAAAATAGCCTGGTATCTAAGGATGTATAGTTGTTCTGGCTTATCAAATTTAAGTTACCCCATAAATCCTTCAGTATCATCCAAGGACACCAATGTTGAAATTTTCTCAATATGCAAATATATTTAATGTGTGACAACTCAGAAGAAAGAAGACCCATCCATGAGGAAGTCTTTAAAATGCTACAAAATGCTAAGGCTTCTACTACTCCTGTGGCTTGGCCTACAAAGGAAGTCTTCTGTGGTTTCTTTAAATTATAATAGGCTTTACTAAGAAGTGTAGTAGATGATCATATGTGGTTGTTGTTACTGTGTGACTTCAAGGTGTTTCCAACTTATGGAAACCCTCAGATGAATCTATCACAGGGGTTTCTGCGGCTGAGAGGATGTGATGCACCTAGGGAATTGAATCCTGCACCATTTCCGCACTAGGTTGTTATAGCGTGATGATTCCACTTTCAACCTCCTATGGAATCCTGGGGTTTGCAGTTTAGGGAGGGGCCAGCCGGCCCCTCCCTAAACTGCAAACCCCAGGATTCCATAGGAGGTTGAAAGTGGAATCATCACGCTATAACAAGGGGGAGGAGGTAGCTAGCGGGGAGGAGCTTTATCAGGAGCTACCAGCGGGCCTCTAGCTCATTTCCCAGAGGAAAGAGCAGAGGAGAGCTGGGCCTGTGAAGACATCCTAGACCAGGTGTGTTTTACAGGCTTGTTTTTGCTGTGCTTGTGGGGCCTTGCTTGTTTTTGCTGTGCTTGTGGGGCCTTACCTGTTTTTGCTGTTAATTGCTTGCTATTGTTTGCTGGCTATTATCCTGGCCGTGGGCTCTGCCTGATCACACGGTCTGACTAACAAGGGGGAGGAGGTAGCTAGCGGGGAGGAGCTTTATCAGGAGCTACCAACGGCAAGCGCCTTTGGCGTGCGCACTTCAACTCCTTTACTTTCTCGAGCTTCTCCTGTACTACTCTCTGTAGTTTCAAGGATGGAAGGAGAGGGAGCTGCTGTAGTCACCTGTAACACTTGTGGCATGTTCCTTTTCTTGCCACAAGAGGTTCTCGGATACACCTGCACCAAGTGCAAGCTGGTCACCTTCTTGGAGGAGAAGGTTCGCCAGCTGGAGGCACGAGTTTCTGATCTTCACCTTATCAGGGAAGGGGAGGAGTTTTTGGATAGCGAAGAGAAGACCTACCGGAACTCCAAATACACGGAAGAGCTGCCAGATCAGGAAGCCAGTATGCTGCGCCAGGAAACGGAGGCTTGGGCGAATGTCACACGGAGGAGTAAAAGGACCAAAAAGGTAACAGAGACTCTTAACCTACACAATCGCTTTGATGTACTTGGACTTACAGACAAAGAGGAGCACTACGCAGAGGGAACAGAATGTCAACAAGAAAGAATCCAACATCGGCAACAGGAACTAGATCAACGCTCCCAGCCTCAACAGAATGCTCAGGCAGTCCTGGTAAAACACACTTATCGAGGAGCCCAGGGGAAGCCTCAGAAGAGGCGAGTTCTGGTTGTTGGGGAATCTTTGCTAAGAGGAACTGAAACAGCAATCTGCAAAATGGACAAGCTCAATCGAGAGGTCTGTTGTCTTCCTGGGGCCAGGATCAACCACGTAACGGAGAGGCTAACCAGGCTAGTCAAACCCACTGACTATAAGCTCCTCATTTTGGTTCATGTCGGAACCAATGACACTGCGAGGAGCAGCTTAAACCACATTGCAAAGGACTACGAGCGCATGGGGACGAAGCTTAAGGACCTTGGTGTGCAGGTGGTCATTTCGTCTCTCCTCCCTGTTCAAGGATACGGCGCACGTAGGGAAAGGGCAATAGTAGAGGTCAACAACTGGCTCCGCACATGGTGCCGCCAACAACGGTTTGGGTTTTTGGAACATGGCCTGAATTTCCATGAATATGGGCTTCTGGCGAGGGATGGGCTGCACCTCACAAAACTGGGCAGGAATGTTTTTGCAAACAGTCTTGCAAGGAAGATTAAGAGGTCTTTAAACTAAGTTCCACTGGGGAGGGAGACAATATTATTCAGGGCAAAGACTCAGAGAACACAGGGGAAAAAGGCCCAAATGATACTGGACAAGTAGTACAAGCGGCCAATGGCGGGAGGAGTAGATTCAATAGTACAGGACTTGCAGGAAGGGCCCAGGGACTTAAGTGTCTCTACACTAATGCAAGGAGTATGGGAAACAAGCAGGATGAGCTTGTACTCCTAGTACAAGAAAATAAATACGATTTGATAGGCATCACTGAGACCTGGTGGGATGAGTCTCATGATTGGAATATAGGAATAGAGGGGTATAGCCTATTTTGTAAAAATAGACCAAACAAGAAAGGAGGAGGAGTAGCCTTGTATGTCAAGGATGTTTTCACCTGTGAAGAGATCCAGGACTTAAACCCAGAAAGCCAGGTAGAGAGCATTTGGGTAAGAATTAAGGCAGCGAGAAACAATAGGGATATTCTGGTGGGGGTTTACTACAGACCTCCAACCCAGGCTGAGGACTTGGATGACGCCTTCCTCAACCAAATGACTGCACATTCAAAGAGGAGGGATACAGTAATAATAGGAGATTTCAATTACCCGGATATATTCTGGCAGTCAAACTCTGCCAAGACAGCAAGGTCCAGCAAGTTTCTTGCTTGTCTTGCAGACAACTTCATGGTCCAGAAGGTGGAAGAGGCCACAAGGGGATCAAATATTCTAGATCTGGTCTTGACCAACAGGGAGGACCTTGTGAATGAGGTAGAAGTGGTTGGATCTTTAGGGGGGAGTGACCATGCCCTGTTGGAATTTAGCATTCAGTGGGAAGGAGAAGATAAGGGTAGCCAGACACTCGTCTTAGATTTTAAAAAAGCGGACTTCTGTAAACTTAGGGAGCTGCTGGCTGGAATTCCGTGGTCAGGAATAGTGAAAGGGAAAGGAGTTCAGGAGGCATGGGAGTTCCTTAAAAAGGAGATGCTGAAGGCACAGTCTAAAACAGTGCCAATAAGGAGGAAAAATGGAAGGCATCTGAAGAAACCAGAATGGTTGACTAAAGAACTCTCAGCTGAGCTAAGAGTCAAGAGAAACATGTATAGGAAATGGAAGAAGGGGGAAACCACCAAAGAAGAATTTAAGCAAGTAGCCAGGAGATGTAGGGAGGAGGTCAGAAAGGCTAAAGCGCAGAATGAATTTAGGCTGGCCAGAGACATTAAAAACAATACAAAGGGTTTTTTAAATATGTCCGCAGCAAAAGGAAAAAGAAGGAGACAGTAGGGTCACTATGCAGAGAAGATGGCGAATTACTCACAGGGGGAAGAGAAAAGGCAGAGCTACTTAACACCTTCTTTGCCTCCGTATCTTCCCAGAAGGATACAAGCACTCAACCTGGCGGTTGGGGAGCAGGGGAGGAAGCAGAGGAAATGAGGCACATAATAAGCAGAGAGGTGGTACAGGAATACCTGGCCGCATTGGATGAATTCAAGTCTCCAGGGCCAGATGAATTGCATCCTAGGATATTAAAAGAGCTGGCAGAGGTCATTTCGGAACCGCTTGCTATAATTTTTGAGAAATCTTGGAGGACAGGAGAAGTTCCAGCAGATTGGAGGAGAGCAAATGTTATCCCCATCTTCAAGAAGGGAAAAAAAGAGGACCCAAATAATTATCGCCCAGTCAGCCTGACATCAGTACCCGGAAAGATCCTGGAGCAGATCATTAAGCAGTCAGTTTCTAATCATTTAGAAAGCAAGGCAGTAATCACGAGAAGTCAACACAGATTTCTCAAAAATAAGTCATGCCAGACTAATCTTATCTCTTTTTATGATAGAGTTACTAGCTTGATAGATGAAGGGAATGCTGTGGATGTAGCATATCTCGATTTCAGTAAGGCCTTCGACAAAGTTCCCCATGACATTCTTGCAACGAAGCTAGTAAAATGTGGGCTGGACAGGGCTACCGTTAGTTGGATTTGTAATTGGTTGACCGACCGAACCCAAAGGGTGATCACGAATGGCTGCTTTTCGTCCTGGAGAGAAGTGACTAGTGGGGTGCCACAGGGTTCTGTCCTGGGCCCAGTGCTGTTCAATATTTTTACCAATGACTTGGATGAAGGAATAGAGGGCATACTCATCAAATTTGCAGATGACACCAAATTGGGAGGGGTTGCTAATACGCCAGAGGACAGGATTAAAATTCAAAATGACCTGGATAGATTGGAGAGCTGGGCCAGGGCGAACAAAATGAAATTCAACAGAGAGAAATGTAAGGTCCTACACTTAGGCAGAAATAATGGAATACAGAAATATAGGATGGGGGACACATGGCTGGATAGCAGTACATGTGAAAGGGATCTAGGAGTCTTCATGGACCACAGGCTGAACATGAGTCAGCAGTGTGATGCGGCGGCCAAGAAAGCCAATGCAATTCTTGGCTGCATCAATAGGAGTATGGTGTCTAGATCGAGGGAGGTACTGGTACCACTCTACTCTGCTTTGGTTAGACCCCATCTTGAATACTGTGTCCAGTTCTGGGCACCCCAATTCAAGAAGGATATTGACAAGCTGGAGCAAGTCCAGAGGAGGGCGACCAAAATGGTGAGAGGCCTGGAAGCCATGCCCTATGAGGATAGACTTAGAGAGCTGGGTATGTTTAGTCTGCAGAAGAGGAGGTTAAGAGGGGACATGATAGCCATGTTTAAATATTTGAAGGGATGCCACGTAGAGGAGGGAGAGGGCTTGTTTTCTGCTGCTCCAGAGACCAGGACAAGGAGCAATGGATTCAAGCTGCAGGAAAGGAGATTCCACCTGAACCTCAGGAAGAACTTCCTGACAGTCAGGGCTGTCCGGCAGTGGAATCTGCTGCCTCCATGGAGTGTAGTGGAGTCTCCTTCCTTGGAGGTTTTTAAGCAGAGGCTTGATGGCCATCTGTCGCGATTGATTTGACGGTGTTCCTGCATGGCAGGGGGTTGGACTGGATGGCCTGTGTGGTCTCTTCCAACTCTGAATGTCTATGATTCTATAACAGCCTAGTGTGGAAATGGCCCGTCTCCCAGGTTGTAGCTGAATAGTCAAGCCACTCCACTACACTAGCTCTCTATGCAGTAGACATGTGAAAAAGCCAAACAGTTCTGAGTCCATGTACATACCTATACTCAGAGGATTTAAAGGTGAATATCCAATTAAAACCAGAGCTTTTTCCTTTTATAGAAAAAGAATTGGAAAAGAGACACGGAAGACAGAATATGACTTCAGCAGTGCAGTTGTTATATGTTCTAAAAATGGAAGAATTCAACATTGCCAGCAATAGAGGACTGACTGTTGAAACTGAATGACATAGCAGAAATGAGTAACTTATCTGCTTTGATTTGAGAAAATTCATTAGGGACTTTTTTAAAGGGCTGCATACCCCGATTGGTTTTTTGCAGGGAAAAAAAAAGGTGGTAACACTGGGTTTTGGGAATCGGTAGGGTTGGTTTATCAGAAGAAGTATAATAGACAGGGAAGTAAGATGATAATATGTTGAACTCTTCTTATCAGTGACCCCGAGCTCTGCTAATTTATGCAATCACAGAGTGTCATGTCCTATACCTAAAATGGTGGCAACCTGCACGAGGACAAGCTGAAATTTCCAAATTTACATTGTTGGAATTTAATAATATGGGACATGAGCATTCATGATTTTTCCCATTCATGGGGGTCCTGGAATAGAATCCCTGCAAATACAGAAGATTCAATGCATATATTTGTTTGTTTGTTTGCTTGTTATATTTATATGCCACCTTTCTCCTGGAGTGAGACCCGAGGTGGCTTCCCCAAAAGTTAAAAACATTAATAAAACATTTAAAACAATTAAAAGCGTTAGAAAAATATACAATTATAAAAAGCCTACAATAATTTTAAAGACATCTTAGTAAATTAAAAGCTCACCTGCTTAAATATTAAAAACCTGTTTAAATAAGAATGTTTTTGCCTGCTGGTGAAAGGAGAGTGGGGGGGGCAGCCCAACTTCCTGAGGAAGGAAGTTCCAGAGGTTGGGAGCAGCTGCTGAAAAAGCTCTCTCCTGTTTCCTCCCCAGGCGAGCCTGAGAAGTCCTAGAATTCCTTTGCACAAAGAAGGTATCCATTTAAGTCTCTGGATTCTTCAGCACAGAAGAGGTTTCAGATGATGTGCCAGCATGAGATTCTGTGAGCAGTGGTATCTACCATACAGAGCCTGTAGGGCAAGGGTGGAAGTTGCACCCCTACCTTCTTACCCCTACCTCCACCCCTACATGCACAGCTTTTTTGCATATACCTGGCATTCCCACCTGGGGCATGTACCTAACTTGCTCCACCCTGGATACACCTCTGTCTGGGAGTTGTAGTCCAAAGCAGTGCCTTTCTCAAGCTCTGAAAGGACTAAGAACCTGACAGTTCTTACTGCTACAGCCTACTCTGGACTAAACTTGGGCAGAAAAAATGAAAGTCACAAGTATAGGATGGGGGACGTGTGACTGGATAGCAGTACGTGTGAAAACAATCTAGGAGTCTTGGTAGATCACAAGCTGAACATGAGTCAGTACTGTGATGCAGCAGCCAAGAAAGCCAATGTGATTCTTGGTTGCATCAATAGGAGGATGGTGTCTACATTGAGGGAGGTAATGGTACCACTCTATTTTGCATTGGTTAGGCCTCATTTGGAATCCTATGTCCAGTTCTGGGCACCTCAATTCAAGAAGGATGTCGACAAGCTGGAACATGTCCAGAGGAGGGTGACCAAAATGGTGAAGGGTCTGGAAGCCATGCGCTATGAGGGATGGCGTAGGGAGCTGGATATGTTTAGCCCGCAGAAGAGAAGGTTAAGTGGGGTCATGATAGCCATGTTTAAATATTTGAAGGAATGTCATGTCGAGGAGGGAGCAGGCTTGTTCTCTACCGCTCCAGAGACTAGGACAGGGAGCAATGGATTCAAGCTGCAGGAAAGGAGATTCCACCTGAACCTCAGGAAGAACTTCCTGACGGTCAGGGCTGTCCGGCAGTGGAATATGCTGCCTTGGAGTGTAGTGGAGTCTCCTTCTTTGGAGGTTTTTAAGCAGAGGCTGGATGGCCATCTGTCGGGAATGCTTTGATGGGTGTTCCTGCATAGCAGGGGGTTGGACTCCATGGCCCCTGGGGTCTCTTCCAACTCTATGATTCTATGAAGCAGCCCAACTTGGTGGGAGACAACAGCACACATTCTGCTATCTCCCAATTCCACACCATTCTGCCAAAAGCACAAGATATTCAAGTGCATCAAGACATGTGGAGTCTGAAGAAGAGAAGGTTAAGAGGTGACATGATAGCCATGTTTAAATATTTGAAAGACATCATAGGAAAGATGGGGTAAGCTTGCTTTCTGCTGCTCCAGAGACTAGGACAGGGAGCAATGGCATCCAACTACAGGAAAAGAGATTCCACCTAAACTTTAGGAATAACTTCCTGATGGTAAGAACTGTTTGACAATGGAATACGTTGCTGCCTGAAAGTGTGGTGGAGTCTCCTTCTTTGACGGTTTTTAAACAGAGGCTGGATGGCCATCTGTTGGGAGTACGTTGAGTGCATATTCCTGTACAGCAGAATGGGGTTGGACTGGATGGCCCTTGTAGTCTCTTCCATTTCCATGATTCTATGATTCTACATTATCTGGACTCAAGCTACAGCCCTGAGAGCCTCCAGTCTAGAGAGGGTTGATTATTTGCACAATTTGATGTGCCATGTTAAACACAACCGTGGCATTTAGAAGGGCATCAAAGATCAGGGAAGGCCAAAAGACAACAAGGATCACATCACATTACATCAGTTGTTCTGCGAGAGGCAATAACTGTTCCTGGGTGAATGAACAGGGTGACTGCCAATAAGACAATCTAGGAGAATGTGCTGAGCATTGCTGAGTGCTCCCATACGTTGACAAGTGACTTGAAAGCACACACACACACACACACACACCATATTTGATGTTCTCTGGGCACAGTTTGGATTAAGCAGATCAAAAGACCAAATAAGCATGAAGACCAGGCAATCAGACATGGCGTTTCTAAGTAGCATACACCGGCCAGAACCCTCTTGGTGTCTTATGCACAAGTACATTCCTCTACAGGAGGTCCCTTATTTTTGTCCAACGCCCACATTCAGTTCAAGGTTGTACAAGCAGAGTTGCGCACACAGTGCCATTGCATGTGCAGATGAATCTTCTACATGGATGTGCACTGTGCTTGGGTTGTGCACTTGGTTGCACATTTGATGTCTTGGTTCAACAACGCTGACCTTCAACACAAGGGTCACCCAGAGCAATGAATGCATAACTCTGCATGCAGAGATGTATGTTGTGTAACCTTAATACAGCATATGGGACATTATTTTGCTTTACTCTTGCAGATGACGTCAGGTGGGCTTCCCAGATTCTGGAAGGCAAGAATTAAAATTGAGATGTCTTGCTATGGAGACAAGAATGAAAAAAAAAAAAAAAGTACTCAAGGGGATTTTGATTTTGAAGAGCAGCCCTGAAAAGCCTTAACAGAATTTTGCCAGTCCACACAGAGGTGGTAAAGGGGTCTCACACAGAGAAGGAATTGGAGAGATAAGTGCACAGACTGTATGCATGCATCATGCTATAGATTGCCATGTCTGTCTGTCTGTCCATCCATCCATAATGCTACAGATTGCCATGGAAATCCATCTGTCCATCCATCCGTTCATCCATCCCTGTCTGTCTGTCCGTCCATCTGTCCATCCATCCATAATGCTACAGAATGCTGTGGATATCTACCTGCTTGCCTGCCTGCATGCCTGCCTGCCTGCCTGCCTGCCTGTCTATCTGTCTACCTGCTTTGAGGGTGTTCCTGCATGGCAGGGGGTTGGACTGGATGGCCCCTGTGGTCTCTTCCAACTCTACATTTCTATGATTCTATCTACTGTTACTGCCATTTTCTAGCCCGGACTTGTGGGATGTCAGATATCATTTTGATATCAATAATTTGGCTTTCTTCTACCACCCCTCTCCACGTGTCTGCGAGGTCCACCAGACAAGCTCACAGTCAGGCTCGGCCCCTAATTACTGCAATATTCCAAACAATACAAGCAAACCAGAAATAGCCGTCTCGCAGCGTTTGGGGGACCTCAAAGGCAAGCACTCTATTATGTATGCACTCTACTTACAAAGAACTCCCTGCCCCGAGCAGGCAACTTGGCAAGCTGAATTATCAACTGTCAAGCACTCTGCGTTTGCATACTGTCTACTCCTTTGTCAATTCGGACTTAACTCAATCATGCTAAATTCTGACCTTTTGGAGGCTTTGTCTCTGGCCCTAAACTCATTGTTTTCCCCTAAGTACAGACTAGTCTACAGTCACATTTTCTCTATAAAAACCCCTGATTTTGAGAGCTTTTTTTGATAACTTGGATCGCTCAGGACTTCCATCCCAACTTGTTTGGCAAGCTGTCCCCTCAGTCCCACGTACTGAGACTATGCACCTCCGAACTTTTGCAGTGATCTACCCGGGCTTCAGGACAGGTGTAGTATTGCCCAAATCAACAATCCCTCTCAAAAATCCCTCTATACCTCTCCAACCTTTAATTTCTATAGTTACCTGTGTGAGTGTGTTACATACACTGTTTGTCTGTATTTTAATAAAGATCACAATTATTATTTCAATCCTGTTTGCTCCTTGACTTGGCCTGACCCCACAGACATTGGGTAAAAGATTCCACTGCATTGCCCTGCCTCTTGCATTGCTAGCTTGTGCTCTTTGACTAATTTCCCCAACTTGTTTAATTGTGAGCACATTTAGGTGTTCCTCACGGGACCCCCAGTAAACAGGGTAACACTACCAACCTACCTATCATTTTTTTTGAATTATGACTATCATGTTCTGGATCACTCACACTCCATAAACATCACTCTGAAGTGGATAGTAGTTTTATCTGTAGAAATGCAAGCAACATGGCACACTTCTTCCAAAGTTGCTGAGACTAAAGCATATGTGGAGCTTACAGCTCTTATAGGTACAATTCTAAATTTAGGCATGCAAAGCAGTGATTAGAGAGGTCATAAATCTAGTATTACATTACTTCTGAGGCCCTTTTCGCATGGGCTTTCTGTCGCGCAAGAGATCCCTGAGCCTCGCGGGAGTGGGAGCGTCGCTCTGCATGACGCACTCCCACTTCCGCAGCGCTCACGGGGCTGACGCTGCGCGAGCGCGTATTTTTTTATTTTCAGCTGGAACCGAAAATAAACGGCACTCGCGCAAGGCTCCCGGCGGCACCTTGCACTTAACGGAGTACGGAGCGCCGTCGCAGATGAGCCTGTCGCGCTTCCTCCCCGCTTCCGCCCCCAGCGCCGCCTACAGCTCCCAGGGAGCGCTGCGGAAGCTGGGGGCGTGGCTGAAGAGCGCCCGTCGCAGGAAAAGACGCCAGGTGCGGTAAGGAGGTGGGGGAAGCGGCGGCGACTCGGGAGATGGTTGTCGCGCTAGCCACCCTCCTCTGTCGAGCAAGCGCCGGTGCTGCGAAAAGGGCCTTAGTTTCCAGACCCACATTTGGTTCCCACTTTTCACCATCCTTGACCCAAGCGCATATTTCCTGCTTCTTATCTTTGGGATACCAGGTTCTCAAAACACAAGCCTCTATCAACACTTTCATTCTCGGCCAGCTCTGATCTCCCCTCAACGGATACATTGTAGCAACAAGCAATAAAAGAATTAGCCATTGATGCTTTGTAGCAACCCAGACAGGCTTAGAACAGGTACATTGTTGCAACCATCAATTAACACTGGATACTTTGTAGCACTGCAACTAGGCTTAATGGAGTTCTACAGCAGCAACTTCTACATTTGTTACAACACACTATTTCAATACCCACCCAGCAGACCAACATCTGGCAGGGGCTACACAGACTCCTCTAGCCAATATAGCCAGGAGGACAAAATTCAGAAAATAATAGTTCCAAGTTCTGAAAAACCTCCAGACAGGAGCTGGGTCGAGGAGGGGGGAGTGATTTCCTTTCTGGTGAGGCTAATTTCTCAAAATTAAGTGCTGATCTCATCTCAGGTCACTTAAAACTCCAGTTCCCAGTAAGCTGGCTGCAGGGACATGCCCCAGTGATTTAAATAACTTCTTTTAACAAACAGCCAGCCAGCACATGCTACTGTCCTGACGGCACATCAGCGGAATATGGATTTTCAGCGTTGGAATAATTGATCAGCCCTGCCTCACGTACAGCACGGCTGCTCCCGGTCGTCTATTATCTCCAGCGAAACTGAGTTAGCAGCATTTTTATCTGTCAATTAGGAGCTATTTGAGGCCGTTATTATTAGACAGAGGAAGCGGCACGCCTGTCATCTCCTTCTCCCCTCCCCTCCCACGGAGGACCAGTCAGTAGCAAAAGAGTTTGCGAGACAAGCACAACGGGCAGCAGGTACATGGTGGCTCTCGGGCAGGGTGGGCAAACAGCAGCCCATGGACTCCATGCAGTCCCTGCGACCCCACTTTTCGGATCCTTGAAATTCTTAATGGTTCCCCCAAGCCCATTTTTAAAAAAAACCTGGTGTGATTTTCAGGACATCAATGACACATTCTCCAAACATATGAAATATGAAAATACTCCCCCTAGAACCCTCTCAAAATGGCAACAGGAAGCGAAGCGTCCTTCCCATCCCCATTTTGAGATGGACTTTGGAAGAAAACAGAACTTATTTGGCTTTGCTGCATGGGAATGTGAGGCTTGTGGGAGGTGTGGCCAAGGAGGAGGATTGGCCTCGGGGTGCCATGGGAAGGACTGCCAGAGCGAAAACTGGAAAGAGCTGCTGTCCCTTTTAATGGTTGTGGAAAAGAGGGAATTCCAACAGGTGTTGCTTGTGATATGGTTGTGGGACAAGCAAGAGCTGCTCAAATGTTCTGTTCTTCACAACTGTTAAAAGTACAAGAGCCGCATCCAATTTTCAGAGGCTATTTCCACACTACACTGTTATAGTGCTATTATTCCACTTTCAACCTCCTATGGAATCCTGGAGTTTGCACTTTGGGGAGGGGCCTTTAGAATTCTCAGCCAGAGAGCTCTTTGGCCTCAGGAAACTACAAACCCTAGAATTCCACAGGATGTTGAAAGTGGAAGAATAGCACTACAACAGTGTAGTGAGGAAATGGCCACAGAATCATGGAGTTGGAAGAGACTCCAGAGATTATCCAGTCCAACCCCTTCTGCCATGGGGGAATACACAATCAAAACACTCCTGACCGATGATCATCCAGCCTCTGTTTTTAAAAGCCTTCAAAGAAGAAGACTCTACCACCATCCAAGGCAGCGCCATATTCCACTGTCAAACTGCTCTTACCCTCAGGAAGTTCTTCCTAAGGTTTAGATGGAGTCTCTTTTCCTGAATATGAAGGCATTGCTCTACATACTAGTTTCAGGAGCAGCAGAAAACAAACTTGCTCCATCCTCCATATGACATCCCTTCAAATATTTAAACATAGTTATCATAGAATCATAGAAATGTAGAGTTGGAAGAGACCCCAGGGGCCATCCAGTCCAACCCCCTGCCATGCAGGAACACCCTCAAAGCACTCCCGACAGATGGCATCCAGCCTCTGCTTAAAAATCTCCAAAGAAGGAGGAGACTCCACCACACTCCGTGAAGGGAGCAGATTTCACTGTCGGACAGCCCTGACCGTCAGGAAGTTCTTCCTGAGGTTCAGGTGGAATCTCCTTTCCTGCAGCTTGAATCCATTGCTCCTTGTCCTGGTCTCTGGAGCAGCAGAAAACAAGCCCACTCCTTCCTCTACATGGTATCCCTTCAAATATTTAAACATGGCTATCATGTCCCCTCTTAACCTTCTCTTCTGTAGACTAAACATACGCAGCTCCCTAAGCCATTTCTCATAGGGCTTCATGATTTATAGGCCTCCTACTATTTTGGCTGCCTTCCTCTGCACAGCTTGTCAATCTCCTTCTTGAATGAGGTGTGGATTTTCACCTAGCCTTTTCTCCTTCCCTCAAGCTGAGCCTCCCAAAAATGGAGAATTTGCCCCCTTGTCTCCTGCCTGGAGATCACCTCAGAGGATGGAGCGTTTAAGACCGGGCCCTAACATCTAGCAACCCTATGTGCCACTGAATGCTCATGGATGCCCACTGCTTGCAATCTATGTTGGCATGGACATACAGCATATAGACATGTGTGTACATGTTACAAATCTGTTTCTGCAACCTTGAACTGATTGTAGGTGTTTCACACCAGTCAAAAATGTCCCATTGTATCCACAAGCGGATTTGTGCACGTGAAAGTCACCAACCTGATCAAGATGCTCTTAAAGGCATGGGAGTATCAGCTGATAAATGAATTGTAGAGGCAAAATGGATCTGAAAACAATTCTAGGCCAGATAAGACACTAACAGGATTGAGACCTGAAGTCTTCCCTGATCATTGCACATTCTATTTGCTGCTGACAAATCCTGACTTGAGTCCAACTTTTCCTGGCTGGCAGTTCTGACTGGCAATATCTCTCCAGAGCCCCTGCAACCAAGGCAGCTTTCCTAGCCTTCTTATTGAAAATACATTAGCCAGAGAGTGTCTCAGGGATTAAACTTGAGACCTCATGTAAGCAAAGCATGTTCTCCACCATGGGACGGTGAGGGCCTTCCCTTAGAAGAATTGTCAAATGACAGAATTACCATGAGCCCCCTTCGCCCCGTGGAATTGCTTTCCCTTTGCATTTTTGCTCAGGAAACAATTTCCAAAGATTACTAATAGTCATGCTCCAATGTGAAGGGTATTAAAGGGATATGGGATTAGACATGCTGTTCTAGTGGAAGGAACAGCTTTAATTCTTATCTGATTGCCTGCAGATGATCTTGACCACAATACATCCTTTCCACAGGGAGCAGCAAGCATGTATCGGTCCAGGTGACTTGGCAGATATGATCTGGCTTCTCACAGCTATGGGGAGAGGAAGAGAAAGGGGGCAGAGAGGTTGCCAGCTGATTAGATTTTGCTCCTCTGTTTGTGCCAGCACGCTGATCCCCGAAATTCAACCCATAAGCACGTTCACAGCATGGACATAAAGGATGGAAACTGATCAAGATGCTGTTAAAGGCATAGGAGTGTAAGTTAGTAAAAGAATTACAGATGTGGAAGGGCTTTCATGACTACTGTAAAGCAGATCCCTGTAACTTCTAGAACTTTATTGCTACCACAGTTCTGATGGGTCCAGGATTGTTTCTAGATAAAGGCAACTTACATTCATAGAATCTAGAGTCAGGCCCTTTTTGCATGGCGTTTTTGAAGCGAAAGGGCCCCTTCAGCATCACGTAAATGTGAGGAGTGGTCTGCATGACGCACTCAGATTTACGCGATGCTCAAGGGCCTGACACAGACCACACCCACACCTTTTCATTTTCAGCTCAAAGCCAAAAATGGTGCACGGTTGCACATTGCTCCAGGGCCCCGCGTGCACTTACCTGGCTTGCGGTGCCTTGGGAGCCGGGCCGGTCACGCGTCCTCTCCTCGGTGCAGCCTGGAAGGTCCCAGGCTGCACTGCGAACAGAAGAGATGGGCGCTCGCATGAGGAGGAAGGAGCTGCAGAGCCGAAGCAGCAGGGATGTGGCAATGTTCCTTCCAAGCCTTCTCGTGCGAGAACCTTAACCCAGCAGCACGAAAAGGTAAGGTATGAAAAGGACCTCTGATGAGACCAGAGGGACACCCAGTCCAATCCCATTTTGCAATCAAAGCACTCCTGATAGGGGGCCATCCAGCCTCTGTTTAAAAATCTCCAAAGATGGAGACTCTACCACAATCTCAGGCAGCAGCATATTCCACTGTTGAACAGCTTGTAAGGAAGTGAGGAAGTTCTTTCTCGTGTTTAGATGGAATCTCTTTTCTTGTACCTTGAAGCCATTCCTCTGTGTCCTAGCCTCTGGGCCAGCAGAAAACAAGCTTGCCCCATCCTCCATATGACATCCTTCAAATATTTAAACATGACTATCATTTCCCCTCTTAACCTTCTCTTCTCCAGGTTAAACATCCCTAGCTCCCCAAGTTGCTTCTCACAGGACATGGTTTCCAGGTCTTTGACCATTTTGGTCACTTTTCTCTGGACGCAATCCAGCTTGTCAATCTCCTTCTTGAATTGTGGTGCCCAGAACTGGACACACCATTCCAGATGTGGTCTGACCAAAGCAGAATACAGTGGGACTGTTATTTCCCTCAACTATGCACTTTTGATGCAGTCTGGAATTTCATTGGCTTTTTTTTAGCTCCCACATTACACTGTTGACTCATGTTCAGCTTTGTCATCTACGAACATCCTTTTCACATGGGGTTTAAAAACGGAGTAGATCGACCTCCACGGAGGTCGTCTACACCGTTACGCGAATTGGGGTGGATTACTTGCGAGTAAATCCACACGCCAATCCGCGGTCGGGCACCCGCAAGTGGCGGCGCCGTGTGCTTTCGAAAAACCACATTTTATGTGGTTTTTCAAAGGCACGGGGCGTCCAGCCCCGTCCAGCCTCGTCGCAGCGCCCGTATGGATTTACGGATGCGTGAAAGGGCATCCCTGCAGATCGGGCAGCGGGCGGGATTTCTGGCTGGCGAGCTTCTCCGATTGGTGGAGAGGCTCCGCCAGTCAAAATCCGCCATTTTCGGCGCTGCCAGGCGCCGAGGACGCCGAGGGATGCTGCTGCGTGTAGAGCAGCGAAATGCGCTGCTCCGCGCGACGATGGAACAAGGTAAGCCCCGTTTTGGCATGGTTTGCCCTGTTCCGCCGCCCGCGTGTGAAAAGGGCCTAAGACTCCTAGATCCCTTCCACATGTACTGTGGGAAAGCATCGGAAGGCTTTTCTTTAAGCTGAGTTCCACACCTCTGGAGAGACCAGAATTCTTCTTTGAGAAGTCTGTGTCCTCATTCACCCCCCTTCCCCTGTAGCTATGTGGCTGCTCATACTTGTGATCAATCAGAAGGCAATTAACAATGACTTTGCCTTTTCCTCATTGAAAAATCTTCCTGTTTGGAAGGAGAAATAAAGATGACTGAAGAAGCAATGGGAAAACACTGTAGAATTACAAACGAAAGACACCATTGTGTGGATGCTGTTTATACAATTCTGTGAATAAGGCAGGATGATTGTCCAAAAAAGTCTCTTGTGGAAGTATCTGGAGCAACCTGAAGAAGCACATCCCTGATGGTTTGGTGTATGTTGTCTGGATAGCACACTCTCCATTTTGTCAGAATATGGGGAAATGGGCAGCAAGCAGCATGGCAAACTCAGCACCAAATGTTGGTAAGAAGTAATCTGAACCAAGAGTGGGTGCTGGACAAGAAGCAGCCAGACAGACCTGGTTTCTTTCCCCCCTTTTAATGCCTCAGTAACTACTTGATTGCAATTATTAGATTTTACTTCCTTCCCGCTTCTTATTGTAAAGGAAATTGTCTTCTTTTTCCTTGGAAGAGGCAATCCCATGACTCCAGAAGGTCTGCAGGTAAAAGCCAGCTTTAGGGGCTTCTGTATCTAAGTTAAGATTCCTCCAACCCCACCCTGATTTACCTCTGAATGGATTTCCAGAAACAATGGCCAAGTTCCTACTTTGAGGAAATGAAGCATTAAGTTTACACTTTCAAATTATGCCGCAGTTAGGCAGCAAATTAATGAATTGAATATGCAACCAGTTCTGTGCGCCTATCCACTGTGTGCATCCATGAACAACTTATACAAGTGTGTGTGTAAGTGCCTTCCAGTCACCTGCCAATTTACAGCAACCACATACATTTCATAGGTTTTCTTAAATGCTCAAAAAGCACAAAAATGGCACAATGTACAATGTTGTGCAATGATGCCACATGCACAATTCTGCTTCCACAATCTTGAACTGAATGCAAATATTCTGCCATGGACAAAAATGTCCAACCATTCTGTAGGGGAATTTACATGTACATAAGACAGCAACAGCATCCTGGCCAATATTATGCAAAGTTCTTTATCAAATTCCCAGGCCATTTCCGCACTAGCCTGTAATAGCGCGATGATTCCACTTTCAACATCCTCTGGAATCCTGGGGTTTGCAGTTTTGGGAGGGGCCAGGTGGCCCCTCCCAAAACTGCAAACCCCAGGATTCCAGAGGATGTTGAAAGTGGAATCATTGCACTATGGCCCTTTTCGCATTGAGGCTTCTCGCGCGAGCGGGGAGGGCGGCTTGCGCGAGAAGGCTCCTCCGGGAGACTGCCGTTTCCCCCTCCTTCCTTCCGCAGGTGAAGGAACGAGGGGGAAGCGGCAGCCTCGCGCGAGCCGCCCTCCCCCCGGGCGAAGCAGGAGGCTGTTGCGTCCGTCCCCCCAGCTCACGCGAAGCAGGAGGCTGTTGCGTCCGTTGCGCTAGTGCCCCGCCCCTTCCTTCCGCAGGGGCGGAGGGAAGGAAGCGCGACCCGGCCGCCTCCCCGACACTCCGCACAGGAGGTAAGTGTGCGTGGGCACCGGGAGCGTTGCGCGAACGCGGGTGATTTTCGCTTTGAGGCAAAAATCAAAAAACCCGCGATCGCGCTGCTGCAGCACCATGAGCGCGGCGGAAGTGGGAGTGCGTCGTGCAGAGCGACGCTCCCACTCCCGTGAGGCTCACGGGGCTGTCGCGCGACAGAAAGCCCGTGCGAAAAGGGCCTATAACAGGCTAGTGCGGAAATGGCCGTTACTTTTTTCAGTGTGTTTGTGTGTATGTGCCTCAAAGTAGATCTAGTAAATACAGGTTGAGCATTCCATACGAGGAAATCTGAAATCTGTAAACCTCAAAAAACCAGAACTTTTTGTCACTGGCTGCCCACTTTTGCCTTCGAGGCAATGGCTGCTGCACTCTCCCTCGTTCATCTCTCAGATCCTCAATCTCTAGTGAATGAATGAGATGCAAGGCTTGAGGGAGACAAGAGGATCTGAGAAATGGTGGAAATCTGAGAGTAGTGCTTGGCATGAAGCCACGGCTGCAGCATTCAAGCTTGTTCGTTCATGGGCTCCTGGGAGATCTCCTGTACAGTATTGTATCTAATATACAAAAGTCAACGTTTGTCTGTTTGTCTGTGTCAGGCAGAGAGGACCTCATATGATTGGCTGCCTAAAAAGATTTTATGGAATCCTGGGGGTTGCAGTTTAGGGAGGAGCCTTTAGAATTCTCACCAGTGAGCTCTTGGCCCTGGCCGGTTGCTATGGGGATGAGGCCTAGTAGCAAGGAGGAGGGCAGTGTATTCCCTCAGGAAGCCAATCTCTGTATGTTAACAACTCTGAATACAGACTAGATTGCAGAATATGGGGGAAAGTTACAGGTACTGGACAAGACAGTTTGAGGAATTAGAGACACAGGAGCTCAAATCTGTGTATTTCAACCACATTTAATTCCTAAGGTAAGGTAAGGTAAGGTAAGGTAATTCCTAAGGTAAGGTAATTGCATTTCTAACAAGTATTACCTATGAGAAAATAAAATCCCAGGCAATGCTAGGTATATGCACTAGGTATGTGTGTGTGTGTGTGTATGCAAGAACATGTAATTAGAAATCCGGGGAAAAAATAAAAATACAAAATACAAACACTTCTGGTTCCGAGCATTTTGGACAAAGGATATTCAACCTGTACTCAGTATCTAAACTAGTGCACTCTGCAAGAATAGAATTGAAAATTTCTGGACTCCACAGGCTGTCTTTCCTTCTTTCCTTTCCTTTCCTTTCCTTTCCTTTCCTTTCCTTTCCTTTCCTTTCCTTTTCTCCTCGTCTTCCTTCCTTCCTTCCTTCCTTCCTTCCTTCCTTCCTTCCTTCCTTCCTTCCTTCCTTCCGGCCTGCCTGCTGCTGTTCTACTCTGTTCTACTCTACTCTCAGCTCCCCCGTTATCTGCCCACTTAACTCCTGCATTTATTAGCACTGGGCTCCTGAGTTCATTTGGCAAAAGCAGACAGGAGACAGACAGGGAGAAAGAGAGACTTAGGGCAGGTTTTATTGTCAAGGTGTCTGCGTGGCAGACAGAGGGAGAGAAAAAGGCAGTGAGAAAAGGCTTGTTGGAAAGAGAGAGAGAGAGAGAAAGAAAGGAAGTGGACAGCGAAATAATGAGCCCCATTCCCAGTAATGAGAAGGAGATCTCCTGATCTCTGGCTAATGAGGGAATTGACCAGGGCTTTTCAACACGAAAGAGGCAGAAATAAAAGGTACTTTGGTGGAAGAGAGTGGAGGGGCCCCCTACTATCCTTCTGGAGCATGGCATGAATTTCCTCTGCCTCAGTCCCTGTGCTCCACAGAGCTCCTTCTGGCATGCTGGAGACTCATCCTGGTATCTCCAGGTCCAGGAGAGCATCATTTCTTCAGCATTTTTTAAACTGCCCCATCTGAGGCGTAGAGACTTGTTGCAAAGAAAGTTTAAATCCACAGGCCCTGCCACTCCTGTTAATTCTCATGGCCATCATAATCCAGACTGATACAAACTGCACAAAGATCCAAGATTCCAAGGCACAAGTCTGGCTCGATGTGAAAGATGGCTGAGATCCCACACTGCAGTAGTTTTCAAAGAAATAGCTCTATTAGTTTCTTGGGAGGATGGGGGAGAAAAGGAGAAATGTGGCAGCACCTTTAAGACTAACTGGTTTTTATTTCAGCATAAGCTTTGGTGGACCCACTACTTGGGACGCACGACTGCATCGTGTTAAGGCCTCAGATATGAAGCACTGTACAATCCAACACTGCACCAACCCATTGTCCATCGGCAAATGCATTTGCTTCTTGTCTCTGTGTACAATGGGGAATAATGTGCAGGGGCTGTGACTGCATCCCCCGTGAATCAAGAGCTACAGTCAAGGTGCTGATGCATCGTTGGGCGCTCTGCTGGAAGGTGCAACTGCGTGACCAGAATGCTTTCAGTTACGTCTTTTCTGCACGATGACATTCTCCCGTCACAATCCCAGCAGCGCCTCTGCCGGGATGGGAGCATGTTCCCAATGCTCCTCTTTGCACGTAACTTACTCTTACTGCCTGTGGAAAGAAGCACGAGGAACACTTTCTGTCCTTCCAGGCTGCATCTAGCCTTCTTCCCATGCTGCAGTAGGGGAGGAAGCGCATAGATCGTGCTTCCGGTCCTTCTGCCTGGCCCGCTGCAACAGAAGGCTCATGCAATCTGAGGGGTTATTGACGGAGTTTCTCTGTCAATGATATAGCCTGTGATCATGCTGACCGGTGACGTGAGAAGGGTGGGACCACGATGATGTTATGTGGAAGCGTTGTCACAGTCCCGCTCCTCTCGTGACCCCATGTTGGGATGCCGTCATCATGTGGAAAGGGCTTTATCTCAACTAGAGTAGACTCAATTGCTTCATGGCAAGCCAACATTTGGGTAAATTAAATTGATTCAATAACTTTACTCTGGTCAGTACTAACCACAGGTTATAGTCCCTTGTGTAATGGCTGCCCTTGTAGAATTCTGCTCTCACAAACATGAACTGAATATACCTATTGTGTCATGACCTGAAAGAGTAAAACTGAATTTACATGTGTGTCTAACGCTAACAGGATCCTGCAAATTTCTTGTTTTCAAAAAGAAACTCACTGGGGAACAATGCAGCTACAGTTCAGATTTCATTCCCCCAAGTAACTACCAAAACCCTGTGTCTCTTTCCAGAGTTTGGAAACATTATGCTTTTGGACAATAGTGGCCTGAATCTCCCAGACAGCACGTTCACTGTATTAGAAGCCATACACCTTTGTCTATCAGCTACTGGAATGCACAAGGCGGAGGCTGCAGCTGCACTTGGGTCTTACCAGTGGCTTCAAGTCATGGCATCTGGTAGCTATTTTGGGAACCAAAGACTGGACTAGGTAGGTGGGCTGTGGGATTCTAGTTCCTAAAAGTAACTGGAATGTGTCCGGAGGAGGGTGACCAAAATGGTAGAAGGCCTGGAAACCATGAAGCCCTATGAGGAATGGCTATGGGAGCTAGACATGTTTAGCCTGGAGAAGAGAAGGTGAAGGGGTGACATGAAGTTGTTGTGTGCCTTCATATCATTGCTGACTTATGGAGACCCCAAGGCTAACCTGTCATGGGGTTTTCTGGGGGCTAAGGATATCTGACACACCCATGGCCGCCCAGTGGGTTTCCATGGCTGAGCAGGGATCAGTCCTGGTCTCCAGAGTCATAGTCTTACATTTAAAACACTACGCAGTATTGGCTCTCTGGTGAAATGATAGCCATGGCCCTTTCTGCAGCTTACCTTCCCATGGTGGCATCCACTGGCGATCCCAGCAGTGGCTCTGCCAGGAAGGGAGCATGACAGAAGGGCTCCCCTCCACACGGGACCAGCTCCCTGAAGAAGGGAGTGCAGTGGACATGCCATTCCTTCCACAGTGCAGCTGGGTACTTTCCTAGGCTGCGCTGGGGCAAGAAGTGCTGCCATTACACTTCTTGCTCTTCTGCAGGACATATAAGTGCAGGATGGTGGCACGATCGCATGTCACTGACAGGGAAAACCCGTCAATGATTTAATCTGCGATTGCACTGCCTGGGGACAAGAGAGGAGTGGGACCACAATGACATCACGCAGAAGCATCGTTGCACTCCCGGCTTTCTCCTGTCCCCATGATGGGATGGGACGGTGCTGCAGAAAGGGCTCATGTTTAAATATTTGAAGGCATGTCATATGGAAGATGGGACAAGCTTGTTTTCTGCTGCTCCAGAGACTAGAACACAGACCAAAGGCTTCAAACAACAGGAAAAGAGATTCCATCTAAACTTTAGGAAGAACTTCCTGATGCAAGAACAGTTCAACATTGGAACACACTGCCTGGGAGTGTGGTGGAGTCTCCTCCTCTGGAAGTTTTTAAACAGAGGCTGGATGGCCGTCTGTCCGGAGTGTTTTGATGGAGTCTTCCCGGCAGAAGGGGTTTGGCTGGATGGCCCTTGAGGTCTCTTCCAACTCTAGGATTCTATGATTCTAACTTTCCCAAGCTCCAGCTGTTTTAGAGGAAGGGAAACCTGAGTCGTCTCTGATGAAATTCCAAATACTCTTGCCCACAACTGAGTTTTCTTTCCACAGAAAGGAGTGTGTCAACAAAGATCTCCCCACAGCAGCATCTTTCTCAGTGGATCTGCCACTGTTTACTGTCTGCAATCACCCCAACAAATGCCTGGGGGCCATGCCAACCTTTAAGAAGTCCTCTCTGCTTGAGTGGCTGGTCCAGATGGATATTAAAATTAAATTAAAAGGCAGTGGAGAGCAAAACTTGCCTCTCACTCCCCCATATAAACAACCATGAGAGTTTTACTGTAATAGCGGTGTTTAATTTATATTTATGCAGTGCTCCTGTATCTGTTGCGGCACACTATAATGTGTTACTGTTTAAAAGCCTCAGGTAGTGCTACATATCATTTATACAGCACTTTTAATTTGCTGAGTGCGTTATGAATCTTGCTGCCTCCTCTCTCACCACCCCGCCTGTGAGACAGGAGATGCAGCTGTTGACTTTGGGGCTGATGGGAATCCGAGGCCAGTTTCAGTGTTGATACTCAACAGCAAAGCTGTGCAACCCAAATCACACTGCAGGCTCATGTGCAACAACACATCATGTACAACTCTGCTTTTGCAAGCTTGAATGAAGAGCAGATATGCTGCATCATACCTTAATGTACAATCATTACTTTAAGGGAACTTGCATCTGTGCAGGACACCAACAAGATTCCAGCCAAGGATGCACCCAAGGTAACTCATGAACTTCATGGCCAAGAATGGATTTCAACCACTGCCTGGTATTCTTTTGTCATTTTATTCATATATAAATTCCCTTACACTCTTGCACTTGCCATGGTGTAATATCCATATTCCGTTCACAGTTGTATAAGCCGAGTTTTGCAAGTGTAACCACCTCAGATGCAGTTGCACATTCTTGGTTGGTGTGTAACTACTCGTAAGTGCCTTCAGTATACCAGGAGGTTCCTTGGGATTGTGGAAACAGCCACCACATTTACAGTGGGTTGCACACGGCCACTATTCAGTCGAAGGACAGCATAGTTCAACGACTGCTTAAGTACGTAAGTGTAGATTTGCACTACACAAGGACAATGTACGGCATCAACTAAAAAGTGTTGATGGTAACAGCAACTTCTGCAGATAAGGGAAATGACTTGGTAAGAAAAGGAAGGAAGCCTCACCTCCTTCCACCACTGGAGTCCACAGCACTGAGGGGCCTGGAGCAATTGCTACAACTGCACTATCAGTATAATCTTACCGTGACTCACAGCTCCGGATGCAGCTCTCAGGTCAACTGTACTGTATGTGGAGGTTCACCTTCAATGACATAAGCCAAGCCTTGGGATGTGGAAATTAGAAATAGGTGCCATGTGACAAACCTCTTGACTGAGGCTGTAGTACCATTCCTTCCCCAGAGCCTTGGATAGGTCCTTGAAACTTCAGACTAAAATCCAGAATGGATTCTGAAAGCTGAAATCCAAATTGCCTACACGAGCAAAGGTTTTATGGGAACCCTACAGGCAAACTGCCTTTGTGTAGAGCAGGAACTGGCAAAGCGTGGCTCTCCAGATGGTGTTGGATTGAGACTCTCAAGATTCCTCAGCACTGGCACAGTTGGCTAAGGCTGATGGGAATTGTAGTCCACTGGCATTTGGACTGGACTACTTTTGCACCTGAAAATAGGTCCAGGGGCTGGAAGGCAGGTTGGCTAGCTGAGACCCAAGGACCTTTCACACTACATAATGGTAGCACTATGGCATTATCATGGCAACAGAATCCAGGGCTTTGTAGTTTGATGAAACACTAGAGCTCTCTGGCTGAGAATTCTTAATGCCCTTAGTCACTCAGTGACACAGGTAGGGAATCACAGTAAGATTCTTCTGAGCACTAGATATCTCCACCAACGCATCCAGGAGATTTCTCTGGATGTTCCATTTCTTCCTTCTTTCCTGTAGCAGTTCTTCTGTGTTGGAAGCAAAGAAGCACCAATATTTGTGTAAAGTGATCAGTGGGAGAGGGGAGCAAAATACCTAGGAACAGTTTGCTCCCCTCTTTGTATTTATCCTTGGATCTCTGTATGTGAGCCTTTTGCTTCCTGCTGACTTGCTGAGGTCACTTCCTTCCTTTTTCAGATCCTTTCATATTAGACAATTATAGCACAACGATTCCACTTTAACAGCCATGGCAATATCCTACAGAATCCTGAGAGCTGTAGTTTTGTGGGACACTAGGGCTCTCTGGCTGGGAATTCTGAATGCCGTCCCCCTTGACTGCCAACTGCAAGGTTCCGTAGGCTGATGGAGCCATGGTAGTTAAAGTGGAATCATAGTGCTATAACTGTGTAGTGTGAATGGCGCTCCAGAAAAGTTACTCCCAGTCCTCTCTCCAATGACCTCTGCTTGCAGCTTCAGCCTCAGGTGAGAAAGCACTTCATAAAGTTCGTGCTGTAAAGATGGTAAGCACTATGACTAAAGGAGGAGGGGGTGATGTGTCTCTCTTTTTTCCAGGAATGCTCTCTTCCTTCCCATCCACTCCAGTGACCTCAGGTCCAGGAGAAGGAGGAAGAGGAGGAGGAGGAGGAGGAAGCAGTGGCATTGGGAATGTGACCGGGAGTACTTTCTGAGGGAGAAATATTTATTGAAGTTTCTTTATGAGCTCATTAAAGACCTTGCGAGGGTTCAGTGGAGAGTTCAGCAACACACCGTGATTAAATGAAACGCTTAGCTTCCTCTGTGACCCCACACCAGCATCCTGTCTCCTAGTGCTGACTTGGCACACTGCAAGCATCACCCCTTGGCATCTTCTCTCCAGCCCCTCCATCAACCTCTGTGCCAACCTTGGAACTTTCTGTGACTTTGACACAAGGGGAAAAAATCCAACCTTCTCTGGCAGATGGGAAAAAAACCTGCACATCTGTTTCTTTGCTTCACAAAATTCCATGCAGGTAACCCACTGGATTAGAAGGAATTGGGGAGAATGGTGGTTGGAGATACTCCTGCAAAAGGCACCTTTGTGGAAGAGAGCCATAAGAGAAAGCTGCCAGAGCTTTGAAAGTTACTTTGCAGAAAACACCCAGAATCTTCCAGCAAACATGGGCCCTGAATCAGAGATCACAGAATCCTAGAATCCTGGTATAGGAAGGGACTCCAACAGTCATCCACTCCAGCCCTATTCTGACATGCAGGAAGACCAAGTCAAAGCACTCCTAACAGATGGCCATCCAGCCTCTCTTCAAAAACCTCTAAAGAAGGAGACTCCACCACATTCCCTTCAGGCAGCAGCATATTCCACTGCCAAATTGCTCACACCATCAGTATGTTCCTCCTAATGTATAGGTGGAATCTCTTATGTGGTTTGAAGCCATTCTTCCATGTCCTAGTCTCTGGAGCTGCAGAAAACAGGCTTGCTCCATCCTTCCTATGACATCCATTCAAATATATAAACATGGCTATCATGTCCCCTTCTCTTAACTTTCTCTTCTCCAGAGTAAACATCCCCAGCTCCCTAAGCTACTCCTCATAGAGGTTCATGGTTCCAGGCCTTCTAGCATTTTGGTTGGCCCCCTCTGGGCCCCTTCCAGCTTGTCCATATCCTTCCTGAACTGTGATGCCCAGAAATGAACACAGGATTTCAGGTGGGGTCTGACCAAAACAGAAGAGTGGTCCTATTTGCCAGCATGGTGTAGTGGTGTGAGCATTACACTATGACCCAAGAGACCAGGGTTTGACTCTTTCCTTGGCCACAAAAATCCACTGGCTGACCTTGGGCATGTCACACATGCTCAGCCCCAGAAAAGCATGTAAAAGTTTCACCTTCGGGTCACGATAGGTCAGAAACAACTTGAAGACAACAGCAATGTATGTCTCTATACAGTGGTTGTAGATTGTGAAACAATTGGCTCCCCAAAACTTATTGGGATCATATTTAAAAAGTCAGACCATTTCTGCAGTAGACTATTACAGTGCTATTATTCCCCTTGCAACATCCTATGGAATCCTGGGGTTTGCAGTTTCCGGCACCTCCTGAAACTGCAAACCCCAGGATTC
The DNA here is from genome assembly GCA_948474755.1 of Ctenosaura bakeri. Classification (NCBI taxonomy): domain Eukaryota; kingdom Metazoa; phylum Chordata; class Lepidosauria; order Squamata; family Iguanidae; genus Ctenosaura; species Ctenosaura bakeri. The sequence goes on from CAOLHI010001420.1 coordinate 112,518, forward strand.
CATAGGATGTTGCAAGTAGAATCATAGCGCTATAACAGTCTAGTGCGGAAATGGTCTCAGTAAGGCCAAATAGAAGGAGACCTTCCTTCCTTCCCTAGGAAGGGAGTACCACAGCCTATCAGCAGAAGAATGCCCCATCTCACAGCCTTCAGATAGGACCTCCTCCGTGGCTGCTCCCAGTCCCTGGGACTTCCTTCCCCAAGAAGCTCTCCTTCCACTGCCACGCAAAGAGCCTCTTCCAGCAGGCTCTGAGGAAGGGAACCAAGGGCTCTTCACAGCACGCTATGTTGTTGTTCTTTAAACTTATTTTCTTGATGCACATTTCTAAAGTGCTTTTTAATGTTATCAATAGTTTAATTACAGTTTAATGATCATCATTTGTACATTGTTATCTGTGTGGTATGCTTTTGAATGTCTCGGTCACCTTGAGTTCTGGTTCTAACAAAAGTGGGAGATAAAAAAAATGGCTTGCAGCCTGTTGTTTGGTCCCAGCCAGCATAGACCCCATAAATCAACTGTTTTATAGTGAAGCTACACATAGGTAAATCCATCGGGTTCAATGGCTCTACTCTAGTCAACATTAATAATAGGATTTAGGTTAGCGGTTCTCAACCTGTGAGTCGCGACCCCTTTGGGGGTCGAACAACCCTTTCACAGGGGCCGCCTAAGACCATCGGAAAACATGTATTTCTGATGGTCTTAGGCTCCATTCCCTCCTTGGTGGTGCGCAAGCATGAGCCACGCGCTCGCATCCTCCTGCCCCCTTTGGCGGGAGCGCGTGCGGCCACAGCTTCGCCACAGCAAGAGTGGTGGTGCGCAAGCACGAGCCATGCACTCGCGTCCTCCTGCCCCCTGTTCAGAAGGGACTGAAATCACTCCCCTTCTCCACTACCGGGAGAAGCTCCCGTCTGACAGGCCAGCTTGGGGGGGATGGTGGCAGAACGGGGGCAGGCCCCCTCCTAGCCATGGCCCCTGCCCCACTCACCACGGAGGGGGGTGCTGCGGAAGGGTCGGGGGGCTGCAAGGCAGCGCTTTTCTGGGGGGCCAAGCTGTGCCCGGCGCAAAAGACAAAAAGATTCCTCCCCCCCAGCCAGGGTCGACACTCTGGAAACTTTTCCCACACTGCCCCCCCAGCAGAAACGAGAGCGAAGCAGAAGCAGAGCCCGGGGGGGGGTCTCAGAGTTTTTTCCCAGGGGAGACACGTGGCTCCTCTTTCCCTCCTGCCCGGTCCATTTGTTCCCGGCCAGCGAGGCAGCCTTTGCGGGGGGGGGGGGAGGCATTGTAAATAATAAATAAAAAAAATTATGGTTGGGGGTCACCACAACATGAGGAACTGTATTAAAGGGTCACAGCTTTAGGAAGGCTGAGAACCACTGATTTAGGTGAAGGTAAAAGAGCAAGACGGAGGCGGAAGTTGACTGTCTCATATCCTGCTCATGGGCTTCTCGGCAAGTTGTTTGTCTGATCCATCTTGGCTCTTCATACATTTTCAACCTTTTCAGGCTCTGCTACCATCCCGCTGTAGTGAGGTCAACAGGTGGAATCCCCCCACAGCATTACTACTTTCTGTGCATGTGTGCGCGCGCATGTGCCCTCAATTTGTCTGTTGACGCATAGTTGATTTCCTAGGGTTTTTCTCAGTCGAGGACGCCTCAGAGGTGGCTTTGCCAGGTCCTTGCTCTGAAATACAGCCTACAGCGGTACCTGCTATTCTTTGGCAGTCTCCCATTCAAGTACTGACCAGGGCTGACTCTGCTTAGCTTCTAAGCTCAGACAGGACCTGCTGCCTTTAGAATATTTAGTTATGTGTGTGTACATGCCTTTGAGTTCCCTGTTAACTTGTGGTGACACCGTGAATTTCATAGAGTTTTTTTAGGCAAGGAAGACTCAGGTGTTTTGCCAGTTCCTTCCTCTGAAATATAATCTACAGCACTAAGCATTCATTGGTGGTCATCATCCAAGTACTAAACAGGGCTGAACCTGCTTAGGTTCCAATCTCAGGCCATTTCTGCACGAGGCTGTTATAGCGCTATGATTCCACTTTCAACATCCTATGGAATCCTGGGGTTTGCAGTTTAGGGAGGAAAAAGTTGGGGGGAAATTATCCATTTTGTCTGTACTCTTTATGGCTTACACCTGTTGCTCCAGAGACTGCTAATGGAAGAGGGTGAGAACATCAGGTAGATGCTTCTTGATCAACAAGGGAACGCTCCCCTGACCGCTTACCAGCAAGCGGGGTTTTGGAGAGTCATGCCAGAATTTGTTATACAGCAATGTCATAATGGTGCTAAGCAGCACACCATGGTCATACAGAATTCAGTTTTCAGATACTTTAACAAGCCTAAATGCTACAAGCTGCCAACCTGTGGCACAAAACACACTTCCTTCCTGTCTTGCTCATTGTCATTTCACCTCCATGACCAGAATAATGGGTGATAGTACAAGGTGGCACTAGAACCAGGTGATATTCTCCCTCCACCATCTGCCAAGGTCATGGCCCTGGGACTATAACGGTTAGCTAAAATGTCCCAGTGCCACTGCAAAAGTAGCAAAGTTATGCTTTGCTAAGTTACAGTCCTAGTGCAACTTAGTTAGACCTTTGCTCTCAGGCATAGATGAGATCACACATGGGTGTGGGACAGCAGAAACTCCTCAAAGCAACTTATGCACTGTTTGTGTTACATTATGTTGAATGGCAACATGGAGTCCATGAACCAAGGCACCAAATGTGCAACTGAAGGCACAACCCCATGTGTGGAGGCATCCATGTGAAATATACATCCATGTGCAATGCATGTCCATGCACAATGTTCACCCATATGCATTGGAGCCACATGTGCACCCCCCCCATTTCCAACCCTGAACTGAATGCAGATATTCCACATTAGACAAAATTGTCCAACTGTGTTTTTAAGGCAAGCATATAGGCTTAAGACTCTAAGATGACTTTGGCTACCAATGACAAATAATTTGTTATCTTTCATTCATTGCTTCCAATCTCCAACGGACACTTAAGACCAACTTACACCATCAGCTGATGGAAGGCTTGTGACAGGTGAGGAGAGGCATGTATCAATGCCTCTCCATAACAATATGTCCTCTTCATGTAGACAACTAGCTTGAAAGGGAAAGTTTCCCCTGACTTGCTAGCTTTCTTTGTAGAAGAGGGGGACTTCTGTTGAGGAGGCAACAGGCTATTGTTGGTAGATATGTTTCAATCTGAGTTAAGTTCCCTTCACTTCTGGTGAGGAGGCAACAGGCTATTGTTGGTAGATATGTTTCAATCTGAGTTAAGTTCCCTTCATCTCAAACACTATGCCCCATTTTCTCAAATCCCAACACCCTTCTAACTGCCACCTTTAAGTAGCTTTTTGGAACACTGAATAACTGTGAGCTTTAAGAAAGCAGGAGCTAAGATTGCACCCCTGGGAGTTTGTTTGAAGTTGAAAAGCAGAGCATAAATATGCTAAACGAAACACAACACAATAAAATAAACAGGGAATGACCTGGGAAACTCTTTGTAATTCAAATGTGAGGAGCAGCAGTTACTCTGGTTACAAATCTACAAAGTTCTACTCACACCAGCTTTATAGAATTGCAATATTTTTTAATGAAAGAGTGGAGATGGGGCTGTTTATTCTGGGAATTTGCAACTAAAAATTCCCTTCCGAGAGTGAGAGGAGAGCAAAATCACATTACAAGTGTATGTGGGGATGTGGGGTTTCCTTTGCAGCCCACACACTCACAAGCTGGAGCATGCACCTCTTAAAATCTCCCTGTTTTTATTCTGCCTGGGTAGAGACTGAGCAACTTGGAATCTCCGTGAATGAGGCAACACAGAGTCATCCTCTGCCTTTGGAATCTTTGCTGTCATTCCAAAGTCAAGAAAACTAGAAGTTGCAGAACTTGGACTATAACTTCCCAAAATTCTCATGTCCTCTTCCAGAGCCCATGTGGCCACTGGTTGGAGAGTTCTATGAGTTTAAGTCCAGAAAACTAACTTTTCCATGCTCAGAGGCATATGCGTCAGTGGAACCCCTAGCAGGACATGTAATTTAGGCCATTTCTGCACTACACTCTTATAGCGTGATTATTCCATTTTCAACATCCTATGGAATCTTGGGGTTTGCAGTTTAGGGAGGGGCCAGCCGGGAAACCCCAGGATTTCATAGGATGTTGAAAGTGGAATAATTGTGTTATAAGAGTGTAGTGCGGAAATGGCCCCAGAAATGTTCTCCACCCCCACTGCTCTGGTTCTTATCTCTCCACTTAATGTCTTTGAGACTTCAGGCAATGTCTGCTTAAAAGGACTTCAGGTATTTTTAGTCTGAATTAGAGGTGATGCACTTAATAACATCAAAAATTCTTGATTTCTTGGCAGAAGAATTTGGTTGGCATCCTCTTAGTAACTTATGTGTGCATAAGTTCTCCTACAGCAGTGCCTGAGCATCTTCATTCCATGTGGAGGTCCATGTATCTGGTTCAAGGTTGCAGAAGGAGACCTGTGCATGGGGTACTTTTTGTACATTGTACATGCAGATTGGCTACTGAGCTTTGCAATTGTGCATTTCACATTTGTTTGCACGCTTACTTGGGCAGTGGTGAGATTTACTAAGGCGCAATCATTGCGAGACTCTGCAGATGTAAAATTACATTCTGTCTCCTAGACGTGGAATTTTGGAAAATAAGAAACTGCTAACAGAAGTGAATCTATTAAACAGTCAGTTAGTTAGTTGGTTATTTTAGTTTTAGTCAGTCAAAATTAATTACATTCCGGAATTGGAATCGAGCGGCCGGAGAGGCGGAGCGCTGGTGATCGCGGTTACGGGGGAGAAAAAGGAAGATTCTGGGAAGTGACGTGCCGAGTAGAGCCTTGGAAAGCATCTAGGACTTAGTTAAAGGCAGAAGTGCTATTTGCAGAAGAGTGCGGTATAATCTATACAGTCCAAACAAGAAGAGAACGGGAGGATTTGATAAGACTTGTGGGGGGGGGTTCATTAGAATAATGGGCTATCTTTAAAGAGATATTGTGAAACCTCTCAAAAGTGAGGAAGTTAAAATTTTTGCTACATTTCATCGTAAGTATCTCATTGTAATATTTTATTGTTCTTACTAACCCCCCCACTTGGCTAATCAACTTTCAATAATTTAATTAATTCATTGAAGCTTATAATATTTATTTTAATTTCATTATATTTTGGTGACCTATCAGAATTTGTTGATTTCTCTTTATTCTCCTTTTTCCTTTTCGTTAGCTAAACTACTTAACTTAAAGTGTTGGTAAGTTTCAAACGGAAATTGATGTCAAAATTGGATTGATCTTTATATGAAGTGCTAATATAGTTTGTGGAAATACTGTAATTAAGTAATACTTAAGTGATATTGAATAGTCCCTGAAAATAATCCACTCAACAATTCATTCAAAAACAATTCATTTAAGTGCCAGTTGGTAAGGTCTGTTTGTGGTTTAAAGTCTGTATTGAGGTGGGTTGCATAAGTGTTTTGGAATCAAATTGGTGGAAAAAGAGTTGAGGAATAGGTACAGTTAATTAGCGGAAGGATTTGAATTTGAAGAAGAATCAAGAAAAAAGAAAGAAGGTGAGTGTAAGGTGAGTGAGTGGGAATTAGAAGAAGGTTTAGAAGTAGGAAGAGGAAGTTGGTTTAGCAGGTAGTAGAAGGTAGAGAGTAGGTGGAGAAGGTAAGAAGAAAATAGTTAAATAATTAAACAATTCAATCTAAATAGGTTTGTCCAACCGATCTAAATAAAGTTAAGTGAAATATACTAATTGAGCTTTTTTTATATATAAATTGAATTAAGATTAATAAACGGAAATACTAGTGTTCTGGTGTTTAAGTTAGATTCAGTTAATATAACTTAAAATAAATTCAATTTAAATTAAAATCTAAATTTAATCTACTAAGTAGTGGTAAATTTAATCAAAAGTATTCAAAATGATGGCTGCAGGAAAGAGGAAGGCAGGAGCAGGAGCCCAAACACAGACACAGATTCAATCCCTCTTGCAGAGGAGAGCATCGATAGAAACAAAAACCACAACTTTAGAGATGAAAATGGATACATTGGAAAACCAGGGCACAAGCCAGAATATGGGACTTGGTATAATGGAAGAAATAAGGAAATTGACCACAACATTTAAAAATGAAATGAAAGAAGTTAGGTCTGAAATGAAACTTATGAGATCGGAAATAAAGACAGACATGAAAGAAGAATTGGCAACTTTTAACACAAAATTGGATAACATCTCAAAAGAATTAAAACAACTGAATGATAAGGTGAAAGGAGTGGAAGAGAAAACAGAGAAATTGGAAACCCAGGCGGGGAGAACCGAAGAGAGGACAGAATCATTAGAACGTTCGACACTATTAATGGACATAAAAAGTAGAAGCAAATCATTAAAGATAAGAGGATTGCCGGAGACTACTCAAGAAGATCTATATAGAAGACTTATTACGCCACTAGCACGTTTTATAGGATGGATTCCGGATCAACTTGATCTGGAGATTGATAAAGCTTTCTGGATAAATTCCACGATTGCGAAGCGCAAAGGTATACCACAAGACATCGTGGTGTACTTTTTGCGAGAAAGAGTTAAGGACTTGGTCCTACAATGTAGTTACGAGAAGAAATTCATAGTGGAGGAGGTTGAGGTTAAAATTTTCAAGGACGTACATCCAGCTCTGCTGAAGAGAAGGAGAGATTATCACTTCCTCATGCAATTGTTGAGAGAACATAACATCAGATACACGTGGGAGAAAATGGAAGGCATTTCCTTCTTATGGAATCAGAAGAGAATTGTCCTAAACACTGTTATGAAAGCACGTGACTTTTGGAGAAGACATAAAGAAGAAATAACTGGAAGAGAACGTATAACACGAGAACCAGAGGAAGAGAAAGAGAAGAAGAAGTTCGAAATACACAAAACGTGAGGAGAAAGTGTAGGAAGGAACAAATGAAGCAGGAGATGGATAAAATACGAAGAGAAGAAGAACCGGAAGGAAGACAGGAGGTAGAAGAAAAAAGTGTGGAGGAGGAAGATCAAGACGAGGAAGAGGTGGAGGGAGAAGAGGAGGAGGAAACAAACTCCTCACAGGATTTAGAGACAGAAGAACAAAGAAGAAAAGGATCAGAAGAAACAAGGTAGTATACAAAAGAGGTTAATTGAGTGAATCAGACAAAAAAAAATGACTTTGAAGCTGTTATCTTGGAACGTACATGGAATGAATGCTCCCCATAAAAGAAGACAAATATTTCATTATTTAGAGAAGCTAAAGCTGGACGTTATTGCTATTCAAGAAACACATATTAGGACTAAAGAATTGAAATATATTAAGAATCCAAAATTGGGTCAGAGCTTCTCTTCATCAATCGATAAAAAGAAAAGAGGAGTAACAATATATATAAATAAGAAATTTGAAGCAGAACAACTATATTGTGATAAATCAGGACGCTGTGTGATAGTTGAAGTAAGCTTGCCGGACATGAAATTGATTGTAGGGGCAGTATATGGCCCATTAGGGAATAAAAGTAAATTCTATCAAAATTTAGCAGATAAATTATTAGATTTGGAGAATCACAAGGTAATTTTAATGGGAGATTGGAATGGGATAATAGACCCACAAAAGGATAGATCGGGAGGAAATAAAAAGAACCAAAGGAAACTTCCAAAAAGCTTTTTTGATATGTTAGATAAAATGTCCCTTGTAGATACGGGAAGCAAAATAAAAGAAAAAGGGGAGGAATTTACCTTTTACTCAGAACGCCATGGTTCCTGGTCAAGGATAGATAGATTCTTGATAGCGACAGATTTAATCAGAAATATGGTTAATATGGAAACCCTCCCTAGAGTAATCTCGGATCACTGCCCAATTATATTGACTTTAAAAATTGGTAGAAATTATGGGCGTTGGAGACTAAATGATAGCTTATTAAGGGAAGAATGGGTAGTCACTAAAGCAAGGGAAGAACTGAAGAGATTTTGGGAAATTAATATAGGGAAAGGCCAGTCAGTACAATTGGTATGGGACACTAGTAAGGCGGTAATGAGAGGGTTCTTTATAAATCAGCAATCTTGGTTAAATAAGCGTAGGAAAGAGAAGGAATTATACATTTTAAATAAACTTGAAGAGAAAGAGACTCAATTAAAGAAAAGCCCGAAGGATATGGAAATTAATAAGGAGATTAAATTATGGAGAAAACAATTATCATTGTTAATGACAGAAGAAATAGAAAGGAAGTTAAAATATTTTAAGCAAAAACAGTTCGAATTTGCAAATAAACCCGGTAGATGGCTAACATATAGATTAAAGAAAGAAAGAGAGAAAAAGATTATTTCAGAGTTGAAGGAGGGAAGGGATATTCATTACCGGCAAGAGGAGATAAAAAATATTTTGACAAACTATTTTGAAGAACTTTTCAAGGAAAGAGATCAACCCCCTAATGGGAGTTTTAAATTGAATAAATACTTACATCAGATTAACATAAATAAATTGACAGAGATGCAAAGAGAAGAATTGGACAAACCAATAAATTCTCAAGAAATTAGAGATGCGATTGGAAATTTAAAGGAAGGTAAAGCACCTGGCCCAGATGGATTCACTGGAAAATATTATAAAGTCTTTCAAGAATCACTAACCCCCATCTTAGTTCAAGTAATGAATTCTATCAAAGATCAAAAAATCCCAAATTCCTGGAAAGAATCGGATATAACACTAAATCTGAAAGAAGGGAAAGATAAACTTGATAAAAAAAGCTATAGGCCAATTTCATTGCTAAATATAGATTATAAAATATTTACATCAATTTTAGCCAGTAGATTAAAAAAATATTGGGAAATTGGATTCACGAAGACCAAAACGGTTTTCTCCCAGGTAGACACCTAAAAAATAACATAAGAGTAATTATAGATATCATTGAATATTATCAAAAGAATCAGAAAGAACTGGCCCTAATATTTTTAGATGTCGAAAAAGCATTCGACAATGTTAAATGGAAGTTCATGTTTGAAGTGATGAAGGAGATGGAATTTGGGGAAAGATTTCAAGGATGGATTCAAACAATCTATGACGATCAAAAAGCTTGCTTATTGGTTAATGGGGAAAAAACTAGATCGTTTAAGATTACTAAAGGAACAAGACAGGGATGCCCTCTTTCTCCTCTACTCTTTATTATGTGTCTCGAAATTTTGAATATAAAAATCAGGAACAATAATGAAATTCAGGGTACAAAAATAAAGGGATATGAATTCAAACTGCAGGCTTTTGCAGATGATTTAGCTCTAATAGTGGAGGATCCACTGAACAGTATTAAACCCCTACTAGAAATTTTAAAAGAATATGGTACGATGGCTGGATTTAAAATCAATAAAGATAAATCTTCAATGATCATAAAAAATATGACCCAATCAAAAGAAATAGAATTAGTGAAATACTCTGGTTTTAAAATAGTAAAAAAAGTCAGATATTTAGGAATAATATTAACAAAGAATAACTCAGATTTGTTTGAGAATAATTATAATAAAATTTGGAAGGAAATACGGGAGGATTTGCAAAAATGGAAAAATTTACACTTATCATTGCTTGGAAGAATATCCACCGTAAAAATGAGTATATTGCCAAAACTAATGTTTTATTTCCAAAATTTACCCATTATTACCAGTGAGAAACCATTTCATAGTTGGGAGCGAGAATTGAGTAATTTCATATGGAATGGGAGGAAACCGAGGATTAAACGAAAATATTTGACTGAAAGGAAAGAGAATGGCGGATTGAGTATGCCTGATCTAAAATTATATTTTGAAGCTTCAGCACTTTTATGGATGAAAGACTGGATACTTTTGAAAAATGATAAGTTATTAAAATTGGAGGGGTTTGACTTATATTTTGGATGGCACGCTTATATTTGTTATGACAAATATAAAATAGATAAAACATTCATGAACCATCTTGTAAGAAAGGCGATTTTAGGAAATTGGCTAAAATTTAGGAAAAAAATGTACTTAAAATTACCCTGTTGGACATCTCCCCATGAAGCCTTTCATAAATTAGAAAAAGTTAAGATCAAAGAATGGATAACATATAGAGATATTCTTAAGAAAGAAGGAAAGGATATCAGACCTAAAACAAGAGAGGAGATGATGGGGGAGGGGCATCGGACACATTGGTTTTTACACAGGCGGCTAATAGAAAAATATAAAAAGGATATTAAAGATAAAGGGATAGAATGGGAAGACAATGAGTTTGACAAGATAATCAATTCCGAGACAAACCGGCCCTTAAGTAATATTTATAGATTGTTATTGAATCGGGATCTAGAAACAGAACTAGTTAAAACTAAAATGATAAAGTGGGCTCAAGAAATAGGTCACCCAATACCTTTAGAACACTGGCAAAAAGCGTGGAAATTGAATCAAAAATTCACTTGCAGTTATAATTTAAAAGAAATTTTTTTTAAATTATATTACAGATGGTATCTGACCCCGGTCCAAATAGCCAAAATTTATAAAAGTAAGGGTATCTCTAAATGTTGGAAGTGTCAAGAGGAAGGTTCCTTCTTCCATATGTGGTGGAGTTGTAAAAAAGCTAAGATATACTGGAAGCAAATTCACAATTCTATAGAAAAATTGTTTAAGATTAAATTTAAATTAGCCCCAGAAATTTATTTGTTAAATATCTTTGAAGGGTTAGAAACTAAAATGAAAAAAGAAACTTTGAGAATTCTTTGCTACTTGATTTACGCAGCAAGGATCATGTATGCAAAGAATTGGAAAGGGAAGGACATCCCCACATTGGAGGAATGGAAATTAAAAGTTTATGAACTCGCTGAAATGGACAAGTTAATTTTATATTTGCGAGATAAATCAAAGGAGGCTTTTCTTCAAGATTGGAAAATATTGAAGCCATTATGGGAAGAAGATTGGGGAGATCCGGCTATAGTTGGTATGTTTGATTAGATTAAATAATTAGTGACAGAAAGAGGGGATGGTGGAGCTTAGATGAAAGGAGTATAATCTGAGAAATAGTGAGTAGTTGTAGAGTAGAATGGATAAGCCAGCAAAAGTAACATTAATGTTTAGAGTAAAAGGGAGTGTATTAGAAGTCATAAGCATACCCAAGGTTGCGATGGAAGAAGTCAAGGTATGCTGTATGAATGGAAGATGAATATAAGAAGTTAATGTGAGGTTGTGTATCTGTTATGTCTTTTTTTTCTATTGGATTTTTTTTTTTATTGTAATGTATTGATTTTTTTTCTGTTCTTTTTTTCTTTGCTTTGTTTAATTTTCATTGTTAATTTCTTTTTTTATTTATTATTTTGGTTGCTTGTAGAGTTTGTAGTATGTATGTATATTTGTATGATGTTGATATATTAATAAAATCTATTTTAAATATTAAAAAAAAAATTAATGAAGGGCTGTTTGGCAGGGGAACTGTCTACATTGGAAGGTAGACTCTGCTTCACCGGAGGTTTTAAAAGAAAGATTGGATGCCCACCTCAGGTTCTCCACACTGGGGCAGCAGAAAACAAGTGAGTTCACTGTTGACATGACAGTTCTGAAGATATCAATCTTTTGCAGATGCAATAAGCTCTTTAAAATAACAGAATGTAGTCTGATTCATTGCTTACTGATATTAAACTTATCCAGCATCTTCAAGTTTTCCTTCTAGGACTTGGAATTATATGGAAAGCCAGGCTTTAGAATCTCAGCATAGCTAGAGTTGAGCCGCAAAGAATCTTAAGTACACACGGATTGGTGATGGAAAGTATATTTTCAATTTTTTTTCAGCATCAAGGAAGAAGGGTGATGGGGTACCCCAGTAAGAAAAACTGACAAGTGCCACAAGATTGTTTTTTCCTCAGCGTTCTTTTCCCTCCAGCATTTCTTTCCTGTCAACACCAGTAATAAAAAGTCTAGAAAAGTATTCTGTCTTGTTCCAAAGTATTACACTTTGCAATACTCGGCAAAAGCAGCTATGAAGGAACCAGACAAGATCTGGAACTGACTTTGATTTCTTGGGCAGACCCTTGACTAGTAGATGGTGCATAGTAATGGTAAAGTTTTCCTCTCCATGTGTGTGTGTGTGTGAGGGGGGAATGGGGAGGAGGAAAGGAGGGGGTTTCCACTGAAGGAAGCTCAGCACAACAGGATCTGATTTTGCAGCTCCATAGTGCAAGGAAAACAACATTCTGTTGCCAGGATGGACAGTTCTGCCCGTTGCAATTCTGTACAGCTCACATCTTTTAAAGTGCAAGCTCGTTTCATCTCAATTTTTGCATTAGCCCTGTTTTTTTTTTAAAGAAAAAACCATGTAAAATCCATACCTATTTTTGCTTGCATCTCCTCAGAGTATGCACTTTTTTTGCAAACCATTTCCCCTAATTCATGCTTTCACTGTGCTGCTTTCGCTGCTGTATGTATGTTGTATGCAATTTTTCCTAATGTATGCCCCCTCTCTTTTGGGGGGAGGATGGGGGTGGTGTTTGGAGAACCGCATGGTAACATTCAGAGATGAGCAAAAAGCAAAGATGTTTCAGTTCCTATGATACATTGGGAGGTGTAAATTACAAAAGTTTATGTAATTGTGAAACAACCCAATTCCACCCCCATCTGTAGTTTGCAAACCAAAAATGAACTTTAATAAACAAAAAACAAAGAAGCAAAGAGAGAAAGAGAGAGAGAGAGAAAGCAAGCTGTAAGCTAATAGGCAGCAACAAGGAAGAATAGCACAAGAAAATGCATAAAAGAACATTAAAGATGAGAAATGAGTTAAATGAGAAAGGAGTTAACGGAACTGTAGTAGACACATTCTGGCCGAGATCCCCCATCTCAGTTGCGTAGTATAAACTTTTTCATGTGAAGTTACACACTGTGCTACACAACCCAAGTGTTGAATGGCAGGGTTGTGAAACTGAACGTACTCCCAAACATGCATCCAAATGCACACATGCATCTCCATGCATATCTGCACATACAAAACATCTGTATTTGTTCAGTGGGGCCTTGGTGTCCACTGGGGTTTGGTTCCAGGAGCCCCCCATGGATACCAAAATTTGTAGATGCTCAAGTCCCATTATGTGCAATGGTGTAGTAAAATGGCATCCTTTATATATAATGGAAAAATTAAAATTTCCCTTTCAAATTTTTAAAAAAATATTTCCAAGCTGTGCATACAGAATCCACAGATATGGCAGGCCAACTGTATCTGTACTAGCTGCGCAATTTGGGTCTGGCAACTGGAACTGATTATGGACATTCTGTGTCAGACAAATGTGCCCAACCGCTTCTGTAGGACACCTTATGCATACAAGATTCAAGCTATTGATTTCCTTTCTTGATACTAGATATATCTTTCCACGTCCATGTTGAGGAGCCCCATACTACTTGGAAAATAGAAAAGAAAGCTGAATACTAGTTTTTTAAAAAAGAGATATAGTGGAGTAGTGGTTTGAGCATCGGATTATGACTCTAGAGACCAGGCTTCAAATCCCTGCTCAGCCATGGAAACCTGCTGAGTGGCTTTGAGCAAGTCACACTCTCTCAGCCTCAGAAGAAGCCAATGGGAAACTTCTTCTGAAGAAACTTGGCCCAGAAAACCAAGCTGTGTTTTAATGTTGGATTAGAATTTTTGGAAAGCTGAGTTCAAGTCTCCACTCAGGCATGGACCCAGTGGGTGATCTTGGACAAATCATACTCTCTCAGCCTCAGAGGAAAGCAAAGGCAAAACCTCCTCTGAACAAACCTTGCCAAGAAAACCTTGCGATAGGTTTGCTATCAGTCAGAAAGGACTTGAGGGCACATAGGAACAACAATTAAAAACCAAATCAAAATCACCACCACCTCAACAAGGGCATTATCCCTGCTGCAGCTCCTATCCTTCACAGTTTGAAAATGGCAGCTTTTTGGACTTCAACTCCCAGAATCCCCAAGCCACTATGGGGGATCTGGAAGTTGTAGTTCCCCCTCAAAAAAAGTTATACCTCCAAAGTTCTGTAGCTGATGTGCATCAGCCCCAATGCAGAGGACAGGAAGAAGAAGAAAGAGAGAGGTTATTTGGGGTGACGATCAGGGCCGGGTGCGTTTATGCCCTGCCAACAACCTCCCTGGATGCCCTTGGCAAAGTGAGTCTGGTTGAGGCGAAATGGGAGCGGCTGGGATGAGCCCTGGAGGAGGAATCCGAGTGTCCCCCGAGACCGCCTAATTAAGGGGGAATCGAGTTCGCTAAGAACCCAGCCAGCTTCTGGCACACAGTTTGGGACAGCTAATTCTTTAGAAGTGGAATCAGGTTGCTTGGAGATGATGCAGCAAATTACATTTTTTTTAAACAAAACTCCTAACAATTGGAAGAGTTTAAAGAAATCAAGCAGGGAGAAAAGTGTTCCTTTTTCTTTACCTCACCTTCTCTATCCCTCCAGACTCGGATGTTCTCTCAAAATCCAGGGTGATCCACCCACCCAGGCTGTTTGGCTCGGTCCCTTCTCCATGCCCTTGGAGCAAAACCCCGACACACCCTCCAAAAACTGAAAAGTGGAGCCTGTAATATCACCGCAGTGGGTTGAAACATTCCAGCTTTGCACAGGCCCCTTCAATAATGCAGCTAATCTGACTTGCTGGAAAACTCTTGCCGTTCACATAGAGTTGGAAGGGACTCTGAGGGCTTGCCAGTTCAACCTTCTGCCATGCAGGAATATACTGCTAGAGCACTTCTGAAGACGTTCACTCAACCTCTGTTAAAGACTTCCAAAGAAGGTCCACCACCTTCGGAGGGTCTCCATTCCATTGCTCATCAGCTCTTACCATTAAGATGTTCTTCATGCAACGAAGCCTTCTGTGGAACAGCATTCTCTCTCTCACCCACCGCGCCTTGGCCCCTCTCTTTCCCAAACCATCTAAATTTAGACTGCATGCTCGAGGCAGGGATCTGTCTACGGCTTATCCTCCCCTGTAATCCTCCACGTACTCTGACAGTGCAATATTAAATCGTCGCTAGTGGCTCGTAGACAACACCACACATGCACCGCTGCATCAGTAAATTCCAATCAATCATAGAAATGTAGAGTTGGAAGAGACCCCAGGGGCCATCCAGTCCAACCCCCTGCCATGCAGGAACACCCTCAAAGCACTCCCGACAGATGGCCATCCAGCCTCTGCTTAAAAACCTCCAAGGAAGGAGACTCCACCACACTCCGAGGCAGCAGATTCCACTGCCTGACAGCCCTGACTGTCAGGAAGTTCTTCCTGAGGTTCAGGTGGAATCTCCTTTCCTGCAGCTTGAATCCATTGCTCCTTGTCCTGGTCTCTCATAGAACCACAGAGTTCTAAGGGACCTCAAAGGCCATCCAGTCTAACCCTGTGACATCCAGGAAAACACAATCAAAGTATTCACAACAGATGGCCATCCAAACTCTGTTTTAAAAACCTCCAAAGAAGAAGACTCCACCACATTCCAAGGCAACAGCATATTCCACTCTCAAACTGCTCTTGCTATCAGGAAGTTCAACCTAATGTTTAGGTGGAATCTCTTCTCCTGTATCTTTAATCCATTGCCTCATGTCCTAGTCTTTGAAGCAGCAGAAAACAGGCTTGCTCCATCCTCCCTATGATATCTCTTCAAGTATTTAAACATAGCTATCATGTTGTCTCCTAACCTTCTCTTCTCCAGCTCCCCCAGTTGTTCCTCATAGGGCTTCATGGTTTATAGGCCTTCAACCATTTTGGTCTCCCCCTCCTCTGGACATGTTCCAGCTTATCTATATCTTTCCTGAACTGCCCAGAACTGGACACAGGATTCCAATTAGAGCCTGACCAAAGCAGAATAGAGTGGAACTATTATTTCCCTTGACCTTAACACTATACTCCTACTGATGTAGCCTAGAATCACATTGGCCTTTTTAGCTGCTGCATCACAATGTTAATGTTCAGCTTGTGGCCTACTCCTAGATCTTTTTCATATGTGCTGTGGTCAAGCCAGGTGTCACTCATCCTGTGTATACGCATTTAATTATTTCTGCTTTTACATTTTTCCCTGCTGAAATTCATTTTGTTAGTTTTGGCCCAGTTCTGCAATGTTTTAATATCTTAGTCCAACATTCAATTAGATTCATTAAAAAACAAACCAACAACCAGCAACAGCCCTCCCCTGGCCTTTGTACAATTATTTCAACATCTTGGGTAATCCTATTATTGTCACCCATCACCAAGAAACCCTAAACACAACCAAACCCTAATCCAATTACTGAGTGGAAAGTAAACAAAGCAGAACCCCACCACGGTACAGCCACAGAGCCAAATATTCACACATATGAATATAATTATAATGAGCGGCATGAGATGCCAGGAATTTAAGTTTCTGCTTGTCTCAAAATACAAATTTTTATAGGTACGTGTGCTTTAGGGTGGGAGGGTAAATACGAGACTTGGACCCAAGGGTCCATGCTTCCTTAAAACTATCACCATAGCTAAATCACTGAGGCACTGCAGCAATACAACTTGTGCACCTGTGAGCAGCTTGGAGCAAAGTGCTCCTCCACCCTGAGCCACAGTTTGAAGAAAGGAGCTGGTCATTCTAGCTTCCGCTTAGAGCAGTGACTCTCAATCTTTGGTCGTCCAGATGTTGCTCCTAAAATCCTGGACCACTGGCCAAACTGCCTGAAGCTTCTTGGAGTTCAAGTCCAAAAAAAAAAAAAAAAAAGCCACTTAGGGGACCAAATTTTGACAACTTCTTTCTTCCACACGTTGACTGCAATTCACTCTTTCCCTCCAGAGTCTCTGAGTCTCTGCAGCACATTTTTGTGATGGGGTGGCATGGAATGTTCACAGACACTCACAGGGCTGAATGCCAAAGAACACCAGAATGGTTCTGGAGCAGCGGTTCTCAACCTGTGGGTTGCGACCCCTTTGGGGGTTGAACGACCCTTTCACAGGGGTCGCCTAAGATCACCGGAAAATACATATTTCTGATGGTCTTAGGCGCTATTCCCTCCTCGGTGGTGGTGCGCAAACGTGAGCCACGCGCTCGCGTCCTCCTGCCCCCTGTTCAGAAGGGACTGAAATCGCTCCCCTTCTCCGCTACCGGGAGAACCTCCCATCTGACGGGCCAGCTTGGGGGGCAGCGGCAGCATGGGGGGCAGGCCCCCTCCTCGCCACGGCCCCTGCCCCACTCGCCACGGAGGGGGGTGCTGCGGAAGGGCCGGGGGGCCGCAAGGCGGCACTTTTCTGGGGGGCGAGCTGCGCCTGGCGCAAAAGACAAAGGCGCTGGGATTCCTCCCCCCCAACCAGGGTCGACACTCTGGAAACTTTTCCCACACTGCCCCCCCAGCGGAAATGAGAGCGAAGCAGAAGCAGAGCCTGGGGGGGGTGTTTCGGAGTGTTTTCTGGGGGGGGAAGCACAGCTCCTCTTTCCCTCCCTGCCCGCCCCCTCTGTTCCTGGCCGGCGAGGTGGCCTTTGCCGGGAGGGGGGAGGCATTGTAAATAATAAATAAATAATTTTATGGTTGGGGGTCACCACAACATGAGGAACTGTATTAAAGGATTGCGGCATTAGGAAGGTTGAGAACCACTGCTCTAGCTAGATTTCCTGAATCTAGCAGGGGTCAATGGTTCTATGTTTCTATGATATTTAGAGATTTCCACAGGTCTGTGCTCTTTTTTCTTTTTCTTTTTTGGCCTGTTTCTCCTTCTGAACACTGATGATAAGAAGATTCCAAGTGAACATTAGGACTTCCTGGTTCAGATGACTCCTTCCAAGTCTATGGCCGTTTCCGCACAAGCCTGTTATAATGCTATTACTCCACTTTCAACATCCTATGGAATCCTTAAAGGCCCCTCCCTAAACTGCAAACCCCAGGATTCCATAGGATGTTGAAAGTGGAGTAATAGCACTATAACAGGCTTGTGCAGAAATGGTCCATGATTGTTTGATGCAATGCAATAGCAACTGGTCTGCACTGGGACTGTAGAGCAGGTGATTTGCAGCTGTTAGGACCTGGAGAAATGGAATTTGGTTTTATGGAAGCATAGAAGCACAGAGTTGAAAAAGACCGCAAGGGCCATCCAGTCGATGCCTCTGCCACGTAGCAACACAGGAAAAGAAGGAGATACTGGGTAAACATTGGGAAGGGTTTCCTGATTGTAAAAGCTGTTCAACATTGAAATGGAAGGTGGTGGATTCTCCTTCTCGGGAGGAAGAAATGGATTTTAGGGCCTTTCCACACTACAGTGTTATAGTGCTATTATTCCACTTTCAACCTCCTGTAGAATTTTGGGGTTTGTCGTTTACTGAGGCCATACAGCTCCCTGGCTGAGAATTTTAAAGGCCTCTCCCAAAACGGCAAACCCCAGGATTCCACAGGATGTTGAAAGTGGAATAATAGCACTATAACAGTGTAGTGTGGAAAGCTCCTCAGTTTCAAGAAAGGAGATTCTGAATAAACGTTAGGCAAAAACATCCCTTCCTACTCCACATTTCTACATTTCTGTACTTTATTTGCGTGTTTCTTCTCAGTGCAATTGGGAAGTGGGGGATGAAACAACTAACAATGGAGTGGCAAGCAAGCTGCTAAAGAGCCTTAAGTGTGCACACTTGCAGACTCTCTCTGTCTCATTGTCTCACAGTGTCTGCAGGTGCGAGGGGAGGGGGGAAGCTTTGCTGTTCCGCCCCGGCCTGTCCAGGCTCAGCCAGATGTTTTTTGGTGCAACAAGTGACCCCCGTCCCTCTCCCACCCTCTTCCCCCCTGCCCCATGTGCGGCTGCCTCAGATACCTCTCCCCTCCCCGTGGGCTTTCGCCTCCCTCCGCTAATCGCATTAGCAGCGCAGAGTGCAGAACTGCCTTTGGGCAGTTGTCCAGATCCCACGCCAGACCTCCGCTGCGCTTGGGGAGTGGCGCCTCTCACTGCTGTGGCCAACTCAGCCCAGTTCAAAGTAGGGCAGGCAGGCAGGAGGAGAGAGAGAGAGAAAGAGAGGTGGGAGAGAGAAGACGGGGAGAAGAAGCGCAAACAGGTAGCTGGTTAGGAGAAAGGTGCTGTCCCTATAACCCAAATAATTAGAGTCAGGCAGTGGTGACTGACTGTGAAGGCATTCTGCCCATGTTCAGAGGCAAGCTCCGCACCAGCAAAGCTGTGAACATTAAGGGGGAAAAATCCGTACCAGATAGATACCTTTTCTCATACAGATGACAATACTGTGGGACTGGACACAGGTTCCTGGTTGACGTTGAGAACTTTGATAAGTTACTTTTTAGGCACTGCTGCTCTCACAGTCAGCATGGGCTGAGTGTTCGGCTGGGACTCTGGAAGACCCAAGTTCGAATTTCCACTCAACCAAGGAGGCCCAATGGGAGACCTTGTGCAAATCAAACTGTCTCAGGCTCAGAGCAAGGGACTAGGAGACCTCTTTGGGGAAAAAAAAATATCTTGGGAACCAGCTTGGTGTAGTTGTTAGAGTGTCGGACTATAGTTTTGGAGACCAGGGTTCGAACCGGCCATGGAAACCGATTGAGTTACCTTGGGCAAGTCACACTCTCTCAGCCTCAGAGAAAGGCCATGGGAAACCTCCTCTGAATAGAATCTTACCAAGATAACCCCATGGTAAGTTCACCTTAGGACTGCCCTAAGTTAGAACATTTGTGCACGACATTCTTATAGCGCGACGATTCCACTTTCAACCTCCTATGGAATCCTGGGGTTTGCAGTTCCGGGAGGGGCCAGCCGCCCCCTCCCGGAACTGCAAACCCCAGGATTCCATAGGAGGTTGAAAGTGGAATCGTCGCACTATAAGAGCGTCATGCGGAAATGGCCTTAGAAATGATCTGAGGGCATACAACTCCCAGATTGTCCCATTTCTTCCCCCTATACACAGTAGTAATCTTTTCCAGCTTCAAGTAACATTTAGGGTGGTTCAAGCTGGCAGAACTCAATGCCTTGCATGTTTATTCAGATGTAAGTCTCACTGAACTGAGTGGTCCTCAGAGGAACGTGCAACAGATTCAAGCCTTATGAAGAAAGTTAGGGCTTTTCTGCACTACACTGTTCTAATGCTATGATTCCACTTTCAACATCCTGTGGAATTCTGGGGTTTTCCTGAGGCCAAAGAGCTCTCTGGCTGAGAATTCTAAAGGCCCCTCCCTAAACTGCAAACCCCAGCATTCCACAGGAGGTTGAAAGTGGAATAATAGCACTATAACAGTCTAGTGCGGAAAAGCCCTCAGTGCTGTCAGCCTTGTCACAAGCAAAAAGCTTGGATCTTTATCAAGTTTCTCCTTCATAAAGTCTCCAGCAAAGATGTTTAGCAGAAACATCTAGGAAATCCTGACAGAGCTGCTAATGCATAAAGCGCTGCCTCATGCCCAGCTCAGATGTTGCTTTTTAGCCCACTCAACCAGAGCATCAATCCACAGAAGGCTTCCTTTATCCATCCAACCCGCCTTTCTTCTGTTTCCAAGGGTAGACAGAGGTCCAACAAGCCACGACAAGGAATGCTTTTCAGCTATGCAGTTCCTTGGGGAGGAAGATCTTGAAGGTTCCAAAATCAGTGTCCCACCTTAAAGATAACTATCTGAATTTCTAGCCTGGCTCGAAGGAATAGAACAGTTCCCTTGCAGAGTGTAGAGCAGGTCTTACTTAGCTGTGTGTGTTGGTGACGGGAGGACTTCCCAGAGAAGCTAAGAAAAAAAATCACTGCAGGAGCCTTGGTCAAAAGAGTAACAGTTACGGCTGCCATTGGGAAGATGATGGCAGTGCTGAGGCTGGCCTCGTTCATGTTTGGCAAACTGAGTCCCAGTTTTGTCTGAAGATCAAGATATACATCACAGTGACCAGAAGAAGCTTCATTTTGGAGCCCTGGTGGCACAGTGGTTAAATGCCAGTACTGTAGCCATAAGGTTGTGAGTTCGATCCTGCTGGGCTCCAAGATTGACTCAGCCTTCCATCCTTCTGCAGGTCGGTAAAATGAGTACCCAGCTTGTTGGGGGCATGTATAGAAATACATGCTATTTGTAAGTTGTTCGCTGCCTCGATCCATATGGAGAGGCGGGATACAAATAAATAATAATAATAATAAAAAAGATTGTCTCATTATAGATTTTTTGCAGTTAAAAGACATTCAGAAGTGGTTTATGGTGCCTCCTTTGGCATGGTACTAAGTGTTAGCCAGTGATGTAGACTTTGAGTCATAGAATCATAGAATCAATTGATTCGGATTCAAGTGACTTGACTCGATGCCTTTTCGCATGCTTTTTTTTGTGTGCGAGCGCCCCTTGAGCATCGCGTGAGTGGGAGCGTCGCTCCGTATGACGCACTCCCACTCACACGACGCTCACGAGGCTAAAGCAGGGCGCACGTGCATGTTTTAATTTTTGGCTTTAAGCCGAAAATACTGCGCACTCGTGCAATGCTCGCAGCGCCCTCGCGCACTTACCTGTGTGTGGTGCTTCGACGAGCAGGGGCGGTCGCGCTTCCTTCCCCCCGTGCAGCCTACAGCTCCCAGACTGCACTGTGGAAGGAAGGAAGGGGCGCGAGTGCCACGGTCGCGTTACAAGGAAGACGATGTGGGAGGCAAAAAGGGCTGTTGTGACCAGCTTGCGCAAGTGGCTGCTCGCGCGAGCACCGCTCCCCACTGTCGCGACAAGGTAAGGTGCGAAAAGGGCCTCGAACTCGACTCAGCAATAAATGAGGCCCTCACTCGACTTGACTCGAGACTTGTATATTTTTAGTGACTGACTTGCTGCCCTTGGTTCAGTAACATAACACATTCATCCAGAAACCTTATGACTTTGAACAAGGCCTCCATCTCTTTTTGCCTTCTGTTCAAGTGACAATCTGTCTCAAGCCCAAAGCGTGGGCGTATTTCTCAGAGGGGAACAGCAAACAGGTTAGGCAGTGGGCTTGAGGTCTGCTCAGCAGCTTGTCCCCACTGCATATGGGAGGAGCCTTCTCAAACTTTTCCTAAGAGCGGAAGACTCACCCTCAGAGTGCAGGGTGCATCTCTCAGAGGGGAAAAGCAAATGCGTTAAGCAACAGGCTTGAGGAAGAAAGATCTTTCCTTCTACAGCTTTTGAAGCTTCAATAATGGGGCGTAAGGAGGATCCTATTCCCCACTTCTGAAAAGTCCTCCAGCTTTGCAAATGGGAAGCAAGAACGATCCTATTCCCCACTTCCAAAGCTGCAGATGGCAAAATTGCAAATGTGAAAGGTTGACTCTGCTTAAATGGTTAAAACTGACTTTATTTGACTCCATCCAGAAATTCTGGAATATAGGTTGGAGTATGAAGTTGGGTCCCAGACTTGAGACTTGACTTAAGACTTGACTTGAAAGTACCTTGAAGGACTTGAGACTTGACTGGAGACTTGGAGTAAAAGACTTAAATACACCACTGGTGTTAGCTAGCTGGTATACCACCGAATACTAAAGTCAGAATCATCCATGCCGTAACTATTTCTATGTGTGGTTGTGACAGCTGGACACAGAATGCAGAAAAGAAGAAAATCAATTCTTTGGAACGTGGTGCTGGAGAAGAGTTCTATGGATACCCTGAACTGTTCAAAAGACAAATGAATGGGGCTGACAGCAAATCCTGCCTGAACTTTCCCTAGAAGCCAAGATGACTAAACTGAGGCTGTTGTACTTTGGCTGTATCATAAGGAGGCACAACTCATTTGAAAAGATAATAATACTTGGCAAGGTGGAAGGCAGTAGGAAAAGAGGAAGACCGCATTACAGATGGATGCCTCAATCAAGGAAGGAATGTCTCTGAATCTGCAAGACCTGAGCAGCGCAGTTGGTAACAGGGTGACCCAGAGCCATCTCATTCAGAGCGTCATCATAAGTAGACGCTGATTCAATGGCAGTTAAAACAACCACAGGAACAACATAGAGGGCTGCCTTATCGGTATCAGTCAGCACAGCATTTTCCCTCTAGACCAATACTGCCAACTCTGACTGGCAGCTGTGACTTCTAGGGGTTTCAGGCCCTTCCTGGAGATACTGGTGATTCAACCTGGTACCTTCTAGAGAGAAACACAAGATGCTTCCCTTATACTAAGTCAGGGCCTTGGTCCATTTAACCCAGTAATGTCAACTCTGCTTGGCAGCTGTCTGGGGTTTCTGTACCCAACCCTATCAGGAGACCCCCTTGTCTTCCCTCCTGGAGGTCTCCTATCCAAGTATAAACCAGGTTCAATCATGCTCAGCTTCAGAAATCACCTAGGTGGAATATCTTCAGGGTCATATGGTTGCATTTCAAAGTGCATTATTGTCAAATAGATCATAGAATCATAGAATCATACAGTTGGAAGAGACCCCAGGGGCCATCGAGTCCAGTCCCCTGCCATGCAGGAACACCCATCAAAGCACTCCCAACAGATGGCCATCCAGCCTCTGCTTAAAAACCTCCAAAGAAGGAGACTCCACTACACTCCCAGGCAGCATATCCTACTGACAGACAACTCTGACCTTCAGGAAGTTCTTCCTGAGGTTCAAGTGGAATCTCCTTTGCTGCAGCTTGAATTCATTGCTCCTTGTCCTGGTCTCTGGAACAGCGGAAAACAAGCCCACTCCCTCCTCAACATGACATCCCTTCAAATATTTAAACCTGGCTATCATGTCCCCTCTTAACCTTCTCTTCTGCAGACTAACCTTCTCTTCTGCAGCCCCCTAAGCTGTTCCTCAGAGGGCATGACTTCCAGACCCTTCACCATTTTGGTCACCCTCCTCTGGACTTGCTCCAGCTTGTCAATATCCTTCTTGAATTGGGGTGCCCAGAACTGGACACAGTGTTCCAAATGAGGCCTAACCAATGCAGAACAGACTGAGATAAACACCTCAAATCTGTCAGCCAATTAATAGCAACATCTGCCTCTGAGCTGTTGATTTGGCAAAGCACAAGCCTTCCTCTGGACACACATTCCAGCCTGTAGATATCCTTCTTGACCTGTGGTGTCCACAACTGGACACAGAGTTATGGTACCATCACTTCTCTCGATCTGGACACTATTCTTCTGTTGATGCAACCTAGAATTACACACCCTCCAACTGTCCGAATTTGGCAAGGACGGTTCTGATCAATTCTCTGTTGTCCCACTTCTTAAAGCTGCATTTAAAATACCCTGTTTCTTTCCCTTCCTCTCCCTCCTCCCTTTTGCTTCCTTCACTCACTGCAAACTGCATTCCAAGTGCAAAAGTAGTTTGCACTCAGTTAACTCACCAGGAGGGAGAGGAGAGTTGAGGGCTGAAATCTTGCCATTCCCAGTAGACTCAAGCAAAGGAATGTGCTGCAGCTTCTCCTAGCTTGTGTGTTTTTCCTTGCCAATTAACCCTTCCCATCTTGACCACACTGCTTGGCCACAGGGGTCTGGGTGTTCACCTATGAAATGTTGGTGGATGTGGAATTACAGTGGCTTTTGTTGACACCGTTGACTCATAGTTAGCTTGACTCAGAGGAGTGGAACAGAGGTGACAGACTGTGAGAGTCCAGTTTAAGCTCTGAGATCTGGCAACCCTAAAGCCAGGTCTTGCAGCAAATTCTCTGGCTTTGCTGCAAAGAGTGTGTCTGCTTCTCCTTCTGTTTTCTGGCCACTAAGGTGTGTTCAGCTTCCCTGGCAGGAGACAGACCAGTGTGGCAAAGCGTGTGAGTCTGAGGATAGTGGCCTTTCCCTGGAGGCTAAGATCATAAACCATTTGAATAAGGGATTATTTCCTACCTCTTCCTCTCAGCCATCCCCCCTTCTCCAAACACCCGCCTTGATCTGAGCAAAGTCTGCCTTGTTTTGTTGGCAGGAGATGCAAAATCCCCCTGGGGAGCCTGGCGAGAGAGAGAAAGGGGCATGTGTTTAGAGTGTTTCCACTCGGTTCCACTCTCCTGGGCTATTTCTATCTCTTCTTGTCAAAATTTATCAAGTGCGTAATTGTTTAAACAGCATTAAAGCGCCAAGGGCCAAAGCGGCTGGGAATTGTCCCGTGTCTGCCTGTGCTACTCATGCTGATAGCTTGGGAGGGGATTGGGGAGGAGATGTTGCCAAAGAAGATGTGGCCAGGACTGGCGGGAGCACAGAGGGGCCTTGGGAAAAATGCTGCAACGAAAGGCCCCCCTCCTTTGCCACTCCTCAAATCTCCTTCTTTTTCCGGCAGGCCTCTAACATCTGTGCCGTGACTCTCGTGAGACCAGGGCTCCCAGATTTGAAGACCTCTTCCAGTCTTCTGAGGAAGGAGAAGGAATTTCAAGGTGAGAGCACTGACTTAAGAAATAGGTGTTTGGGGAACTGCATGGGGGCCCAGGGATCAATTTTCCATCCCTACAGGCCACACCCTTTCCACAAACTCCCTAAAACAACATGTTTTCCATCTCTCTCTTTTCAGCAAGCAGAAATGCCAAGCAGTTGTGATGTCAGATCACATCTTTTTGTAATTTTAAAGGAAAAACGGGGGGGAAAGAAGGTATTTTAGAGGGGTTCTTCCCCACCCCATATTCGCATGCATCTAGGAAGGTTTGGTATGAATTTCCAGCAGTTCTTTCCCCCCGAAAGTGCTCATTTAAAAAATGGGGGGGGGTCATGAGGCTTTGGGAGACTGGTGGGGCATCTGAGAAAAGCCCTTGACAGGTTCACCTTAGGATCACCATGAACTGGACATGATTGAGAGGCTCACAACAACAACTTGTAGCATCATGTGGGTTCACTCTGCTGTGACATCACAAGACATCATCCTTGCTAGGGCTCAAGTTCTGGTGATTCTTGCCTCCCTAGGAAGGGCGCTCCAGAGCCTACAGGCAGCCACCGAGAAGACACTCTTTCACATCCCTACCAACTATACCTATGAAAATGGTGATGAGAGAAGGAGCTCTCGTGAAGATCTCTCTTGCCAGCAGCCTTGAGGTCTCATCTTGGGACGAAGATGGGGTATTAGCTAACTAACAACAGTTAGCATTCCACATTGGCTAGGGTTAGGGCCACAGAACCCCCACAAAAGTGGGAAAACACAAACATAAACATGTGTGTATGTGTTTCTGTGGGAAGGGGACTGAGGTACGGTTGGGGGAATGGACACCCAGGGTCCAAACCATGGCCATTTCCGGCCCCTCCTGAAACTGCAAACCCCAGGATTCCATAAGATGTTGAAAGTGGAATCATAGCGCTATAACCGTCTAGTGCAGAAATGGCCCATGTCAGGGAAAGGAGGGGGGAAGGAGATGGTTTGGCATGGTGCCTCTAAACTTCCTCTTTCTTGCCCATCTCCTTCCTTGGGCATGGGAGGCACGGGGAAAGGGTTTGTGGTGCTGAGAAACTGGGCTGTGAATCATCCTTAGCTGGCCAGGCAATGGCTGGTGGAGGAGGAATAGGAGAGGAGACCAGAGGCAGGTTTTTAAAGGGCTCCATTGCCTGATTGGAGCCACCAAGAGGGAGGGTTCCTCCAGAAAAGAAGCCCTTGAGGAGTGTGTGGTTGGAGGCAGGGGCTGGAGAAACTCACAAATAATCCACCTCAAATGTGAAAGCCCAACTGTACAACCAAATAACCAACTGGATTTGACCTCCAAACCGTAACTGGTTGGCTCTGAAAAGCCCTTTTGTTTGGTGTCTTGGGTTAAGTCTATTCTGAGAACTTTACCTATGCACACGATAAGTCCAGAACACACACAGGAAATGCACAGAACTGCTTACTGCAAGGGGCATCGTGGCTGCCAAGATAAAATTTCCCATCTGGGAACCTGATCCATGAACTTCCAAATGCTTCATAGAGCTGCCACTTAGGTGGTGTCTCCCGAGAGCATAGCTAGATGCGAGCATTCCTCCACCCCTATTTCGGCTCCAGGCTGGAAACCTGTTTAAAAACCCTGACTGTTGCTTGGCACATACTGTGTTTGCAAGAGACCTCACACTATGTTTGAGATTTTTGAACAGAGGCTGAATGGCCATCTGTCAGGAGTGCTTTGATTTTCTCTTCCTGCAGGGCAGAAGGGGGTTGGACTGGATGGTCCTTGGGGCCTCGCCCAACTCTGTGATTCTAAGAGAATTTAGATTTTGTTTCCATGAACAAAACAGCTGCCAATGCACTGAACATTTTTCCATAAGTTGGGCCATGCTAAAATGGAGTTTGATTCTCCCTTTGCAGTTTCTCCAGCATCTCCAGGCCTTTCAAAATATGGATGCATAATCTCTCTTCAGGTACACCAGTCCCATATAAGGTGACTGATTCTGGCCCAAACTCCATTGTCACTACACTCTTATAGTGCGATTATTCCACTTTCAGCATCCTATGGAATCCTGGGGTTTGCAGTTTTGGGAGGAGCCAGGCAGCCCCTCCCGAAACTGCAAACCCCAGGATTCCATAGGATGTTGAAAGTGGAATAATCACGCTATAAGAGTATAGTGTGGAAATGGCCTTAGTTCCAATTAGAGCAGGCCCATTTAATTAGTGAGATTTACCTATGAGTTGCTTCACCCTTCAACAGTAGATCTACTCTGTTTTGGTCTAAGTAATTTAATTCAGGTTATTAGTTATTTCATCTGGATCCACAAAGATCTGAGTTTTCAGCTCTGTTTGGCAGCTTTGTGGAAGCTCCAGGACCTTGTTATTTTAATTATATTAATAATATTTACTGGTATTAATAAACTTGTTATTTATTTTTGTAATAAATGTATTATGTTTCTATTTTTGATCAAATAACTTATCCATGCATCACATCCACTTATCCATGTATTTCATATGTTAAATTCTGAAAGCAGACTAAAGCCACCCCTTAAAATCAATTTAAAAACCGTAGAAAATTAAATTAGCCAGAGCAGACACTCCTAATTTTAAAGACTGAAGAGCAAATGAAACAACACAGACTAAGCTGCCTGCAGTGAACTCAGAAGGAATGCAGCCAGCCCACTTCGCTTTGGGAGAGAGTTCCACAGTCTGGATGTTTCCACAAAAGATTTTTGTTTTCTCAGTGTGCCCACACTTTCCAACATTTCACATAAGAAAACCAGCACATGTGTGGGCAAGCAACATCAGAAGGAAATGAAGGTGGGAAATGTTATTAATGAGGAAGAACCAGTGGCATCACTGGGGTTGGTGTCACCCAGTGCATTAACTCACTCCCATGGAGCCTTTTCTGTCTATGGCCCTTTCAGCACAAGGCAGTTAAAATGGGCCAAGGCGTCCTGGCACGGAGGTTGTCCGCACCTTGGATTGGACTAGGTGCAGACTATTTAACTTAGGCCCTTTTCACACGCGGGCGGCGGAACGGGGCAAGCCATGCCAAAACGGGGCTTACCTTGTTCTGTCACCGTGCGGAGCAGCGCATTTCGCTGCTCTACACGCAGCAGCATCCCACGGCGTCCTCGGCGCCCGGCAGCGCCCAAAATGGCGGATTTTGACTGGCGGAGCCTCTCTGCCAATCGGAGAAGCTCGCCAGCTGGAAATCCCGCCCCCTGCCTGATCTGCAGGGACGCCCTTTCGCACGTCCGTAAATCCATATGGGTGCTGCAATGGGTC
The DNA here is from genome assembly GCA_948474755.1 of Ctenosaura bakeri. Lineage (NCBI taxonomy): Eukaryota > Metazoa > Chordata > Lepidosauria > Squamata > Iguanidae > Ctenosaura > Ctenosaura bakeri. Next base: position 140,997 of record CAOLHI010001420.1, read on the forward strand.
TGGACGCCCCGTGCCTTTGAAAAACAAAAGCATGTGGCGCCGCCACTTGCAGGTGCCCGACCATGGATTGGCGTGTGGATTTACTTGCGAGTAATCCACCGCAATTCACGTAACGGTGTAGACGACCTCCGTGGAGGTCGATCTACACCGTTTTTTTAACCCCATGTGAAAAGGGCCTTAGTTCCGCACTTTAATCCGATCCAGCCTGCCCCCAAGTGGTCCTCCAGCATGCTAAGTAAAGACCAGAAAAAACAGATCTTTACATTTTCTGGAATGAGCCATTGCGTTCCTACTTATCTGTGCAGATGTGCAGGCTTGCACCAATGTAAGCCTGCGATCAGCGGAGGGTGGGCTGTGGGCATGGCCAACGTCAGCGGTTGGTTCACTCCCACGAAGACACTGGAAGCTGCCATTTTGAGCCAGAGCAGTGCGGATCTACAGACCTCGCACTGCTCCGGTTCACCCTGCACTAATGGAGGAGCCCTGCGGAAGGGCTCAAGGGAAAGTCTGCGTTACTTCAGACCCAAGAAGAGCCAGTAAGTAATGGCACGGAGCGATTCACTCGCCTCGTGCGGAAAGGGCCTAGGAGGTGGAATTCTAGAGGTCCCAGTCTACTGCCATGGGGAGCTGCCCTTTGGGAATCCTCCTCTGCCCTGCTGGTTCTGCATGTTTCAAGGCACTGGGGCTCTCATCCAGTCATAAAAAAAGAGGGCGGTCGTCCTACACGAAGGTATAAGGGCTGTCATGGAGGGGGGAAAGAAAGAAAGAAGAGGCAGGCAGTCATTTGGTGTCACCTGATGAGGTCCTCATTCCCTCACCCCTACTGATGCCGCTGGGAAGAACTTACAAGCTAGGGGAGCCTGCAGTGGTTTGCTTTGCCTGAGCCTACTGGGAAGGGCAAGACTCTGCCTCTCCTCTCCTCTCTGCCTGCTAATGGAGTATGAACAACTTTTGTGCTTTGAACTCAGTTTGCAGAAATTAGAGTAAGGTCATCTCCGCACGAGAGGGGAGGAGCGATTCACTGTGTGTCAAGATCGGTGTTCTTATACTCCGATTCAAAAACTGAATTCAGAAATTCAGAAACTGTGTTGTCTGCACCCCACCCCCCATTTACATCATACTACTGTGGAGAACAGCGGTTGCTGCATCCACAACAGCAAGGAGCTGAAAATGTGCAGAACCACAAGGAAAACTACAAAGCTAAAACAGTTCAACGTGCATATGGGAGGGTAAGAATTCGACGCTGCTATGATGTATCCACTTTGTGCAGAAATGGCCTAAGCTGAGGACAAAGGAGGAAAGTGAACTGGGATGTTTTAAAAGCAGCTGAAAAAATGGGATGGCAGAGGATTAATCGGAACTGTCCCTACAAACTTGGGACAGTTGGAGGTCATGTCTGCCAGGGACTGGAATCCTATTTAAGTCCCTTGGTTACAATAGACTTTTTCATTCCTCGAAAATCACCAGTGACTGGCAGCCAATGCTGAGGGACTGGGACTGGTCCCGGAGTGCCTTGGAGGAAAGAGATCACTTATCTCAGCATCACTGGACTCAGGGGCATGTACTCTGTGCAACAAGACGAGGAACATACTCGAAGTTAAACACACATGGGAGAGAAACAACAAAAAAGGTCGACAAAGAGATGGGGGGAATGGGAATGAAGGGAAATGTGCAAAGCAGACCATTTGCCTGTGGGACTCAGCCCCGCAGGATAGAATCACCACACTGGAAAACGGAGGATGGATGCTTGGGTAATCCTTTCTTTCTGCAGGAATTTGTGAGATGCCTTCCTGAAAGGCCACACTAGGCAATTTTCAGCATACAGCCAAAATAATCAACAATTAAAAAAAAAACACCTACCACACACAATTTAATTGCTTTATACAGAAAGCAAAAGCAATCAATGTGAAGAAATCTGGCATAAACATTTTGTTTTCTAAAAGGAAGTCCGGTTGGTCTGGGAGAGGCTTAGGCTGCAAAGCATGGCAAGGAGATGGTCCCAGGGGCTGCTCTGCCAGAGATCTGGCACTGGAGGCTACCGCTTCGTGCCCAGTCATAGTCAAGGGAGAGACAGAGTTGGCCTGCAGGCTTTGCCTGATCTTGGCTGAATCCACAGCTGCTGAAGGAGAGCCATGGAACCTGGCGTGCTTCTAGCGGATGGCCAGAGTCAGAAGTCCAAAGTCCATGTCTTGCGGTGGGGATGGGTGGTACTCCCAGCAAAAGAGATTAATAACCTGCCAGGACGAAGGGGCACCTAGCCTAGAGAGCCCTGGACTGGTGGATCTCATGGCATTTGGAGAAGAAGCCCATGAGGGTTTCTTCCCTGCCTGCCTGGTCAGTGCCTCAGTCCGACTCTCTCTCCATCTTGGCTCAACAGTCTCATTGTTGCTGGCAGCTTTTTTGGAATGGGAAGGAAGAAAGAGAGAGATGGGTTGCTGAGAAGTTGTTTACACTGCCACGCAGATCCTTCAATTCCTTTGCTGGGTTGGTCATGCTAGGAAGGATAAACAAGAGGATGAGATCACATGCGGGGTTGCCCTCCCTTCCTGAGGTTTAGCCACACTGTCATCTGCCAGGCAGAAGGCAGCAGAGGCAAGGGAGGGGGACAGATAGGAAGGATTGGAATCAATTAAGGCAAGGTTGTTACCCGGCCATGTACTCCCAAATTTTGATGTGATTTAATTGGCAGGATATATTAATTGGCACTGATATAAAATGTACCCTGAAGTGACTGTATGGCCAAGCTGGGCAAAAGGAAGATACTGGCTAAACATGTGCGCTGCAAAGTAGGTCAGAGATCCCATCCAGGATAGCCAGGTCATAGTCAGAAAATCACCAGGTAACTGCAGAGATAACAGGCTTAAGATAATCTCTAACAACTCAGCTTTTGGATAATAGCGATGGGGAAGTTCTTACCAAATCAATGATTGTTTCAAACCTTCTTCCCACTGACCTGTGAATCTCTCCATTGTCCCCACACCTGTCCAACCATTACAGAGCTATCACAATGTCCATTAATCCTTTGTCACTTACACTGAGATTGTTAGCTCCATCCAAACCTCATTGTCCACTCTGTGAACTCCATTGTTTACTCGGTCAGAGAACCATCCACACCCTTGACCTCCAGGTAGAAATTGTGTATTAAAAAACATCAGTTTTAAGCAGCTAACTCACAGTACTTTGCTTGCTGGTAGCCATGCTGTCACTCCAATTGCCAAACAAGTACTGCCCTTAGGCATGAGTATAAGCCACACTGCTGCTTCTTCGCTCTCTCCAGCTCGGTTATTATCACCTTCATCACCCTTGAAACCTAGTTATCAACACCTTTCCTCTCTTTCTCCTTCAGCTAGCCTTGCATGATTGTGTGAGTGCTTGTGACCTGCATGTGATTGCTAATCCCCTTAATAAAGTACATTTTAGTTTACCTTTTGAATCTCTGGCTGATTCTTCCCTGTGAAGATCTTGTAAACATTGGTGGAAAGATCTCGCTAGGTTGCTCCCCACTTGCAGGCCTCCCAATTTTGAGCTAATAATTCCCCACCTTTGAATGGAGGTACTGGCATCATGGGTGGACCCCTGAGTCATCCATGTTTTGGGGTAACAAGGTGGCCCCTGCTTTTGCATACTCTACTACTGTTCCAATTTGGCAGGGACAACCTCGATTAATCCTCCTTCATCCCACTTTTTCAGCTGCTTTTAGAATGTCCCAGTTTCTCTCTCCTCCTGCTGCTTTTCCCCCTTAGTCCTCAACAATTTATCTTGCTGCAAAAACTGAGCTCAAACTGCAAAACTTCTTTGTACTCAGTTAACTCAGCAGGAGGGAAAGTAGAGGAGAGGAGAGGAGAGGAGAGGAGAGGAGAGGGCAGAGTCTTGCTCTTCTTCAGAGGCCCAGACAAAAGCAGACTGCTGCAGCCTCTCCCAGCTTGTGTGTTGCCTGGCCACAGGCATCCTAGTTTTCAACTGTGAAATGCTGGAGAGTATGTGTTTGCAAGCTGCTGTGTACATGTGCAATCAGTGACCTTCCAAGGTTTATCCACCTTCAGTGCAAGTTCTGACACTCTGTTTGCCTCCATCCCAGGACATTTAGATCATCCATACTCACAACCCAGCACCCTGAGGTTAGCTAATGAGATACAGCCACGTGTGTAACTTATGTAGGCAACAGGATCCCAGTACACATCATTGTGTTTGGAAGCAGCTGTTGGTATATCACTGTGACACAATGACTCTGCTTCAGGTTTTAATCTCAACTATCAAGGAAATGCCCAAGGCACTAAACCTATTTTGGGAACAGAGGTGCACACACTGGACAGTTCCCTTAAAGTTCAGACTAAAACCTGAAGCAGATTCACAGCCCCCCATTGATATGGAAGTTACAAACTGCCAGGGTCTGTGGTTTCAGCTCAAAATCCTACTTGGGTTTTCCAGGAAATAGTTAGGAGCATGATCTCAAACATCTCAAACATCTGCTCGTTGTCCTTTCTTTGACTAAACCCACTCACTAGGGGCCCTCCCACACTACACAGTTATAATGCTATAATTCTACTTCAGCTGCCATGGCTCCATCCAGTGGAATCCTCGGCTTGGCAATTTGGGGAGGGTTGTTTAGAATTCTTAGCCAGAGAGTTCTTGTGCCTCCACAAACTGAGAATTCCAGGATGCTGCCATGGCAGTTAAAGTAGAATCATAGTGCTATAACTGTGTAGTGAGACAGGACCCCAGGAGGGAAAAAATGGGATGGAACTCTCTCTTTCTTGACACTCTCTGATGATCTCTCTACCAACTTGGGCCTGAATCCTATTGTTAGTCTCAACTAGAATAGATATGTTGAATCAAAGAGATTTATTTATGTGTTGACTCATCATTAAACAATTGTTTCAAGATAAATCCTTTTATTATTTAAAAAAATGATCCAAAAGGTCAGCTCTAGAGATGGAAATTCTACGTTTTCCCATTCCTGAGAGATATCAGGAAGGAAGAATCAATTTCTCTTTCTGCAGCGTCATGACACTCGGGACCTCCACCACCTCCCCAGCACTGAGAAACTGTGCAACTTTCTGAACTTTCTGAAGAACATTGCCCCCAAAGCAGCACAGTTTTCTGGGAAGGTACGCAGCTTTCTCACAAAAGCTATGGGGATTTCCAAAAAGATAGAAGGAAAAAAAACAAAACAAAATGGAATGTTGCACAACTTTAAATGTTGCAACAGCTGCTTCCAAACACAATGGCACCATGTGTATAACCTTGGACCAGATAGGGCCATTCCAAATCAGAGAAAACTGCTCTCCTGCTTTTGTAAGGAAACTTGTGAACAGATAAGATACCAGCAGGATTCTAGCTTCCCTGACCCTTCTTAGGATGATATTTTTAAGAATGTTAAGGAGAATCCTGCTGGTTCTGATGTAAGGCTCCTCTACGTGTCCAGCCCCCTGTTTTCCCCAAGTGGCCAGGCAGATGCTACAAGGGGACACCCAAAGCAGTACTTTTCTGGCAATTCCCAGGCCAGTGAGAGTGGTGAGACCACTCTTGATTTCAGTCTGAACTTTGTATGAGCTGTCCAAGGTTCTGATCCATTTTAGTGGAATGGGCTATCCACACCTTTAAAGTTCCGATTACAACGCAGGGTAAATCCTTTGGCTCACTGATCTCCCTGCCACTGTGCCACTGCCCCAAGATGGGCATGAATGCAACAATGCCCTCCATCTTGTGATCACAAGGAAGTGCATGATGACAAGAGGCCATTGCAAGCCTTCTGCTCCTAAAATCTGGGATGCTACAGAATGGACTATCCCTCGGACTATCCCTGCTAACAGGAACTGATTTTGCCCCACCCAGTTTCATCTCTCACTGCATCATGCCTGTGAGAAAACTTATTCTCTCCCTGAACCTACAGCTAACTTCTTCCAAGATGAAGTTGTATTATATAAATCCAAGACAAGGATGTATATTCTTCAGAAACCCAATAGAGCCTTCCTGACAACCTGCTATATATTTGGAAATCGTTACCATGTCCTTCTTTACCCTCAGTCTTCTTTGTTTTCCAAGAGGGGTGCCCTGGCTTTGTGAATCTCCTGTATCACTTTTGCTTTCTCAACTCACAGGGGAATCTTTGGTTGCCAGAAAGGGGGGTGGGAGGCAGAGAAGATCAAGACATATTTGAGGACATAGGAGGAGAAGATCAGGAATGTCCTTCATTCCCTTAGGACTTCCTTGACCCTTTCCTCTACCTCAAGCCCCCAGCTTGGCAGCTCTGAGTCTCAATCCAAACAACTCTGCAAAACAAAGGGAATGTGTTTTTCCCATACATCAAAGGGGTCACTGACCGTATAGTGAAACTGATGAAGAAACACAACCTCCAAACAATCTACAGACTGACCAAGAAAATTCAACAAATGCTACGTTCAGCAGGGGACAAGAGTGATCCTCTAACTTCCGTTGGAGTTTACCGCATACCTTGCAGCTGTGGGCAGGTCTACATAAAGACTACAAAACACAGCGTCCAAACACGAATCAAAGAACACAAAAGACACTGCAGACTGAGCCACCCAGAAAAATCAGCAGTAGCAGAATGTGTCCTAAACCAACCTGGACACAGAATGCTTTTTGAAAGCACAGAAATTCTGGACCATTCTGACAACTACTATGTCAGACTGCACAGAGAGGCCACTGAAATCCATAAACACATGGACAATTTCAACAGGAAAGAAGAAACTCAGAAAGTAAACAAGATTTGGCTACCAGTACTGAAGAACACGAAAATCAAGACTCAAAAATATGCCAATGAACACCTGGAGGTCCCTCTACAGGGAACAATACAATGGGTTGCTAATGTACTTAATGCACTGTTATGCATATCCCATGACTAACAGTACACCCTGAGGGATATCCCATTCAACAATAGGCCATCACACAGGCCAATTGTAACACATGCAAATTGCTCCCTCTCACCTCGGGAACACACAAGTATATATACTCTGTCTCACTGCCATGCCACCAGATCCTCTGAAGACGCCAGCCACAGATGCAGGCGAAACGTCAGGAGAAAATACTAACAGAACACACCCTCAAAGCCCGTAAAACCCACAACAACCTATGGATTCTGGCCGTGAAAGCCTTCGACTTTACATCGAACTCTGCAAACTGTTTATAAGGGACAGAGGACTATTTTTTAAAAACTGTTCCTGTTATCTGTTGATCCAAATTTATCTTGGCCAGAATCCTTCCAGTGTGCAAGTTCTCCTCTGTTATTCTTATTTCCTATTGAGTTGGCTTTGGTGTATGGCAACCTTATGAATTAGAGATCTCTAAGAGTCCTGGTCATCAAAAGCCCTGCCTAGGTCTTGCAAACTCCGTGGCTTCCTTGATAGAATCAATCCACCTGTAGTGTGGTCTCTCTCTTTTCTGAATCCTCTCTCTTTACCTGGCATTTACCATCTTTTTCAGTGAGTCACAACATCTCATGATATTGCCAAAGTACAACAACCTCAATTTAGCCATTTTGGCATCTAGGGAGTGTTCAGGCTCGATTTGGTGTTGGACCCATTTGTTGGTCTTCCAGCTGAGGACACCAGTGTGAAGGCAGGTTGGGCGGGAATCCTTTCATACCAGCAACAAACTGTGGAACACCTGATAATCAGACACCTTTTGGTTGGGTGGGGAGGAGACACATGCCACAAGGTTGCACACTGCTGGGCCAAAACCACAGGGAACCTATAGGGTGTGATTCCTCTTTTCCTTCCCTCATAACTTTCTCCATTGGCCCAAACTTCTGGTATAGCTGTGTTTACTTTCACTGTATATTTCTCTGGCTTTTCCCAGGTCATTTCCTAAACCATACACACTTTCCCCCCTTCTTTCCCTGTTTCAAGCTTTTAGTGATGGATTGGAAGTGATTGCAAAAGGAGGGGAACCAGCACGGGGTCTTTCTGCTCTCTTCCCCCTGCTGCAACTGGTGGCATGGTGCCAGCCTGCTCGGCTCGGGAATTGATCCTGACTTCTACCTGCTGGGCAGGCAATTGCAAGCATGTGGCACAGGGTAGCTGTGTGCGTCCATGCTCTCCAACACAGCATGGTATTTCATGGTCAGAACAGGTTGACAGTGTGGGGAGGGAGGAGGGAGAGAAGGAAGGAAGAGAAGGATTGGTTAGATTGAGAGAAATGAGAAGAACTGTGGTTCATCAGTTTTGAAGGCCAACATTCTCAGCTCTGCATGGGGGTGATGTCATCTGGGTGTCCTAACCGGTAACCAAAATGTTAGGAAGAACTTCCCAAATGGAATGAGTAAGTGGAAGTTAGTTGTTGGAGTTTGATAGATACACTAGAAATTGATTTGTTAATTGATCTGATTAGAGAAAAGTTGATGACAGTTTTCTTAAGATTTGGGCAGAGATAAAAAGTAGGAAGAGCTGGTGATCTGGGGATTGATACCCCAGTGTGGTGAAGTGGTTTGAGCTCAGGACAATGACCCTGGAAACCAGAGTTTGATTCCCCATTTGGCCATGAAAACCTATTGGGTGATCTTGGACACATCACACACTCTCAGCCCCAGAAAACCCTATAATAGGTTCAATGTAATCTTGCTGTAAATTGGAAATGAAGGCAACAGCGATGACACATATCCTAGAGCCTAACCTTCCAATTTAGGACCCTCTAAAATGAGAGCCAGTGTGACGTAGCAGTTGAGCACTGGTTGTAATCATAGCTGAAGCTGACTTGGCGGCACATAAAAAGAACTGCAACAGTTAAAGAGGAATATAAATCTTAATGTGATGTAGTAGTTTGAGTGTTGAACTATGACCCTGGAGACCAGGGTTTGATTCCCCGCTCGGCCATGGAAACCCATTGGGTCACCTTGGGTGCACACTCTCACATACTCTCAGCCTCAGAAAACCCCATGATAGGTTCACCGTAGGGTTACCATAACTCAGAAACGACTTGAAGGCACACAACAACAATTAATGGGGTTAGTTTATTGGAAGAAGAGGACAGCTGTTTATGGGAAGAGTGATGTATAACTACATGTACTTGTAACTGCCATAAGGAAGGCCCTTTCTGCAGCTTACCTTTTTTTGGCGCTGGGGTGCGGGGATCGCGCAAGCAGCCTCCAGCGAGAGGCTCTCACATCCCCACCGCTTCAGCTCTGTATGAGCTGCCTGCTCCTGAGCAGGCAGCGTGAGAGCCCTGCCTCTTCCTTCCGCAGTGCAGCCTGGGAATTTCCCAGGCTGCACTGGGGCAGGAAGCGCGAGTGCCATGGCTCTGGAAGCTCCACATGCACAGCAAGTGCGCGTGGGGCCCTGGAACAATGCGTGATCATGCACCATTTTTGTCTGAAAGCCGAAAATGAAAAAGTGCGTAAGCAGCGCCTGCCCTACCGTGGAGCGTTGTGTGATTGTGAGTGCGTCGTGCAGATCGCTCCTCATAATCACGCGATGCTCCAGGCACCCCTTCGCATGGCAAATGCCGTGTGAAAAGGGCCGAAGACTGAAAGTCATCTTATTTCATTTCTTCACTCTTCCTTTTTACTTTCTTGTATTTTCTTATTTTCTTTTCTTTTTCGATTTATATAAATTTTACCGTATCTTTAAACTTATAATCAATCTAATATATAAAACTCAAAGTTTGTTTGTATTTGTCAGGCAAAGACCACATATGATTGGCTGCCTAAGAAGATTCTATAGAATCCTGGAATTTGCAGTTTAGGGAGGGGCCTTTAGAATTCTCAGCCAGAGAGCTCTTGAGCCTGGCTGGCTGCTAGGGAGATGAGGCCTAGCAGGAAGGAGGAGGACACCGTATTCCCCCAGGAACCCAACCTGTGTATGTTAATAGCTCTGAATACAGATTGGATCAAAGAATATGGGGAAACGTTACATGTACTGGACAAGACAGTTTGGGGAATTAGAGACACGGGATCTCAAATCTTTCTAACAAGTATTACTTCTGAGAATATAAAATTCCGGACAATGCCAGGTATATACGCTAGTAAAAAATAAAAAAGGAAGGACTTCCTGAGTGTCAGAGCTCTTTGACAGCAGAATGGAATCCTTCAGAGGGCCACGGATTCTCCTTTGCTGGAGGTTTTCAAACAGAGGTTGGGTGACCAGCCTTTGGGGTGTGCTAGCTGAGGATGCCAGCACTAGCTGAGCGTTGGACTAGAACCTTCTGGTTCATGATTCTAAGATTTTTAGGGCTGCCTTTCACATAGATTTCAGGGTGACTGAATAAACACAGAAGGGAGTTGGACAAAGTGGTCTGTATAGTCTTGTCCATTTCAGTGATTCTAAGAGAAGACCTCCTATGGGGTCATCATTACTATGCTGTAATACATCATCAAGAGTCCTGTGTCCAGTTTTGGGCATCCAAATTTGGGAAGGATATTGCTGGGCCATGAGCTTCCGAAACCAACTTCCTCACTTCATTGGGCCTCCCAAGAGTTGCAGGCATCACAGTGGCAGGACAGTTAACGATGGGCTGGGAGGTGGGGGGAGGGAAGAACGTCGAATTGAAATCCTGCCAATTAAATTAATTACCCCAAAAGCACCTCACCTGATTAGTGCCGTGCATGCATAATGGCATTGCCAGCTCCAGGAGGTCTCTTGTACTTCAAATCCCTCTGTGCACTTATGCACACAATCTCCTAAAGGCACAGAGGCTCTGGGGAAAAGCTGGATAAATCTTACCCTAATGGAAACCAGTGGGATACCAGCTCTAACATCATGCCTCCCCCAGCCCTCCCTTGCTGCCACCTGGGGCTCAGAAGTGAAGTGGTGAATTTCTTCCCCAGATACTTTGTGAGTAGCTGAGAAAGAAACACCCCCATGGAGACAAAAATACAGTACAGCTGAGAAAGCAAGCAACACTGGAAGGTGAATAAGGGGAAAGCTATTTTCCCTGGTTGTTATGTTTCCCTGAATTGCAAACTCCCTCCCTCCACCATTTATGTCTGACTTTCTGTTTCCAGAATTGGCGTGATCAGCTGAGCTCTCATTCCTCACCCAACCAGGCCAAGATTTGAATTCAATACCCAGTGGCTCTGAAGAGCTTGGGAAGGTGGTGTAAGCCCATCTCCTGGTTGGCAAACTGGAGGCAGGGAGAGGATGGAGGGGAGGTTTCTCTCCTGCCTCTCCATCTGGTGCCACCTGCAATGCTGCCTCCTCATGCCTCCTCCTCATCCAGGCCAGATGGGGAGAAGGAGAGAGATGCCAACGACCTTTGACTGTTTCATCCCTGCATGCAGAGGCAAATAATTTCCACAATTTTCTCCCCACCATGAGAGGAAGCAAATATCTATATGCACTTTGGCTTGGTTTTCACACATTCCGAGTTGTTTCAAGAAATCATTCTTCCTAGGGATGCTAGGGCTTCCAACAAAAGAAGTACCAGTATGTCTTGCAGAGGAGGCTGGATGGCCATCTGTTGAGAGTTCTTTGATGTGTGTTCCTGCATGGCAGAGGGTTCTCTTCCAGTTCTATGATTCTATGATCCTTCAGGGGTGGATTTTCCCCCCTCCAAAATAGTGTTTTTGTGCAAAACCCCACCATTTCTGCATGTGGGCAAGCACACACGCACACACCAATTTTCAGAAATAAGTGATTTTTCTGTGTGTGGAAAAATAATGGTGAAGTCTCTCCGCCTCCCCAAGACACATTCATGCACAAAAAAACTCACATGTGTTTTTGTAGTGCTTTTCTATGCTAAATCTCTCATGCTTATTTCTGGACATAATACACTTTGGGATGTGCAGACTGGATCGTCTAATCAGAGGATTTTCAGAATAAAAAATATTCAAGACTGGTTTACCGGTGCCTCCTTCTGCAGAGTACTAACTAACATAGCTATGGTGCCACTACTTCTGTGTCTCTGAGAGATTGTCCACCAAGGTCATCCTCCCCCACCATACACACTATTCATGCTGCCCTGTAACTGTTTGATACATTTCATCTGGCTCTACAACAATGGCCATTTCCGCACTAGCTGGCCGGCCCCTCCTGAAACTGCAAACCCCAGGATTCCAGAGGATGTTGAAAGTGGAATCATTGCGCTATAACAGGCTAGTGTGGAAATGGCCAATATCTGTCTGATGTGGGAGACCCTACTAGCTGCATTGGTACTGTCAGCATAGCTTCTTGCCTCACAGGAACATGCAATCCCATCACCATGGAAGGGGAACGCCAAAGGCAGGTTTACAGATGAGCATTTTAAAAAAATCAAATGACCATAGATGATTTACATAACTTTAAAGCAGATAATGAAGATGTTGAAATAGTTCAAGATTATCCATACCTTGGCTCAGTCATTAATCAGAATGGAGATTGTAGTGAAGAAGTCAGAAGAAGACTAAAACTTGGAAGGGCAGCTACGAAGGAACTAGACAAGATCCTGAAGTGTCAAGACAAATAATTGAATACTCAAGTTAGGATGGTTCATGCAACTATATTTCCAATTTCTGTGTATGCCTGTGAAAGTTGGACAGTAAAGAAAGGTGATAGCAAGAAAATCCACTCTTTTGAAATGTGGTGTTGGAGAAGTGTCGTACGGATATCGTGGACTGCTAGAAAGAGAAACAAATGGGTCCTAGAGTAAATCAAACCTGAGCTCTTCCTAGAAGCCAAGATGACTAAACTGAGGCTGTCATACTTTGGATGTATCACTGGAAAGTAAGGCTTGGTAAGGCAGGAGGCAGAACAAAAAGGAGGAAGTCTCCCTTACAGGGAGGTAGATTGATTCCAAGCAAGGAAGCCACGGTTGCCCAGAGCTTGCAAGATCTGAACAAGGCTGTTGATAACAGGGAGACTTGGAAGTCTTGCATTCTAAGGTTTGCCATAAGTTGCATTTGACTTGATGGCAATCAGCAACAACAACAATGTGAAGATACCAGGAGAGAGGTGCACAGAATTCTCCCCTCTCCATTATGTTTCTCAAGCGGTTTCCCCCCAGTGTCACGAAACCCATTTTTCAGCTGGGGAATGAATAATAGTGAACATTCTTTCCATCTGTAGGGTACAGTGTCTTATCAAATCTGAAAAAGCAAAAAACAAGATGGTACACCTGGAAAGAGGAGAGGGAGAACGAAAGATGGAGATTCTCTGCCTCTGTAGGAAGTTGGAGAGAGGCAGCGTGGAGCAGTGATTTGAGTTTTGGGCTATTATCCTGAAGACCAGGGTTGGATTCCCTGTTCAATCATGGAAACCCACTGAGTGATCCTGGGCTTGTTACACATTCTCAGCCCCAGAAAACCCCACAGTGTCAACCCCAGAAAACCCCATGAAACCCCTATGGACTCCAAAAGGTTCACTTAAGGTGGCCATAGGTTGGAAACAACTTGAAGGCACACAACAACATAGGATGGTGGCCTTCTAGACACATTGGCTTCCAGAAGAAAAATAAGGTTGTGGTCCTGGCCACTGGGGTGGAATGAGGACAAGTGTGAAGGTGGCAAAGGATGGAGGAACTTGGGAAAGAAGTTTTTTTAAAAAAAGCAGCACCACAAGGACATTAAGAAAAAGAGAGGGCAAATCAATTATTTGTTGGAGACTGTGATGGGTTACTGAAGACTGTGATGGCTTACTAAAGCAGCCTGGGCCTGGCTTTTGTCTTTTCACCAGGCTACTTGGCTTCGTGTGCTGCCTTTTCCCATTTTCATTTGGGTGATGAAATTTGACATTTGGCAGCAGGAAAACACACAAGCTGTGGGCTGCCAGCCGCCTGTGCATTCACCGTCATTGTGCCTCTGTCACTTTGCATGTGTCTGCTGATGAAGACCGTTCTGGTCGAAATGCCTTCCAATGCGCTGCTTCTAAATTTGTACTTTACTCTCGCTAACTGTTACCCTCGTTAGTTTTGTTTGTTCATTTTGCATGCAGTGCATATATAGTCACTATGTTCTTCTTATCCTTTTATCTCTGTATCGTCTTACTTAGCAGTGCACTTTTTGGGGTTCTTAGCTCAGATCCAGCACGAAAAGAAAACAGTCCTGAGGCTGAATCTGGATGATGCTCCCAAATGCCCATTGCGTCATTACATAGCAAAGAGTGAATGCTGTGTGCTCACTGCGGTCACAGCATCTTCAGGATTACCCTCGGTGAACAGAACCTTGGCTTCCTGTTCTGAGCTTCAACAGGCTTCAACAGCAGGCCTCCCCATTTGGTACCAAATCCTGACACCATCATTGCTATGAGATAAGGTAACCTTTACTCATGACAAATCAATGGCAGGCTGTACAGAAGTTCCCTCTTATCCCACTGTTGCCACAAAATATGAAGACTTCCTCCTGTCCTACTATCCTGACATCAAATGTGGGGACCTTCTAGATATCCTCATGGTTCCTGAGTAGAACTGCATTTATTTAATCTCACCAACTGGGCACCACCACTCTGGATTAACTGCTGCCACCACAGTCACCCTGTGTCTGAAGTCAGCCTTTCCAATATTCCTGATGTAATGTTCTCAGAGGTACAACTGAGGTGGAGACAGTTTCAGGTCAGTCTAGATGACCTCTGGGTGTGAGGGAAAAGCAGTTAATTTCCTCTGCAATTGAAGTCCCTCTGTGTTTGAAAGGAATACAATAGAACTGTGTAAGATAAAATGCTAGGGAGGATGGAATGTGGCACACTACACTTATGCTTCCTTTACTTTGCAACATTTGTAAGATTACGCTAGAGAATGGTGGGAACTTATGTTGTTTCCTTTCTTGAACATGTGATGATTGTACTGGAAATGTATAAATTGCTGTGAATGTGAGGGGGTGGGGCTCAGTCTTTTGGGAATGATCCCACTGGGACAATAAACAATTTTCCTTAAATCCGTGGGTATCTCTGTTCTGCTACACAACCATAGAATACAAAAATGATAGATTAAACTGAAGCTCTGAACTGATTATTCTAAATACATCTAAATACTGACAGAATCTACCTCTAACTCATCTCTCTCACATTCCTAACATAGGCCATTTCCGCACTACAGTGTTATCGTGCTATTATTCCACTTCCAACATCCCATGGAATGCTGGGGTTTGTAGTTTGGGGGGAGGTCTGTAGAATTCTCAGCCAGAGAGCTCTTTGGCCTCAGGAAACTACAAACCCCAGAATTCCACAGGACGTTGAAAGTGGAATAAGAGCACTCTGACAGTGTAGGGCAGAAATGGGCCAAGTTTACTTAATCCCTGTCTCTCATCATAACTCTCCTAACATCTCTAACTCCTATTCCACACTTTGACAGCTTCCTAATCCTAACCACCCAACTTCCCCATTTTTCATATCCCATCCAAACTTTCAGCCAATCACAAGTCACTCCCAATATGCTATGTTCTTACCTACTCCAGACAGATCGCTTGCCTTATTACATATACTATATGTTACATACACAGCCATACCCGACCTTAATTTAACGAATAAACATAAGTTTTTCTTTTGCATAAGTCCAGAACTTCACAGTCTACAGAAAAGGAAGCATCACTACAAACCATAGAACAAGAGATTCCACCTAAACCTTTGGAAGAACTTCCTGAGGGTGAGAGCTGTTCAACAGTGGAATATGCTGCTGCCTGGGAGTGTAGTGGAGTCTCCTTCTTTGGAGGGTTTTAACCAGAGGTTGGGTGGCCATCTGCTGGGAGTGCTTTGGTTACATTTTCCTGCATGGAAGAATGGGGTTGGATTGGATTGCCCTTGGGGTTCCTTCCAATTCTATGATTCCATGTTGACAGGAATTTACTGAGTGGTGTGTGTGTGTTTGCTAGCTAAAAGCTGGTAGCAATGATTTAACCTTGCACGGTTAAATTAAGGGGAGTGCTTTAATTGTGCCTTCTTACATGGCTCCTTGAAAGTCAGAGTTGATGGTACACACCTGTCAGACTCAATACCTGTCTCTAAAGGAGTAAGACAAGGGTGTCTGCTTGCTCCCCTTCTTTTCAACTTATTTATAAACGATGTAGTTGAGTTCTTAAAAGGTGACCGATTTTTCCCAGTTAAAATTGGAAATCGGAAATATTCGATCCTATTGTATGCAGATGATGCTATCCTGATTTCCTATACTCAAGTAGGCCTGCGTAGATTGTTGAATCAGTTTAGTTTATACTGTAAGAATGAACAACTTTCCATCAACTACCAAAAAACAAAAGTGATGGTATTTGGCAAATCCAAAAAAAATTATAACTGGCTACTTGACGGGAATAAATTGGAACAAGTCCCCTCCTTTAAATATCTTGGTGTGGTCTTTCATTGGACTGGTAATTGGTCTTCACAGGTTCAATCAAGTACCCTGTTAGCTGAAAGAACATTAAATGGATTATTAAGATTCTATCACACAAAAGGGGGCAATATGATTCAACCCACTTTAGAACTCTACAGGCTCAGAGTCTTGCCTAAACTGCTGTTTGGAGCACCACTGTGGGCTCTGGCCAATTTAGATATATTAGAGAGAGCACAAAATAAATTTCTGCGCAGACTCGTGGCAGTTCCCATTTCCACAAAATTAGCATTGCTCCGTGCAGAGTTAGGTATAATGCCAATTAAAACAGAGGCTCTTAGATTAGCCCTTCTTTTCTGGTTGAAAATTATTTTTAAGCAAGTATCTGAGCTCCTTTTGATGTCCTTCGAAGAGCCTGGTCCAAATTCATGGATGCATAAAATGCAATTGGTTGTGATGAATTTGGGGTTCTCTGTTCCTTTTTTTCTGACTCAAGGGTATGATAAAGCAAAATTACTTATACTCCAAAGACTCAAGGATATAACAATGCAATCCCAGATGACTGAGATTAAGTCCTGCCAATCTAATACATTTTTTGTTTTTTACATTCCGCTAAACTCACCCCTTCCTCATTATCTGGTTGATCTTCCAACTTTTAAAATGAAGTTAGCCTTTCTGCATGCTAGATTGAATGTTCTGCCACTGGCAATTCGGATGGGCAGGTACAATAATGTTCCTATGAAGGACAGAGTATGTGCTTGCAACTCTGTTTCAATAGAAGATTTAATTCATGTTCTACTTGAGTGCCCTATTTATAATGATCTTAGGAGCAAGTATATTTTTCCTTTATTGAAGTCTTTTAAGGGAAATTCCTCCTTCACGAAAGTTTGTTTTCTGCTATCTGATACTGTGAAATATGTGTCTTTCAGAACATCTAAATTTCTAGTTAGGGCCTTACAATTACGTGCCATAAAGAACAAGGAGGGGTATGGAAAATGATTTATTTATTGTTGATTATGTATCACATGTAAATTGGCTGGATTATCCTTTTTCATTTTATCTAATCTTATTTTATTTTATTTTTTTTTATTTTTGTGCAATGGCTGACTGCTAAAATGCAATAAACTTGAACATGGCAGAAGGAGGTTGGACAGCTTGGCCCGTGGGGTCACTTCCATCTCTAGGATTCTGTGGTCACAGTCCTTTAGTTGATGAGTTCCAGCATCCTTTCACAGCAGTAGAATTGGGTCCCTAAGCAAGTAATTCTACCCAGATCATCCTAGGATGAACAATGTAAATTCCCATTGGCTGGATAACAGGTCTTTTAAGCTGGGGTGCTCCCTCCAACCATGGCAAGCTAATTGGAAGACGGATCCCCAGGGTCTGTAACAGACAGGATCAAACAAAGGAAATTAATCTGTGCAAACTTGACCCATTTCCTCTCCCAAAAGTTATGAGAACAGTAAAAAAAGCTGGATGAAAAAAGAAAGTTTACTCTCTTGCTCAGTTCCCTTGGGCTAAAGTTCAAAGTATCTAGCAAAGTCTACAAAATACAGAATGATTCTTTTTATGCCATTTGGTGATGATGCTGACAAGGACTCTAAAACCCACCAGCCTGGTAGCAGGGGACATACTCGCTACCCTTGCATCATAGGCATGATCTGATTTTTATTTAGTGGTTCCAAGATTTCAGTGGAGTCAGGAGGCAAGATTCTGGCTTGCCCTCCTGGAGTGGCAACATTATTGTGGGTCTTTGGGCCAACTCCATGCTTCTAGTCCCTATGTCTGCAAACAAGAGATTTAACCACAGATTATTGTTGACCTGCAAGTTCACCTCCCTGTATTCCACAACCTCCTGCCCCCAATACTTCCAAAGAAAAAGCCGGGCCAATTGAAAACACCTCAAACACAAGTTATGAAATTTTCTTTGGAAATGAAATTTCACATGAAATTATGAAATATTCAGATGCTTCCTATTTAACACGAAGGGGATTTTTGAGAGAAAAACTGCAGAGCACATTTGCACACCAGATGGACACCGGCCCACTGCTGACTTCTCAGAAAGCAGAGACCCAAGAGAGCTGCAGGGAAGATTCCTTCACCCAGGAGCAAAACCTCTGTTGTCCGTATTGCTTGCAGCCAATGTGCCTCTTCTCCACTTCTGCTGAGCTGGCCTGCTCTTAAAAGATATTTGCTGAGCACTTTGCTTCTCTTTTGCAAAGGGGAAATAAATAAATCACATAGTTTTCCTCAGGCTTCCTTTTGGCATCTCTTTGGCTCACAGAGAACCACTTGGAAAAGCAAAACGGAGAAAAGTAGCCTGTCCATTAAGGCTGATATTGATGTCCTAGAAACGTAGAATAAGGACCTGGGTGTCTAGATTTTAAAGAGACTCGAAAAGGTTGGCTGGCAAAAATCTGCTGCACTGAAACTTTTGAAAACTTTTAGCAGATTGGCTAAAGGAGTACCTACCTTGAACCGCATCTCAGAAGAAAGACCAGATGTAAATTCAATCAATGGATAACAGAAAGTATAAAATATAAGCAGGGAAGGAAGAGAGATGCTAAAGGAATATTTTCTATAGAAAGGCTGGCTACAAATTTTTGTACAATATAAAGCATTAAAAAAAATGAGGTAGCAACCAAGGTATGGATGTACAGTGCTTGGTGAGTGGCTCTCCCCAACTCCTAAAATGGTGCCGTCTAAAACTAATGAAAGTCATGAACTGGGAGCAAGAGACAGATTTGGGTCAGAATTTATTCAGGGACACACATATATGCATTTTAGTCCTGCTACATATACAAGGCCAAAAATTCACCATTGTGCAATGGGCATATTTTACCGATAGCAGTGGATGTGGAGTTGCACAGACAGCATGTTCCTTTGCACCTTGTCTTTGTAAGCTGCACACTGTGCACGGTAATTGTGCATCTTATACCATGCACTGTGGTTGTGCATCATGTTCTGTGCATTGCACAACGGCATTCAATCACTGACATGTACTACACAATGTTGCTATTCTGAATGGGGATTGATTGCATAGTGCTGCCATGACATATGTCTACACACAGGTGTTTCCATTCTGCTAAGGGGATGTCGCAATGAGCCCTTGGTCTCTCCATCTCCCCAGCTCACAAAAACACAAAACAAAAACAGAGTAAACCAATAAAAAGCAGATTCTTGTGCTCTCACTGCCCTCTGAGGGTTCTACCAGTGATTGCAGCCACTGGACGTAACATGACATCATTTCCCATCACCATTTTTGGCCAAAGAAAAGGGTTATGTCCAGTGGAGAGGTGCATCTATGCATAGTTGTGGCATCAGGTTTTGGATGGAAAGTTGACTAATATCATAAAAATGGGGAGGAGGCTGCCAGGGGATCTTGGGGGCTACAAAGTAGAGTTGGGGGCCACATTTTCTCCACCCCTTCTTAGATGGTTACGTTTGTTTTCTCTCCCTATTTTCTTCTTTGACCTACAGCTTCCCAACGCAAGCTAACCATGTTTTAGTGTGTCATTCATATCTTGGTGCTCTGTCGCCTAACAGATGCTATCAAAGCAACCTGGGAGACCTCACTCTCCTTGCATTTCTGATCCTTCCCCTGTTGCTCTTGGTCCTCTTTCCTCTCCCTCGCTTGCACTCTCTTTCCCTAATCAAACCCTCTTCCCAACTGGTTCTGGTATTTATATTAAAGGAAAGGATCATCTTTTTCTTTGCTGCTTATGTGACTCAGGCAAGTTCTGTACCAATTCTACAGGAAACCTTAACTTCTTTTCTCTTCCAGTGGGCTTGTTTTAAAAGCATCATTTCTTAAATTCATGTTGCTGCTGTTTCTGATCACATTTTGTTTGTTTTACCCTTTAGTTTTATTTAAAGTTTGCAGAAAATAACAGTAGTGCATCTGTAGAGAACATTTCATGAATTCAAAATAAAATCAGACAATCACAAGGAGAAACAGATCAGAACAACAGACTCTGGCCTGCACATCCCCAAATTCTATGATCCTCCAGGACTGTTTCCATATTTTGACAGTGGACCATGTACAGAATTTACAGGAGAGATGTGTGTTGTGAATGGGAACCACATGGCCTCCAAGGAATCTTTGGCTCTTTTGTGTCTAAGAAGGCAAAGTTTCAAAGTCATTTTCTCCAGTATAGCAACTTTGTCAAGCCAGATAGGCAAGGTCTGAATGTCAGTTTCCTTGCATTTTTGATTGATTTCCACCATTTTACGGTGATTCTACTTGCTGCCTTGAGTCTATTTTCAAACAAAGGACATAAGAAAACCCCCAAAAACAGCTAAAACAAAAACAAATGAACCAAGACCATGCAAAGATTATTACCACCTCTACGGCCTCTAACTTAACAGCAGTCCGAATAGGCCCATTGAATCAGTTAATTTGCGTATTGACTCACCACTCAATACAGACTCACCACTTTGTGGGACCATATTCTATCTGCCTCAGGTCCCATTTGGGAAGAAAGGCAGGACACCTATCAGTCAATCAATAAATCAATGAATCACTCAATCAACTGCCACCAGATTCTCTGAAGATGCCAGCCACAGATGCAGGCGAAACATCAGAACATACTAATAGAACATGGTCTCAAAGCCCGGAAAACCCACAACAACCTATGGATTCCGGCCGTGAAAGCCTTCGACTTCACACTCAATCAACTGTTGGAATTCACTCCAAGGATTTGGTCTACATTTCCCCCCAGGACAAACCACGGACCCTCAAAGTGGGGCAGAGAGGTTACCAATCAGTAATCCAAAAAAAGACACTTTACTCACTTCCAACTTTGAGGTTGACCCGATATTTGAGGTGCCACGAAGTTCCCTCGTAGCAGGAGTACTGACCACTGTGGGAGAGGTCCACATTGCGAAGGACAAGGCGTGACCCATTGAGATGGGATGCATCTAGGTCGGTGGTGTTGGCTGTCCAGGTGACTGCAGCCTCCGGGTCTACGGACCCGCACTGTAACGTCACGTCGGTCCCCAATTGTGCGTAGTGAACATGGGGTTCTAGGATTGGAAAGAGGAGAATAGATTCATCAATACAGCATCAAGGCCAGGTTGGGAATAGCGTACTCCCTGGTGCATGTGCATCCCCAGGACTATTTTCCACCCTTTCCCCAGAACTAGAGAGTTCAGAACTGTCCCAGGCCCTGAGGTATCTGGGCCAAAATCTGAAACTTAGGGACAACGGCCCCTGGTGATGTCATTAAACATTATGACTTAAGTAGGTAATGAATTAAGTATTAACATATGCACAGGAATGAAAAAAACAACACTGTGCTTCCAGTGAACAAGGACTGGCTGTTGAAACTGAGTGACCTAAACTATCAATATATCAATAAACGATCGCTATGTCCTCTCTTAATGGCACACAGAGAAGCTTTTACCTTGCTTCGCATAATCCCCCATTAACCAAAGAGTCAACCACACACTGGGAAGGATTTGTGGTACAGTCAGTATGATCCCTGTGTTTGAAGAAGCTACATACAAAAACCGGCTCATTATGGGATTGATAATGGGGAAGGGGCCGTGAAGGTGTGGACCATGGACTGCATGTAGCCCCTGAATGCCCGAGTCTCCTGGTGCCTCTAAAACACTGCAAAGTCCCCAGATTTAAATAAATTTGGGGCATTCCCTCCAAATACCTAAAGAGGCCCCAAACTGTTACAAAACACAGTTGCTCAGCACCCACCCCCCCCATGGCTGAAAAATGGCTGAAAATGAAGCCAAAGGTGATAAAACAGCACTTCCATACTCTCCAACATTTCATTGACCGTGGCCAAGCAACCTCAGACTGTGATCAAAATGGTAAAAGCAATTAATGAGGAAGTACAGACAAACTGGAAGAGGCTGCGGCAGTTTGCTTTTGCCTGAGCTGACTGAGAAGGGGAGATTCTGCCTCCACTTTTTGGCCTTTTCCGCATGACACTCTTATAGCGTGATTATTCCACTTTCAACTTCCTAGGGAATCCTGGGGTTCAGCCGGCCCCTCCCGAAGCTGCAAACCCCAGGATTCCCTAGGAGGTTGAAAGTGGAATAATCGCGCTATAAGAGTTGTGCAGAAAAGTTTCTCTCCTTCCTGCTGAGTTAACTGAGTACAAACAACCTTTGCAGTTTGAACCCAGTTTGCAGCAACTAAAAGCAAAACAAGGAGAAAGGGGAGAAGTGCCAGGAGGAGAGAGAAACTGGAGCATTTTAAAAGCATCTGAAAAAGTGGGATGACAGAGGACTGATCTGGCAACCAGGACAGTCTGATATGTACCCCCCGTTTTGATGTGATGGTATAGTGTGGCCCATTGGAGGTGAAAACAGCCCCCATGTTCAGTGGCATTGTCAACTCCTGATTTAGAGGACCACCAAAGATCCCCTTGCTCCCACCTCACTCTCTTATTTGCTTGAATTTTGCTCCCATGGATCTTTGCACGTGAGAGAAAGCGATATGTTCCGTTGTGTTGCAGAATGACTGAGTGCAGTCCAGGCAAACTGCAATGCACTCAAAAGTACAATAAATCTACATTAAACCTCTATTGCTGCTGATGGATCGCATTAGCTAAATGAGACCGTGTGGCAGGCAAAGCATTCCTTTGACTTCAGCTGCCTGTCAGCCAGGAAAGATCAGCTTTCTTGCTGTGATTGGTTTGCAAAAACAGTCAAAAAGCAGGACGGATCAATTGTGTTTGTTTTCTATTGCTTTCCCCCCTTAATTAATATTTTTTTCAGTTGTACCATCAAACAATAACAACAAAAGAACAAACAGTTCATGAGAGGGAGAGATCTCACATAGCAGAAATTTCATAGAAGTTTTGTAGAAATTATCATTGATAATATAAGTTTGGTAGCCACATTAATTAACTGATTTAGAGCTAATTTTACCAGCTTCTTGTCTTATTCTACACACAATTTGTAGACCTCTTCCTGTACTGCCATGGGTTATTAGCAGGCCACAATAATATCATTGCCCAGAATTAATTAACTCAACAAATGAAAATCAAAATAGCAGAAGTCTGGACTGAGTTTTTCCCCTGGGGTGAGAAGGCTCCATTACTTGCATCCATTACTTGACTAAAAGGCACAGGTAAAGTACATTTAGCATGGGGAAGACAAAGAGCAGAGATGACCACCATCTTTAAATATCAGAAGAGATGTAATGTAGAAGCTGGAGCCAGCTTGTTTGCTGCTGCTCCAGAGACTAGGGCCCTTTTCACACGGGCCTTTGCTCACGCGACAGCCCCGTGAGCCTCGCGGGAGTGGGAGCGTCACTCCGCACGACGCACTCCCACTTCCGCCCGGCTCACGGGGCTGAAGCGGCGCGAGCGCGGGTTTTTTGATTTTCGCGTCCAAGCGAAAATCACCCCGCGCTCGCGCAACGCTCCCGGCACCCACCCGCACTTACCTTTCGTGCGGAGCCTCCAGGAGCTGGCCGGGTCGCGCTTCCTTCCCTCCGCCCCTGCGGAAGGAAGGAGCGGGGTGGGGAGGTAGCGTGACGGACGCGACGCCCGCTTCGCTCGCGCGGGGGAGGAATCCGGCGCGCGCGGGGGGGGAGGAATCCGGCGTGACGCTGCCCGCTTCGCGCGCGCGGGGTGGGAATCCAGCGCGAGGTCTCCCGCTTCGCACGGGGGAGGGCGGCTTGCGCGGCAAGCCTCCTTCGGTGCCGCTTCCCCGCTGGTTCCTTCGCCTGCGGAAGGAAGGAGGGGGGAAGCGGCAGCCTCCTGGACGAGCCTTCTTGCGCTTGCCGGCCTCCCCCGCTTGCGCTAGAAGCCTCAGTGCAGAAAGGGCCTAGGACACAGAGCAATGGGTTTGAATTATGAGAAAAGAGATTTCTCATCTAAATCTTTGGAAGAATTTCCTGATGGTAAGAACTGCAAACCCCAGGATTCCATAGGAAGTTGAAAGTGGAATAATCGCGCTGTAACAGCCTAGTGTGGAAATGGCCTAAGATTCTACAAAAAAAAGAGTGAATGCCAAGTGCTTCATGGCTGTCGCGGCTGATCTCTGGACAGGAAACTAATCCTGTTACATCAGAATGCAGTGCGGCACGTTCTTTCCCGTGAGGCTGCTCTCCACATTCTTCAATTTATGGCCAAAATGGGCCTTTTCTTAGAAAGACATACGTTTAAGTCTCTTTATAAAAAAAAAATGCTGCTTCAATAAATAATAGGGAGTTGGACTTTAAAACTAACAACAGCCAGGATATCTGATTAAAGGGCTTGGGATTCAGGACGTCCTAACCTGGGTTGTTGGCGTACTGGGCCAGTTCCATCCTCAACACCTTTTGCAGCATGACCACTCACTCCACAGTCCCACAAAATGTGCAGATGGACAATATGCAGATTATTACCTCTGAATAACCCTTATCTGTGTGCTTCTGGGGACTTGCAACAGAATTCCTCCTGCCTGCTGAGGCATGACCTCTCCTTCCACAAAAGCTGTGTTGACTCTACCCCGATGCTGCGTGTTTATCTACACAACTAATAAATCTGTATCCTTCCCTGGAGTGGCTGCCAATTTGTGGTTCGCTCCAGCTGTGCTGCCTCAACGCCTTCCACTCCAGAGGAGTTCTGACTAGACAGGAGATGGGAGAGTCGGACTGCAACCAAGTGGGAGAGGCAGCTGAAAACTTGAGTAGGGGGAGGTTGTGAATGCAGTTCTGACCTGCACCTGAACCGGGGCTTTATGTTTGCCCTTCCCACCAAAGACCAAGCTTGGGATGGCACTTTATGTCTCTGTGTGTGCACATATGGGTCACACACACATAAGCTCTCTCACACATGTGGCTGTTTTTTTTTGGCCATGGTGTTAATATCCCTATTCGTTACACAGCTGCATAAGTGGAGTTCCACAAATGCAACCACAGCACATGTAGTTTTGCATCTTTGGATTGGGCATAATTCTTTATCAGCGTATACAGTGTACCTCTTCATGCACTGGGACTGTAGAAACAGCCCCTGTGCATTATTCCTCATTTCACAAGGATACAAGAAGCAGGCACATGGGCAGATGCCCAGTTGGTTGCACAATATCAATAATCATAGAATCACGGAATGACAGAGTTGGAAGAGACCCCAAGGACCATCCTTTCTGCCACTCCCTTTGACAGATGGCCACTCAGCCTCTGTTTAGAAACCTCCAAAGAAGGAGACTCCACCACACTCCATTGAAGCAGCAGCATATTCCACTGTCCAACTGCTCTTACCAGCAGGAAGTTCTTCCTAATGTTTAGGTGGAATCTCTTTTCCCGTAGTTTGAAACCACTGTTCCATGTCCAAGGGCCTTTTCACTCTATCTGTTTTTTTGCATGGCGTTTTTAAAGCGTATTAGGCACGCTCCCTCCCCGCTTCACGAGCCGCCGTACCGCATGACCTTCTGGCAAACCAGGTGCTATCACAGTCGCGTATAGTGCTGATAGCACGCTTTCTTATTTTCGCCTTTCATGCAGAAATAGCCTCCCTTTCATGCATCGGTCGTGCGACCAGGGGGCCTGCGGAGCCGTCGTCCAGGGTGCTTCCGGGAAGGACCCGGGAGTGGGCGGTGTGTGGGCAGTCCCTGCTGCCTGTCCCTCACGCCGCAGCTCCCAGGGGACGCTCCGCCCAGCAGCAGGCCGGCCACTGCCCCCATCACAGCAGGGAACAGTGCACGACAGGTCGCCGCAAGAGGCCACCCCGGGGCTGCGTCACCACTCACACTCAAGACGACAGCAGCCCCTGGGGTCCGACCGACTGTGTTTTTTTTTTTAAACTCAGCTCTATCATTAGCACGTTAGCATGTTACCAACGTAGTATGAAACAGCCTGTTGGCAAGATCTATCATGCTAACGTTAGCACAATAGTTGATGAAACAATTAGACAAAAGAAAAACCACTGACCAATCAGGGGCAGTGGGGTGGGGACAGGGACGGGACCTGGGTGTGGCTTAGGACGCCGACATGCGGACAAGGCACCGGGCGGGGACTGGTGCTCTCTCACGAATGCCCTACCGTGTGCAAACTGCAAGGGGCTCTCTACTGGGCCTCTTGTGATATTGGCAATATCGTAAGGGCTCCAGTTCATCATGCTATCAAGGTAAGGTGCAAAAAGGGCCATACTGTTATAGTGCTTTAATTCCACTTTCAACCTCCTGTGGAATCCTAGGCTTTGCAGTTTAGGGAGGGGTCTTTAGGATTCTCAGCCAGAGAACTCTTTGGCCTCAGTGAACTGCAAACCCCAGAATTCCACAGGAGGTTGAAAGTGGAATAATAGCACTGTAACAGTGTAGTGCGGAAAGGCCCCTGGTCTCTGAAACAGCAAAAAACAAGCTTGTTCCATCCTCCATATGACATCCCTTCAAATATTTAAACATGGCTATCATGTCACCTCTTAATCTTCTCTTCTCTGAAGAGAGGTAGGTCGCCAACCAGAGTGCCACAGCAGAAAAAGCACACATCTACTCACATCTACCCACAGTATGTACAGGTACCAAAATGTGCCAGGGCAGGCAAGGAAAGACTGCTCTGGGTGTGTGACTTGGAGAGATATTTCTATCTGTTGCTTGAATATACAAGGTCATGGGTTCAAGTGCTGGTGGCAGCTCCACTAAGTAGGAAGTGGGCTTTTTTCCACTCGAGATCCTGTGGTATCACCTCTTTTAAGGGCTAGAAGAATCCCACAACAGATTAAGCAGGAGCATGCTCATTTACAGACTTTTCTTGTTTCGTGCAGTTCTTTTATCTCTGTTGGCAAAAACTTTGCAATCCCGGTCTATTCGCAGTTGTTTGGACAAAAGGCAAGGGTATTCACAGGCCCAAGCACAGAGATCTCCAGCGAATCCACATGCTGCCTAATTAGCTCCCTGCGCCTGGCTTCTCCTTCATGAATAATGGATAGATGGATTTCCAAACAGTCACAAGTGTGTAAAGAGAGTGATGGGCAGATGAAAAGGGCTGGGTCTGGACCCCAAGGGTTACTAAGTGGGCAAGATGTTGCCCAGATGCCACCAGGAAGCAACAGGTAAGTCTCTGGGGCATGCATGGTTGGGGAAAAGGAATAAGAAAAGCACCCCCTTGAGCAGGAAGGGGGAGAGAGAGAGAGCTGGGAGAAATGCTCCCCCAAAAAGAGACCTACTGGATGAGGATAAAGGGTTGCATCTCACTGCACTTGGGTGGAAACCAGGTAAATCTCCAGATGTCTTTGGCTTACAACTCCCAGTATTCCTTGCTAAGGGCTGTACAGCTACACGAACAACTGTATCTTCCCATATGAGTCTGCTCAAGCTCTAAGATCTTGTGGTGGGGGGAGGCACTTCTTTCTATCCCACCACCTTTATAGGTAGGATTGATGGGAATGTGGGAGAGGACCTTCTTTCTGGCTGCTCCCAGACTTTGGAACTCCCTCTCTGTAGGGAAGCAAGGATGGCTCTTTTTTTGCTTTCCATGTGTTTCATTGTATTCCCTTTTTTTGTAAGCCATCTGGGAAAAAGGCAGGATATAAATAAAAGAATGGATGATGGGTGGAAGGATGGTAAGTCTCAGCTTGGAATTCAGGCCAAGATGGCCCCGCAATTTCCCAGTGTTTCCAAATGTGGGCAGTTGGACACATCCCAGGGAGGCCCATGAACAGTGAATGGAGTCCAATAAGGTTGTTTGCCTCTCTTCTCCCCACATCCTATCAGAAACTCATAGTTAGACGCCGACTCTTTTGTAACATGGAGGCTCTGACCAGCAATGAAGGTGGGCAACCAACAGCCCATGGTCAACTGGCAATACTCAGTGGCTCTTCATGCAGCTTCTGGAGAGAGCTCTTTCTGCCCTTCCCCACTGCCCAACTGGCCTTTCAGCCATTAAGGTAGGCTGGACAGAACTAATTCCACTTTTGTCGCTGGTATCAGCAATATGGGAACAGTGGTCTTTATTGGGATAGACAGGGAAAGGAAGAGTTTTGTCTTAATCTGCCACCCAGCTGGTAGTTGTCCCTGGGTTCAAACCCCAGTAAAAGACATTCCACCTAAACTTTAGGAAGAACTTCCTCATGGTAGGAACGGTTCAACAATGAAATCTGCTGCTGCCTGGGAGTGTGGTAAAGTCACTTTCTTTGGAAGTTTTTAAACAGAGGCTGGATGGCTGTGTCGGGAGTGCTTTGATGGTGTCTTCCTGCATGGCAGAGTGAGGTTGGATTGGAGTGCCCTTGGGGTCTCTTCCAACTATAGGATTCTAGGATTATATGATTCTAGGGAAAAATTAGGAGGAGAGAAAGGAAAAGGAAAAGGGTATCTGGTGACAATTGGTGGCTTCCACATCAGTGAGATGGTGAATCTGCTTTGGATGTTAGTTTGAAGTTTAAAGAGATTAGAGAAAGTAATAAGCTTGTGTGTGTTTGTGTGTGCGGGGGAAACAATAGCATTCAGCACCCTGAACATTTCCTTTACAGCTCAGACTGAGACTATTTCTGCACTAGCCTGTTATAGTGCTATGATTCCACTTGCAACACCCTATGGAATCCTGGGGTTTGCAGTTTCGGGAGGGGCCTCAAAGGCCATCCTCAAAAGCCCCTCCCGAAACTGCAAACCCCAGGATTCCATAGGGTGTTGCAAGTGGAATCATAGCGCTATAACAGGCTAGTGTGGAAATGGCCTAAAACTAACCTGCTTCCTTCCCACCCAATAGTTTGAACAGCTTGGAGAGTCTCTCTAAAGTTCTGAATGAAACTCAAAGCAGATCCACTCCTCTTTTGATAGAGGAACCACAGGGAAGCGCTGGGGGTGTCCCCATCTTTCCTTTCCTTGGGGCTTGCCCACCCTGACTCCCATGCAGCCATTTCCCCACGTGAGAACACGGTACTGAAAGCTGACACACACTAATGCTGTAAGGTAGCCTTTATAGATGCAGCAGTAACTTCCAGCAGTTAGGGCAAATGCAGTGGCCTCCAGCAAAAGGAAGGATCAATGCCCTTCCGCTGATTCTGTCATTTCAGAAAGTGGTAGAATCAGATCCCTAAACAACACATTCTACCTCGACCCTACCAGGGCTGACACACCAGATCCCAGTAACTGGAAAATGGGTCCCCTGGCCTGGGGGGGCACCAGTAATGCAAGATGAATCCTCAATGTTATGTAGAACCAAGCAAAGGAAACTGAGCTGCAAAAGGGTGAGCATATTCCATCAGATCTGAGAACAGTATGGACACTTGGCTAGTAGGAAAGTTTCCCCTGCACTGTTCCCAGCTGCCAGTTTGCTTCCAGCTTTGAACTGACAGCCTAAAGCACTCAAGCAGGGCCAAATGAACCCAGCCCTTCCAGGGCTGCTGGACAGCTGCTGACTTTTGGCCATGAAGCTAACAAGGACTCCAGAATCCATCTGTCTGCTGGTAGGGGGCCACACACCCACTGCAATTGGCAACTCCTACGGTGTTTGCTGTTGCTGCTATTCCTGGGGAAAAAAATACTGTTGTGTTCATTCTCATATCAAGCTATCTTTTTTTTTTTTTAAATCACTTTTTTGACTTTTAAAATCACTTTTTTGACCTTTAAAGCCCTTCATGGCTTGGGGCCAGCCTACCTGCGGGATCGCCTTCTCCCATACAATCCGCCCCGCACACTAAGGTCCTCTGGGAGGAATTTACTGCAGCCAATCAGAACTAGGTTGGCTGCGGTTACCCAGAGAACCTTTTCTTCTGTCGCTCCCAAGTTATGGAATGGCCTGCCGGAGGAGACCCGGCACATTACCAGTCTTGACTGCTTTAAAAAAGCAGTCAAGACCGTTCTCTTCCGACAGGCCTTCCCAGATTAGTGTTCCACCGCCTCTCATCATTGTCTTCTGTGTTAATCTTGTTTTTAATTTGTTTTAATTAAC
This sequence comes from Ctenosaura bakeri, assembly GCA_948474755.1. Classification (NCBI taxonomy): domain Eukaryota; kingdom Metazoa; phylum Chordata; class Lepidosauria; order Squamata; family Iguanidae; genus Ctenosaura; species Ctenosaura bakeri. Next base: position 171,013 of record CAOLHI010001420.1, read on the forward strand.
TAATATGTTTTAGGGGGATAGAAGGGTTGGAGGGTGGGGAGGATAGGGTGCGTTTTAATGTTTTAATGTTTTTATATATTTTTGTAATGCCGCCTCGATCCATTGGGAGAGGCGGGATAGAAATAAATTTTTTTTATTATTATTATTATTATTATTATTATTATTATTATTATTATTATTATTTTTCATTTGTAGCCAAGCATCTCAATGTGTTGAGACACTCTCATCTTGTCAGTGAGAAGAAAATGTGTGGATATTCTTTCTATCCTTAAAATGAGATGCATATTTTGTTATTCCGCTCAATAACAAGAGCTCTCTGGGCACTGTGTGAAATAGATTTTTTTTTTCTAAAATCACAACTCCAGTAAAACAAAAACTGTGCATGTACCAAGGGAGTTGATTGTGGCATCTCAGGTACGGAGAGCCAAAATTCTTTATTATTTATTGATTAAAATATTTCTTGTTGTTGTGTGCCTTCTGGCCGTTTCTGACTCACAGAGCCCCTAAGGAGAACACATCATGGGGTTTTCTTGACTGAGCGTGTATGATGTGCCCAAGATCAGCCAGTGGGTTTCCATGGCCAATTGGGGAATTCATTCCTGGTCTCCAGGGTGAACCCACTACACCATGTTGGCTCTTAAAATATTTATACTCCACTCTATATGAAGAGATCTCAGGGCAGCTCAAAAATAGAATTAAAACAGGGTAAGCAGGCTAAAAAAAAATAAAATAAGCTAAAATGTATTGTTACCATGCCCCACACCCTCACTTCAAGGGGTGTGCTATTTTTCGTAGACATATTTATGGCTGAAAGTATGTTTGCAAAAGTGCTGACTGTATGCACACAGGCAGTTCAGGATGACCTCAGCATGGTCAGGATATAAGTTCAGAGAGGATTAGATAGGAAAGCCCAGCACTGATGGACTTGGGATGATTCTTTCAAAAGGCTGTAAGGTGCAAGCACTCCTGGGCCCTTTTCGCATGGCAATTTTGATTCAAAAGGGCCCCTTGAGCGTCGTGCACATGAGAGAAGCAGCCCACACGATGCACTCACATTTGTGCGACGCTCCAGGGCCTGGCAGGAACCGTTCACACATTTTTTCATTTTCAACTTGAAGTGAAAAATGGTGCGTGGTCGCGCATTGCTACAGGGCCCCGCATGCACTAACCTCACATGTGGAGCCTCGGGAGCCAGACCGGTCACACTTCCTATCCAGTGCAGCCTGGGAAGGTCCCAGGCTGCACTGCGAAAGGAAGAGGTGGGGCTCTCGTGTGAGCAGGAATCTCGTGCAGAGCTGAAGGACCCCGGACGCAAAAGCCTCTCTCCAGAGGCTGCTTGCACAAGCCCCGCACCCCAGCGCTGTGAAAAGGTAAGGTGTAAAAAGGGTCCTGGAGTCAATAGAAGGCGAAACTGCCTAGGTGAAGCAGCCAAGGACCCCAGCTGTGAGTATATCCTACAGAGACCTTCCCTATTTACATTACCAAACTAAGATATTAAGAGATCGTTAGGACTCTCATCTATTTTCTGTCACCCAAAGTTAAGCCGATCAGCCCATTCTGGACTCCTTTGTCAGTTTCATGGGAAAGCCATTGCCGCTTTGTCCATGCACCCTCCTTCAGGATAGGAAATAGGGCATATGACCTCCAGTTCCAACCCCTACGATTGGTAGTACACTGGGTGTCCCACTGCATGTGGTCCCTCAGACTCCCATTCCTCTGTGCTACCTTCAGACTCTTGTTTGAGCCACTCCGCTTCAATCTTCTGCTTCAGGACCAGTAAATATCACCCTTTCCACCCAGAATCTCTCTCTATCCAACCTTTCTTGCCTTTTCCCTCAATAGCCTTGTATGGTTCGTAAGATTGCTTTGACTTCTTGTGTGTGTCTATTACTTTCCAAATAAAATACTCTGTTTGACTTTTAATTTGACTCCTCTTTACAGTTTGTACTGGAATACATAAGTAAAAAGATCCTGCCATTTCCCTCCTCTCACAGGCTTCCTTTGAGCTAATAATTCCCAAATCCGAAGGAGATGTTGGCACTGCTGGTGGACTTCAAGGTCTCCCACCTTTTAGGGTAAGAGTACTAAACCATATAATGAATTAATAACAGATGCAAAATGTAAAACCTTTTAAAAGGATATATAACAGTCTTTGAGTTAAATTAATGAGGCCCAAAGGCTTTGGTGAACAGCCAAGTTTTAACTTGGTCCCTAATTGCTAAGAGTGCTGATGTCAGTTGGGCCTCCAAGGGGAGAGTGTTCCACTGTTGGGGGGCTACAGCTAAGAAGGCCCTCTCCCATGTCCCAATACAGTGTACTGACCCCCACTGATGGGAGATGGAGGAGCTCCCCTCCGGAGATCTTAATCCTCAGGCAAGTACATATGGGGAGAAGTGGTCTTTCAATGTCAGGAAGCCAAATATTGCGAAAAAGAGATGTCAGCCTGTTCGCTTCCACAATTGTCTGGATATCAGTGCTGATAATAAGCTCAACCAACCTTACATACTCATAGAATAGAGACTGTGGTTCAGTGACTAGTGTAACTGACCTGAAATGCAAAGGAGTTGTTGTGTGCCTTCAAGTCACTTCTGATTTTATGGGGACCCTAAGGCAAAGGGATCAGGTTTGTTCAGAGGGGGTTTGCCAAGCCCTTCGTCTGAGGGTGATAGAGTGGAACTTGCCCAAGATTGTCCAGTGGGTTTCCGTGGCTGAGCAGAGATTCCATCTCTGATCTCCTGGAATCCTAGGGCCTTTCTGTACTACACTATTATAGTACTATTATTCCACTTTCAACAGCCTGTAGAATTCTGGGGCTTGTAGTTTACTGAGGCCAAAGAGCTCTCTGGCTGAGAATCCTAAAGACCCCTCCCTAAACTGCAAACCCCAGGATTCCATAGGAAGGTGAAAGTGGAATAATAGCACTATAACAGTCTAGTGCGGAAATGCTCCTAGTCTAATGCTCAGACCACTACTCCGTACTGGCTAAAAATGCAGAGTCTCAGGTTCAGATCTCCTGCTGTGATCAGCCTAACCTACCTCATAGGGCTGTTTTTGAGGATAAAATGAAGGGAAACCCCTTTCCTTGACATACTCTCCTGTGCAAAAGAAAACAGATCAATTAAAACAGCCACCTCTGGTGAGTTTGGGTTATTTTGTTTGCTACCTTTGTTTCTTAACACTTTCATTCAGGATACCTATAGATCGCTACTGCACGAGTGTGTAGGAAAAGGGCCTCTACACTTGAGAATATGAAACAGCATAAAACATGACAATTATCTCAGCAGCCTAGGGACTACAGCATGATTTTAAGGAAATTCTCCTCTTTCGCCCAGCTTCTCTCGAGGCTTTTGTCAAGGTAACAACTATCTGTCTACAGCTTTAGATCAAAGGCAGGCACCTGTTCGGATGACACTGGATGCCTTTAGCAAAATCCGATATGACAGATCAAGCGCAGCCGGTTTAGTCTCCCACGGATGTCGCTCGGAGCAACTAGAGCTGCCATCCGTTTGGTCATTAGAATCAGGCCTACAAGATGAAAGAGTGGCATCTTGTTAGGGACATACTTGTAAGTGCTGCTTGCCCACATATACGCCTCTTTTTGCACGGGCATAGGGAGGGCATTCTCTACCCTTTGTGTTCCATCCAAAATCCCTCCCCTGCAGCTGTCATGCCCTGGAAGAGGGGCTATCGCTTCTGTTTACCAGTGTGTGTATGCGTGTGGCAGGGAGACATTTCAAGTGATGAAGAAATGGTTGGTCTGGACTCTAAGGGGAAGGGAAAGGAAGGCGCACTTTGAACACAGTCTCATTTCTTCCCCTTCCAAGCCAAGAGCTTCCACTTACTTATCCTCTGAATTGCTCTTATTGTCTCCATCTCCCCCCTGGTAAGCAGCACCAGGGACCCTGCCCTTGGTTTCAATAGATAGGGTATGAGGAGAACATGGAACTCTGCCTGCTTATTGCAAGGTCCCAGCCTCTTGGAGGCTTTATACAAGAGGAGGAGAGCATTGGCTGGGAGTTCCATGTGCCCCAAATAATTTTTTGTGCTCCTTAATCCCCTTGATGCACCTTAACCCATTTTGTTTAGCCAAGAATAAGAATTCCTGCTCCAAAAAGCTTGCAGAAGCATCAGTCTTCCTTAAAAGCATGGTACAGACCTATCTACAACCCCCCCCCCGCCATAATTCCTGTGTGTTAAGTTCTCATCCCTTCTGGTTTTATTTATGTGGTAGCTTGTTTTATGTTTGCGTTGTTAGGGCTGGGCTGGCCCATGCTGGGACCTGAGGGCAAAACCCTGGCCCTGATGTCTAGAACGTAGTGATCCCTGATCTATGCTGTTTTGAGAGATGATGCAAGGTAACTCTTGGACGTATGATCAGAGTGAGCAACTAGGTGGCATTCCAGTTGGCAGACTTCCCTAAGGACTGTGTGCCACCCAGAGCTAGGAAAAGTTCCATGCCTGTGTGTGTGTGTGTGTGTGTGTGTGTGTGTGTGCAAGATTTCGAGGGCCCTCCATGATGGTTGGGGATCCTGGGAACTGTAGTCTGAATAACGTTCTTCCATCCTTGAGCTCTGGTGCTATTCACACTGTCCAGCCCTTCTGTGAAGTCCTGCAAAGGGACAATCATCAATAGAACCTTGATAATATGTGGCTTCTCTCTCTGGCCCAGGACTCCTGGCCCTATCTCTCTGCCCTGGAGGATGCTGCCAGGTGTACATGCACCAGTAACAGGATCATCAAGTTAATATGAGATCATTAAACTAATGCTGAAGTCTTCTATCAAGAATCTGAAGGATCTGAACTTCATGCTCATGGAAGTACACAGTGGTTGCACAATGCCATCTCATTGATGAACTGAAACATGGTGCAGCTAAATGTACAACTGTATGTGCATGCACATCTGCATATGCAATGTACAATCATTCCCAGTGCTTATTCATGTGCAGACATGTCCATCTACAAATACATCCATGTGCAGTGGCTCCACATGTGCAACTCTGCTTCTGCAACTTTGAAGTTGGAGGTTCTGATTCGGACAAAACTGTTCCACCACTTCCCCAGGGCAACTTGCAACCAATAGGATTCTGGCACAGGTTTACTTACTGATGTGCTTAACTATGAGATTATGAAGCTTATATGACTGTATATAAGGTTGTGTTTACTTCCAGGAGTGTATCTACAGGGATAAGGAATGAAGGCATTGTCCCTTCAAGTAAGAATTCTGATCCCTATGGAATTTTAATTTACTCCCTAAAACTCTAGCACTGCAGAGTGAGACCCTGAAAGTAATTCACTTCTAGAAAAATGGAAAACAAGAAAATATGAGTTTTGCACAGAATAAGTCCCGAATTGTGAATAGGCTTTGAACACTGCATGGTTTTTCAAGACTTTCTTGCTGTGGGAGGAAATTTGCTACAATTACTTATTTCTTCCTTTAGGAAGGGACAGAGCGAAGACTTCTTACCTACATTACCACAGTCTCTATTCGAGTTACTGCCACTGTGTTGAATGCTGATGCTGACGCTGCACAACTGAAAGGGCAACCCAATGTGCAACTGACTGCAAAACTGGACGTGCACGCATATCCCAATGTGCATGCACATAGACCTATGCATCTCCATGCATATACATATCTTCATGTACAATGGAACTGCAGAAAAGACAACCCTAGTGTTGACTGGCACCATTTCACAACTCAGCGCACAAAGGAATGTGCAGCTCAAGGCACATCTGCATACACAATGGCAGTAAGTGCCCAAACCCATTTCTTCAACCCAGAACGGAATACAGATGTTGCATATCAGACAAAATGCCCAATCACATTCAGAGGAAAACTTATGTATGCCTGAGACACCAACAGGTTTCCAGCAAAAAGATTAATGGAGAAAATAAAGCAGAGAAGGGAGGGAGGGGAGGGGAGGGGAAAAAAAGAAGGGAGGAAAGACGATAGAAATGATCAGACAAAGATGAGGTTAGAAGGAGGACAGCGTGGGTGTCTGTGACAGATTTATAAGCTGGATGAGAACAGCAATGAAATGGAAAGCTATTACTTGATTGCAAGACCATTAGTGGGCTTTGGAGCCTCTGCTATTCTGGTTGCCTTCTGACAACTGTGATCTGACGGAGTGCAAATATTTAAACTGCTCAACTTGTCATCTTAGTTCTCTAATTTGGACATGTCAGGAGCAGCGAGATTCTGGATCACAGGGTACCCGCGGAGGAGCTTCGGCTGCCTCCTGCTCTATTTTCAGAAGCGGCCAGGTGTGTAGATGGCAATTTGCAGTCACGCTCATCCCACCCATCAGTTAAACTCTGTGGTTTCCATTGCTCTTTGTGGAATCTGTAAATTTCAGCCAGATCTTCCCTTAGAAGCAAGTTGAGTCAAAGGCCTTTTATCTTACACCGAACGGCACAAGGGAAGTGACAAAGGATATCACAGTAGACTGGAGCAGAGGAATGCCTGATCAAACGCAAACTTGATCTACAGGAATGCCTGGCAAGTCATTTGTCACGTCAGGTTGTTTTAGTCACCGCTACCTAGTTTCCTGACTTCTTCTCCTGTTGGAGAAATGTTCAGCTATGCGCTGCATTTCAAAATGGCAAACCTCTTTCAAAACAGTCAGTGGGGAGAGTAGGGGATTTTTGGACTGCCAATAACAGCTAAATCCCAGAACATTTCTAATCACAGAGTTCCCTTGGGAAGGGTCTAGCAGAGAGTAACCCCAGAGTATTTTCTTCATCTGGTCTCCGAGGTTAAGAATGGAGGTATGCGTTAAGGTGGTTACCTCTCCCATGACATTTTCCCATCATTCCATCCCCAAATTTATAGTACTGCACGGACATAAAAATTCAGTTGAACATTTAGAAACTTGGATTCCAGGGAAGCTGATTTTATAAAGTGCAGGGAAATACTGTGCAGAATCCCACAGCTAGCAATGCTAAAGGGGAAAAAAAAGCACCCAGCATGGGTGGGATTTCATGTAGAAGGAGCTGCTAAAAGCACGATCACAAACAATTCCATGGAAGAAGAAAAGTGGGAAACGTCTGATAAAGCCAATGTGGCTGCATAGTAAACATGAAGAGGAAGTGAAAACAAAAAAAGAGCATGGATAAGGAAGGAAAAATCACCAAGGAAGAGTACAGATATGTAGCCCAAGCTTGCAGGAATAGTTCTGTAGTTGTTGCTGTTGTTGTGTGCCTTCAAGTCAGGAGGCAGGTGGTTGGACTCAATGGCCCATGAGGCTCCTTCCAATTCTAGGCTTCCAGGCAACTCTAGGCCTTAGCACTCTATTCTGCATTGGTTAGACCTCATCTGGAATACTGTGTCCAGTTCTGGGCACCTCAATTCAAGGATGTCGACACGCTGGAATGTGTCCAGAGGAGGGCGACCAAAATGGTGAAGGGTCTGGAAGCCATGAAGCCCTACGAGGAATGGCTTAGGGAGCTCGGTATGTTTAGTCTGTAGAAGAGAAGGTTAAGAGGGGACATGATAGCCATGTTTAAATATTTGAAGGGATGCCATGTCGAGGAGGGAGCAGACTTGTTTTCCACTGCTCCAGAGACTAGGACAAGGAGCAATGGATTCAAGCTGCAGGAAAGGAGATTCCATGTGAACATCAGGAAGAACTTCCTGACAGTCATGACTGTCTAGCAGTGGAATATGCTGCTGCCTCGGAATGTGGTGGAGTCTCTTTCTTTGGAGATTTTTAAGCAGAGGCTGGATGGCCATCTGTTGGGAATGCTTTGATGGGTGTTCCTGCATAGCAGGGGGTTGGAATGGATGGCCCCTGGGGTCTCTTGCAACTTTACGATTCTATGATTCTCTGCTTCCACGAAACAGAGTTTAGACAACCAAAGAAAAGGGGGAGTCCAAGGTACCAAGGGAATGAGAATACAATAAAACAGAAAGCTGTGTCTTTCACAGAAAGTATTGTTTTCTATGTAAATAAACAACACAAAATGTTTGCACAGGAAAAAAACAACAACAACTACAGCATATTCTGTGCACAGAATTGTATTTCTGCACAGAAAATGCTGTATCCCGTACAGAAAACCCTGTTCTCCACACAAAGCCACCACATGCAAACTTCATGCAAAATAAGTCCTGAACTGCAAATATATTCATAAGTCCAGGATTCTTCTCACCAGTGCTTCTAGACAATCAAAAGAACATGGCAGGTTTTCGTAGTCAATTTTCCAAATATTTCCAAGTATATTTTCCATCCCTATCCCTGGCACTCTGTGCATATTAAAGTATTAGCTGACCTCTCAGGTTCTAATGTCTCTGTCTGTCAAGTTAACACTCCTCTGCTATGCTAGTTAGATGGCTTAGCTGTTCTGCTGCCATATTGCCCCAGTTGCTTTGCTGTCTGGGTACCGGGAGGGGTCGGCTGGCCAGAGCCTGGGGACCAGGGTCATTTTAAAGAGCCGGTACAGCCTGGTGCTTTGTGCATGGGAAAGAATTTGAGTAGGAAACCTCTGGGAGGGGGAGCAGAGATTCTTTTAAGACTGAAACCTGTGATGCCTCTTCAGTTCTGGCAAAAGCAGTGTCTCTGGCCATTTCCGCACGAGCCTGTCATAGTGCGACGATTCCACTTTCAACCTCCTCTGGAATCCTGGGGTTTGCAGTTTCGGGAGGGGCCGGCTGGCCCCTCCCGAAGCTGCAAACCCCAGGATTCCAGAGGAGGTTGAAAGTGGAATCGTCGCGCTATGACAGGCTCGTGCGGAAATGGCCTCTGTGCTGCATTTGATCTTTAATAAAACCTTTCTGGATTCATCCATGAAGCCTGGTCATTGAGTTAGACTGAGAGAGAACATTACACGATCATTCTACAATTCTAAGTGTGCTGTATCACAATATTTGCATTATGCTCATATCCATGAACTAGACCAACTGCATCCACTTTCCATGTGTTTGCCTGAATATCTTGCTTTGCATATAAAACTTTTCTCCCACATCTGTCCCTTTAAATACTCTTTATGAGCTGCACTGAAGTTGAACTTGTTACCTAGGCCATTTCTGCCCTACACTGTTATAGTCCTCTTATTCCACTTTCAACATCCTGTGGAATTCTGAGGTTTGTAGTTTGCTGGAGGTTACACAGCTAAAAGCCCGGAGATGCAATGGAACAACCGTGGAACAATGCTGGTCAAATAGGCCATTTCCACACTACATTGTTATAGTACTATTATTCCACTTTCTTTTCTTTTTTTGAATATTTTTATTGAATTTTACAACAAAAAATAAAAAATAAATAACACCCCCTTCCCCACTTCCTTCTTTTTTTCCAATTGAATCTGCTTGTTTATCTTAATACATACATATTTTTAACTTTACAGTAGTTTTACATCGTTGCTCTTACTTTGTTACATTGCTGCTTGATACATATCTTATACCTTGTTTGTTATTTCTTTATCCAGTTCAGAACCTCTCCCCATTCCCTTTCAAAGTTCTGGATAGGCTTACAGTAGAGTCCCGTTTATCCGACGCTCGGTTATCCGACCATCTGGATTAACCGACGTCGCGACAGCCTGGGGGCGTGGCTGTGGGCATTTCCGCGCTCCCAGACACGCCCAGGCCCACCCCCGACATGCCCCCAGGCCTGCCCCGACACGCCCCCGACACGCCTCCAAAACGGCGGCCGCCACGGGCGTCCGGGTAATCCGACCCTTTCGGTTATCCAACGCTGCGGCTGCCCGTTTGGGTCGGATAACCAGGACTCTACTGTATTTCTCAATAGAAATGTTAACTTTTCTGTTTCTACCATATCCAGGACCTTAAGTTCCCATTCTTTTATATCTACATATTCCCTTTTTCCCCAATATTGTGCCCATGTCAATCTTGCAGCAGTTATCACATAGAATCATAGAATCATAGAAATCTAGAGCTGGAAGAGACCACACAGGCCATCCAGTCCAACTCCCTGCCATGCATATAACATATAACAATATCTTCTGATGGCATCTTGTTTCTCTTTGTTGCCCTAATATATTTAACAAATAAAACTCTGGCTTCATTTCAAAATTAAGACTACAGCCCTTTTCGCATGCCTTTTTTTTTGCATGAGCACCCCTTGAGCATCGCATGAGTGGGAGCGGCGTTCCGTATGACGCACTCCCACTGGCGCGATGCTCATGAGGATAAAGCAGGGCGCGCGTGGATTTTTTGATTTTTGGCTATAAGCTGAAAATGCCCCGCACTCGCGCAATGCTCGCGGCGCCCTCGCACACTTACCTCTGTGCGGTGTGTCGGCAAGGCAGTCTGGTCATGCTTCCTTCCCCCCATGCAGCCTACAACTCCCAGACTGCACTGCGGAAGAAAGGGATGGGGCGCTCGTGCGATGGTCGCGCTAGAAGGAAGGCATGCGGGAGGCAAAAAGGGCTGTCGTGTGCAGCTCGTGCGAGTGGCTGCTCGCGCGAGTGCCACTCCCCGCTGCCGCGACGAGGTAAGGTGCGAAAAGGGCATACAAATTCCTTGAATTTCATCATGGATTTCTTTCCAAAATTTCCTTGCTATCTTACAGGTCCACCACATATGAAAAAAGGACCCCACCTTTTCATCACATTTCCAACATCTTACATGTCCCTTTTTAGTCATTTTTTGCAATCTCTCAGGTGTCATATACCATCTGTAAAGCATTTTGTAGAAATTTCCTCTCAATTTTAAATTTGGTGTAAATTTTATATCTGTCTTCCATACCTTCACCCATGTGTCATACTCTATAGGATGACCAATATTTTGTGCCCATCTTATCATATTATCTTTTACAATCTCGGATTCCATATTATCCCACTTTCAACATCCTATGGAACTCAGAGGATTGTAGTTTCCCAAGGCCAAAGAGCTCTCCAGCTGAGAATTCCAAATGGCCCTTCCGAAACTGCAAACCCCAGGATTCCATAGGATGTTGAAAGTGGAATAATAGCACTGTAACAGAGTAGTGTGGAAATGGCCCCCATCACTGTGCCCTCATTTCTATCACTATACACACTTCCCACCACCACTGGTATACATGTCTGTCCACAGAGCTCCATTCTCTGAATTTGATGAACTGGATTGGAGTTCACGAAAGTTTTTGCTAGAAATTTCTTGCAGCCTCAAGGGTGCCACAGGATTCCTTCAGATCATTTTCTCTATTGCTGTGAGGTTCCAGGGACACAGAAATAGCTAAAGAAAAAAAATCTCAATTGCAAATGTGTTCTTGTGAAATAGGTACTAGGGGAGGGAAAACACACTTTGTAAAACAAAAACACAGAGAAAACTTGCTTACAAGCAATAGACTAGGTAATTGCTGCATCCAGTTTTGTGTATGGTATGTCATGAACTGAAATTATTATTATTATTATTTTAAAGAAAACAAGCTGCATTGGAAATCTCTCAGAATAACCAGCATCGTGCTGTGTTTCAGAAAGAAAAGAAACATTATCGGTTTCATCTTTCCCTTCTTCACCATTTCAGATTCAGCACGATTTTCAAGATTTATATTTTGAGGTCACTACAGGGAAAACATAATTTCAAAATGCTAAAAGCCTGGTTTCACGTTTAGAACCATGGCTGAAATCCTATAGTTAGTCCCAACTAGAGCAAATCCAAAGAATCAGCTGAATTTACCAATGTATTGACTTGCCATTCGGCAGTGGATTGAACGGATCTACTCTGATGGCATCTAAACAGCAGAACTGCTGGTCCACTTTTTCCTGCAATAAGGCAAAAATTCATTGGCTTGTGACCAATAGATCTCATGTCAGGATATAATGACTTAGGCCATTTCTGCACTATATTATTCTAGTGCCATGATTCCACTTTCAAAATCCTGTGGAATTCTGGGGTTTGTAGTTTCCTGAGCCAAAGAGCTCTCTGGCTGAGAATTCAAAAGGCCCCTCCCTAAACTGCAAACCCCGGGATTCCATAGGAGGTTGAAAAGTGGAATAATAGCACTATAACAGTATAGTGTGGAAATGGCCTTAGAAAAAAAGATGGGAAACATGGGGGCCTCCAGATGATAAAGAGTTAGAAATAATGCCAAAGACCACACAGTCCAAGGGTGGTCAAAGGGCAGCCCATAGACTGCACACAGCACACAGGGATCCTGAGAAGGGTTAAATTTTTTGACATTTTTTGCCCCCAAATGACATTAGGGATTGTGGGGGGGAGCACATTTCTCAGGTGTTTGGGATCCTCTGGCCACTTTGGGCTCAGGAGAGATTTTTTAAATATATACACAAAAAAAGGAAGTAAACCAGGAGTGACTTCCAGTCACATCTTGTTAAAAAATGACTTGTTCTCAGCCCAAAAAGTTTTTAAAGTATTTATATATGGATTTTAATATGCATTGTTATATATACTGTTTTAAAGGAGGTTATGTGTTAATTGTTGTTGTTCCCCACTTCAATCCACAGGAAAAGGTGGGTGAGAAACAAATGTTGTTGTTGTTAAGATAGAATCATAGAAGAGGCCACAAAGGCCATCCATACCAACTCCATTCTGCCATGCAAGAAGACACAATGAAAGCACTCCAGATACATGGATATCTGGTTTTGTTTGAAAACCTCCAAAGAATGAGACTCCACCATATTCTCAGGCAGCAGCTCATTCCACTGTCAATCCACCCTTATACTCAGGAAGTTATTCCTAAGGTTTAGGTGGAATAGCTTTTCCTGTAGTTTGGAGCTATTGCTCCATGTCCTAGTCCCTGGAGCAGCAGAAAACAAGCTTGCTCCATCTTCCATATGACATCCCTTCCAATGTTTAAACATAGCTATCGCGTCACCTCTTCACCTTCTCTTCTCCAGGCTATACATAACCAGCTTCCTAAGCCACTCCTCATAGGGCTTCATAGTTTCCAAGCCTTCTACCATTTTGCTCACCTTCCTCTGGACACATTCCACCTTGTCCCTATTCTTCTGGAATTGTGATGCCCAGAACTGGACACAGGATTCTAGGTGATTAATGTGGCATGCAGGTACTAAAAACATGGTAAACTTGCCCTACAGGGGATGTGAGGTACATTTGAGGGCATTTTTTTTCCAGAGGTGTGGTAAGGGAGTTGGAGGCCCCGTAGCTTCACACAGTCTACTCACCCTTGATACAGTCTAACCTTCTTCCAGTTCTTCTACCTAAAGTCCTATCATCCTTCCATTGGCCATGTAGTTGCAGTGCATTCATATCTCAAGGGACGTGTGCTCCCCAACCCTGATTTAAATCCTATGGCCATTTCCGCACTAGCCTGTTATAGCGCGATGATTCCACTTTCAACATCCTCTGGAATCCTGGGGTTTGCAGTTTCGGGAGGGGCCGGCTGGCAAAACTGCAAACCCTAGGATTCCAGAGGATGTTGAAAGTGGAATCATCGCGCTATAACAGGCTAGTGCGGAAATGGCCCATGAAATGTACCAAACTTAAAAACTAACACTTTCTTCAGTTCATTTTAAAAACCAACAGCTACTTCCCAATGATTAAACCGTGGTGATCTTGCTGACAGCTCTGCTGTTTTTTCTTGATAATTCTCTCTCAAGCCTTCCCAGAAAAATAAGCACCATCAATTGTCATCCAGGGATGAAAGGTTCTCTGGAATTTGGGAGTCCAGCCTGCAATGTAGGAACTCCTTTACTGTTGAGAGAACTGGCTGCACCTGTGTGTTTTTCACATCCAAGACACACCTCACCATGGGATGGTTAGAATGGAAAAATGCTGCATGATTATCGTGCCTGGATGTTTAATCATGTTCACACTGCCGCGTGTGAGTGGTCTTGGGGACTGAATCACAGGGAGGGAATCTACCGCAAAAAGGCTTAAAGCCTTGCAAACTTGAAAATATAACAAGGACATAGAATATTCTCACTGAGTCATTGCTTTTGTTTTATGGAAGGGATGTCCACGTGGGGATTTCTTTGTGGAAATGCAAACGAATGTACGGAAAATTTTGGGTGAGACTACCAGACTCTTTGCAGCAATGCTCTGGATTAGAAGAAACATCCAATTCATCCTCAATGCTGCTTTTCTCAGTTAAACAGCCACCTGAATGTATAGCTTTCATGTCGCCCAGCAAAACATTCTCCTCCTCTTCCGCTTCTGGGTTTCTTTCTATTAACTGCTGAAAAACATCCCTTGAAGAAGAAGGGCGAACCTCATGCAAACAGCACCAGTTGCTTGAGGTGTGATTAAGAAGGACGTTTCTCTTTCAAGAGGAAACAGGTTCGTGATGAAGTGGCGTCCGTGCAGCCGGAGATATGGACCGTTCCAGGTTTAATTTGGTCATTAACCATGGACGGTGGGGAGCGAGGCCTCCGTTTTGTTTGCAGAAATCTCCAGAGTCAGCAGCTCGGCTCTCTTGACAAGGAAAAAATAATTAACAAAGAACTTTAATTAAGAGATAACAGATGAGTGCTAAAGGAGTTCCACTTAATCACCGTGAGACACTTGGCAGCTCGATTTCTATTTACTTCAGTGGCCAAGCCAGAGGGGCCTTCCTCTTGAAAGACAAGGTACCTGGCTCTGGCTTTGTTTTGGTGACATGGCAGCGATTCGTTTTCTGTCCTTCTCAATACCTGGTGAAGGATGGAAACTTCCCACAAGGTCCTTCTCCCATGGAGATGAGCGGGTATGCAGGAGAGGCAGTGCAGATATTGCCTGGAATTCCGTTAGTCAATAAGAGGAGTCTATGGATCTGAGAGCAAACCAAGCCTGAACTCCCCCTAGAATTCAAAATGACTCAATTGAGACTATCATATTTAGGACATATCATGATAAAGCATCACTCAGGGGAGAAGATGATGATGCTTGGGAAAGTTTTAAGGCAGCAGGAAAAAGAGGAAGACTGTACCAGCGGTGGATTGATTCAACCAAGGAAGTCACAGTTGCCCTGAGTTTGCAAGACCTGAGCAGATAATGGAGGTCTCTTGGAAGTCTGTCATGCATAGGGAGTATAGTGTTGAGATCAAGGGAAGTAATAATACCACTCTATTCTGCTTTGGTCAGAGCTCATCTGAAATCCTGTGTCCAGTTCTGGGCACCACAGTTCAGGAAGGGTATTAACTAACTGGAATGTGTCCAGAGGAGGGTGACCAAAATGGTGAAGGATCTGGAAGCCATGCCCTATGAGGAGAGGCTCCGGGAGCTGTGTATGTTTAGCCTGATGAAAAGAAGGCTAAGAGATGACACGATAGCTGTGTTTAAATATCTCCATGTTGAAGATGGAGCAAGCTTGCTTTCTGCTGCTCCAGTGACTAGGACATAGAGAAATGGATTCAAACTACAGGAAAAGAGATTTCACCTAAACATAAGGAAGAACTTCCTGATAGTAAGAGCTGTTTGATAGTGGAATATGCTGCCTCAGTGTAGTATGATGAAGTCACCTTCTTTGGAGGTTTTTAAACAGAGGCTGGACAGCCATTTGCTGAGGCTGCTCTGAGTGTGAGCTCCTGCGTGGCAAGGAATTGGACTTGAAAGCCTTTGTGGTCTCTTCCAACTCTATGGCGATTTCTGTCCTACACTGTTAGAGTGCTATTATTCCACTTTCAACATCCTGTGGAATTCTGGACTTTGTAGTTTACTGAGGCCAAAGAGCTCTCTGGCTGAGAATTCTAGATGCCCCTGCCTAAACTGCAAATCCCTGGATTCCACAAGATATTGAAAGTGGAATAATAGCACTCTAACAGTGTAGGGCAGGAATGACTCCTGATTCTGGGGAAATTAATGGAGGAGGAGGAGGAGGAGGAGGAGGAGGAGAGGGAGGGCAAAACAAGCCCGAATTCTCTATTATTATTATTATTATTATTATTATTATTATTATTATTATTTTATTTTATTTTTTTTTTGATCCCGCCTCTCCATATGGATCGAGGCGGCGAACAACTTACAAATAGCATATATTTCGAAACATTTCTATACATGCCCCCAACAAGCTGGGCACTCATTTTCCCGACCTGCGAAAGGATGGAAGGCTGAGTCAACCTAGGAGCTGGGCAGGATCGAACTTACAACCTTGTGGCTTGCAGTACTGGCATTTAACCACTGCGCCACCAGGGCTCCCTAGTAGCCACAATGACTAAGCTGAGGTTATTGTACTGTGGAAAAACTGTGTATTCAGTGAATAATTGGAAAAGACAGCGATGCTGGGTAAAAGGAGGGAGACCACATTTCAGGTGGAATGATTCAGCCAAAGAAGCCATGGCTTACTCTGCAAGACTTAAGTGCTGTGGATGACCAGGGCTCTTGGGGATCTCTCATTCATAGGGTTACCACAGGGCAAAGCTGACTTTATGGCCGATGACAAAAGACCCCAAGGCAATTTGACACTGGAATCTGTTGCTGCCTGGGAGTGTGGTGGAGTCTCCTTCTTTGGAGGTTTTTCCACAGAGTCTGGACAGTCTCTGTCTGGAGTGCTTTCATGGTGTCCTCCTACCTGGCAGAATAGCCCTTCGGGTCTCCTCCAACTCTATGATTCTATGACAACAAGAAATGTTTTGAAGATGAGGCAGAGCAGAGATTTTATCTGCCTGCAAAAGAGTGAAAAGGGGAGAGGGAGGAAGAAACTCTGAGTGAAATTCAAGCCTGCCCCAGTGACCAGATGTTTTCAGTGGAGGCACTGGAGGCCAGCTGTTCCTTAAATCAACCCCAGCCCACCACTGAACCATACTAAAGTTTTAATGTAGACAAGCCCTCAGTGGGACAATCCACTGGAAAGAATCCGTTAAGGAGGAAATATTGCAGAAAATTCCAGTGTGGTGCCTTTTATGTCGGCCAGAAGAGGTAAGAATATATGACTCCCATAAAGAAGGAGGAGAAGAGAAGGCGTCAGCCGAGACAACATTTTCCTTTGTGGGAACAGTGCTGGGATGTGTTCTGTGGAGGCAGAATTTACTCTGCAGGTACAAGGAAGTCAACCAAATCTAGCAGAGAGCAATGAAGTCTAGTGGAGGGAGCCCTGGTGGCGCAGTGGTTAAATGCCAGTACTGCAAGCCACAAGGTTGTGAGTTTGATCCTGCCGGGCTCCAAGGTTGACTCAGCCTTCCATTCTTCCGCAGGTCGGTAAAATGAGTACCCAGCTTGTTGGGGGCAATTAGCTAAAAATACACTGTAAACCTCTTAGATAACACTCAGTTGATAAGCAGTATAGAAATAAATGCTATTGCTATTGTACTGGAGAGCTCAAGAGACTTCAATGGCAAACCACCAACTTCCTGCTTCAGATTTGGACTTTGCCACAGACTGTTTGGAAAGGCTTGTTCTCAGCCTCAGTTCTTCAACTGAAAAATGGGGATAGGAACATGGGCCTACCTTGCAGGGCTGTTCTTGAAGTCCTTGCAAGACCATTTATGCACAGTCATTTGAATCAGGACCTGGGATTACTGAGCTACAAGTAACATAGCTACCAGTAACTAATTACTTTAGAGGTATATAATTTGGCGTTAGTTTTGCACTAGTACAGTAACCTTGCTCTTACTTGTTATGCTACTTCTGAAATGCAACTTCATTACACCTGATGAGTAAGAACAAAGTTACTTTACTGATGTAATTAGTAACAGTTTCCAAATACTTTCAAATGTCACTTTTAAAAGGACATTTTTATGGGCATTTTGGTGCAAATTTCTCATGTTTTATACAGTGATGGCTGGTGGATGGGTGGAAGTGAATCTGCCCCAGGTTTTAGAACATTTCTGCACAACACTCTTATAGCGCAATGATTCCACTTTCAACCTCCTATGGAATCCTGGGGCTTGTGTTCCGGGAGGGGCTGGACAGCTCCTCCCGGAACTGCAAACCCCAGGATTCCATAGGAGGTTGAAAGTGGAATCATCGTGCTATAAGAGTGTCGTGCGGAAATGGCCGTAGTCTGAATTGTAAAGAAGCTGTGTAAGGGACTGAACCCTACCTACAAAATAGCACTTTGGACAGGCTCTTTAAAGTTCAGACAAAAATCTGTAGCAGGTTCATTATCTCATTAACGTGGGATTCATTCTCTCACTAATTTTAATTCCCCCCCTCAAATAGTAACAGAAAATAATAGTAAAGTAAAGTAGTACAGAAGCAATGCAACATGTTATCTCTTCGGTACTGCGGTGAGGAACAGCAACGGACTCCTTTTCAAGCACAAGTAATAGAAATGAGTTACCTCTTAAAAGCAGTATTTCCAAGGCTTGATTTGTACATCTTGAAACAGTTATATTTATTTAGTTGAGTACTAGTTTTAGAATACCAAATAATAATTCAGTTGAGTACCAATTTTTGGAACTCAAGTCTACGTTCTTAGGGCACAAGATGGGTTGAATTCACACCAAGAGGGGTTAGTTCTGGGCACAAAACAAGTCCAGATTCCATTAGAGAAGTTCCATCCAAGAGTTTCTGGAATCCGATGAGCAATTATCTATCTCTGGCCAAGTTGCAGGCAAATGTTTTGCACCAGAAATTCTGTTCTCTTTAGAGTGCTAGAACTGTTCCCAAAGTGGAGCCTCCCGGGTAAAATAACCTCATTTTGATGAAATGCAACATCTTGCTGCATCTCTGACATGTTCTTGCTTGCATATCAGCATAGCCTGTCACCTTGTGGTGTTCTATGGACATGTAACAGCTTTATGCATGTGGTCATATTTTCTTGGTTATGGTGTTAATGTTTATTTCACATTTGTTTAAGTTCCACAAGAATCACTGCTATACATGCAATTGCACATTCTTGGAGGGCACATAACTGCTCACCAGTGCTTTCAAGGCCCCACTTGATTCACTGGGGTTGGAGGAATGGCCTCTGCACATTTCTAGATCTGCAACAGATTGTATAATATTGGTATTTGTAAACAAGCTCACTTCATCTTCTATATGACATCCCTTCCAATATTTATAGACAGCTATTGTGTCACCTCTCAGTCTTCTCTACTAAAGGCTAAACAGGCTTCAGCTCACTAAGCTGGACCTCATAGGGCTTGGTGGTTTCCAAACCTTTGGCCATTTTCTTTGTCTTCCTCTGGGCTTGTCAGTTTCAAGTGGGAATATGGGAACTGTGGGAGCTGAGGTCCAAAGCATCAGGAAGTACCAATGGTTCTCCATCTCTGCTGTAAAGTGCATTGTACTGCATCTTGCCCTTGCAAAACCCTCCTTCCGTTTATGTGCCTAGCGCCTGCCATTCTCCATGAGCATCAGGCACTGACTGCATTAGTCACCCCAGTCTTGGCCTTTCAGCTCATGTTACCGTCGTCTTTTTCTCTGCAGCTTTTGGACCTTTAGTAATGCCAGAGTATTTTATCTGCTGCTATTTTAGTCCTTGGATAGGTTTTCCTCCTTTGCTGCCATTTTTCTCAAAACAAAGTGCTGTTGTGGCATTTGACCATGGTAATATTTTATTGCTGCGAGCTGCCTCAAAATGATGAACCAGGATGCAAAGATAGTTAATCAGCCGGCCCTTGTATTTGGGGGTCAAAGACATCTCATCCGAGGGGTCTTCCTTGCTGACTGGGCTCTCAGGTGTGTTGCTCTCCAAGTGGGCTTCTGGCTAGCTCCCTTCTCTTGAATACATTCCCACTTTCCGCTGTACTATTCAGCCCTGTGTCAAGATACAGATGTGGCCAGTGGCTCCCCTCTCCTATTGTTGACTCACTGGAATTGCTCCTGCCTGTGGTTGCATCACTGGCTATCCTTCACACAACAAGGGGGGAGTCCTGTTTGTTTCTTACACATGTGCAAGTCCCACCACAGAAGCAACTGGACATTTTTGTCTCTGGCTGAATGGGCATCCCCCATTTGAGTTTGCAGAAGCAAAGATCGGCATGAGGTACATGGAATGGCATTGTGCATTGGGGCATGTGTGTATTTCTCACAATTGCACATGGATACACATTGTGCATGGATATGCATTGCATATGTGCATCAATGCACACTGAGTTGTGCCACACTGTAATTCAGTCAGGAGGCAATGTGGCACAGCTGCCACGGAACTTTTTGATTGGCATCTTGTTATTGTCACACGCAGATGGAAGTTGAAATGTATGAGAGCAATTATTTTAGATAATGGCCATTTCCGCACTAGCATGTTATAGTGCGATGATTCCACTTTCAACATCCTCTGGAATCCTGGGGTTTGCAGTTTCGGGAGGGACTGGCCGGCCCCTCCCCAAACTGCAAACCCCAGGATTCCAGAGGATGTTGAAAGTGGTATCATCGCGCTATAACAGGCTAGTGCGGAAATGGCCAATAATTTTAGATAATACACGGCAGTCACGGCCAGCTGATGGCGGTGGACGTAGAGTTGTGGGTCCATTGTACATACAGTGCATATTAAATTATACAGAGCAGCATGTGAATGGGTGCTGCCTGTACACATTGCCTTTGTGCACTGCAGATCACAAATGCACAATGGGTTGTTAGCTCCATGTGTTGACTGTTGATCTACATATATTTCTTATATGTGCAAATGATTTGGGTGCTGTATTTAGTATAGGGGTTGCATGACATAACTCTCCCAACAGTTAGTTTTTATCCTCTAACCTTCCACAGATGAAATCTGGCAAATGTTTGGCAATCAACAATTGATGTGCAGTCAAGACGGCAAAAGCTGTTAATGAAGCAGAACCCACAAGGGAGGAGAGGCTGCAGCCATTGGCTTTAGTCCAAGCCTATTGGGATGAGCAAGGCCATTTCCGCACTACAGTGTTAAAGTGCTGCTGTTCCACTTTCAACGCCCTGTGGAATTCTGGGGTTTGTAGTTTACTGAGACCAAAGAGCTCTTTGGCTGAGAATTTGAAGTGCCCTTCTCTAAACTACAAACCCCAGAATTCCATAGGAAGTTGATAGTGGAATAGCAGTACTTTAACACTGTAGTGCGGAAATGGTGCAAGATTCTGTCCCCACTTCTTCTCTCCCCACTGCCGAGCTAATGGCATGCAAATGTCCTTTGTACTCTGACCTCAGTTTGCAGCAATTAAAGTAAGCTGAGGACAAAGGGAAAAATGGGAGAAAGAAACAGGGACATTTAAAAAAAAAACTGCTGAAAAAGTGAGAACATGGAGGATTAACCAGCACTGTCCCTGCCAAACTGGGACATTTGGAGGGAATGATGTTTATGCTGCACTGAAGCAATGTACTCTCATGCTCTGAGTGCAAATTTTGATGTAGGATCTTGGATAGCTTGTCCTTGGGACAAGCTATTTATTTTCACAGACAGAAATGCACAAAACTTGCAAATGAGCAAAAAAGGAGCATCTAAGCTAGAGGAAAGCTGTTCCTTCCTTCTTTCCTTCCCTTCCTCCCAAGTGCTAATGAAGGCAATGACGCCTACAGGGATGCAAACTCCCCTCTCTTCCTTCCTTTAATAGCTCTCTGGTGTCTCATCACTTTAAGCTGGGAGCCAGGGAAGAGCTGCTGCCGTGAGGAGGAGGAGGAATCCCCCTGTCCCCTTTAGCTATTCAGCTGGAAGAGGCGTGGGCATATTCCGTGAAAGTTAATTTCACATTTATGGGGGAGTCTCTTGACGGGAAGGGACAATTGGGAGACCAGACAAATATGTTGTTGTCACAAGAGATAAGCTGTTCACAAACCACCCCCCTACGCTCCTAGCTGGCAATAGCACGAGGCAGCAATTTGAGGAGAGATCACTTCTCAGCAAATATGGGAGGAGAAGTCCTAGTGAGTAGGAAAGGTGTGCAGTAGGGATGTAGCAACAGGGTCAAATGATTTGGGTGCTGCACCTCCAAATAAGAATTCAGCCTGCTGGTGAAATTTCCCTTCAGTCCTCAAGTATCTAGCATTGCAGTAACACACCCTCCAACTTTCCTGATTTGGCAGGAACAGTCCCAGTCAATCTGTTATCATGGTTATGATACGTTGGGTGAGAACACTAGATATTCTTTTGATATCAAATAATTTGGCCTTTGCTTGACCTTTTTTCTGCCACCCTACTCCATGTGTTTGCAGAGGTCCCCCAGACAAGCACGTAAGAGTGCGGCCGTTAATGGTTGTACATTCCAAAACCCCATTCAGGCAGGCAACTTAAGCCTCTCCGTTGCTTTAGGGAAAAACCTCCCTGCAAACCGGCTCTGCTTGGCTCGGATTTACACAAAGCCATACAACCAAGAGCCAAGCCATTCCTTTATATCGGGCCATTAACGAACTGGCCATGCTATTGTCTTAAGAGCTAAACCAATCATGCAGAACTTGACCTTTTCCAACTCCTTTGTCCAACTCCAAATTTCCTTTGTTCTCACTGAGCATAACATAGCCTGTAGGTAAACTCCACCCTATAAAAGGTCCCCACTTTTGGGACGTCTTCGGACTACTTTGGACTTCCATCCCGCCTTGCTGCTGGTTGCCTAAGGAGCTACCCTCAGCCACCCATGCTGAGCTTTCTCTCCCGGAACCCCATCTTTCTCTCCAGGACTATGAGACCAGGTGTTGTATTACCCATCCCCAAACTCTCTATTTCTGTTTCCAAGTTAGCTAGTGTGTGCGTTGTTTTATTTGCTGTGTATCTTTCAATAAAACTGTTATTTTTGTTACTTTTAAACTTGCTTGCCTGCTCTCTGACCTGAAGCTGTAGACATTGGGTTAAAGATCCTTGCTAAAGTTACCCTGCCTCTCGTTTAGCCAAGAGAGGGCTCAAGCTAAATTTCCCCAACTTTCGTTTTTATTTGGTTATTTGGGCACCCCTCCCGGGACCCCCAACACACAGGGTAACAAGTCCTCTTAAATTCCACCTTTTCAGTTGCTTTTAAAACATCCCATTTTCTTTCTCTCCCTCCCATTTTCCCTCTTTGTCCTCAGTTCACTTCCCATTACTGCAAACTGAGCTCAAAGTGCAAAACTCATTTGCACTATTAACTCACTTGGGGCCAGAATCTCACCCTTCCCAGGAGGCTCAGGCAAAAGCAAACTGCTGCAGACAATCCTAGCTTCATAACTTTTGCCATCTTGGCCACCCTCCTGTTTTGCTTGGGCACGTGTGTCACAGTTTCCATCTGTAAAATGTTGGAGAGTAAGGCCATTTCTGCACTAGCCTGTTATAGAAGGATGATTCCACTTTCAACATCCTCCGGAATCCTGGGGTTTGCAGTTTGGGGAGGGGCTGGCCGGCCCCTCCCGAAACTGCAAACCCCAGGATTCCAGAGGATGTTGAAAGTGGAATCATCGCGCTATAACAGGCTAGTGCGGAAATGGCCTAAGTGGCAACATAAAGCTTCAGTAAAGCAGCAGATACAGGATGCAAAAGAATCCTGCTAAATTCTCACACTAACATTTCACACGTGTACAAAGAAGTCTTTGCATATGTGTGCACTGGCTCTGTTGCAGGACTCGTTTTTGGTGCCCCTACAGGTGTGTAAAAACTCCTTCTCAGCTTTGACACATGTCGTGACACCATAAAAAGCACACAGTGCTTCATCAGACAAAATTTAGTCATCTTGGCTTTTGAAAATAACATAGTTGAAGGGATCTGAAGTGGACAGCTTCTCTACAGGCTTACAAAGAACTCAAGGGGCATTAGACATTACGAACAGTTCAAACCATTATAGTAGGATGACTTGCATAATGTGCGTTTGACTCCTAGTCATGTGCATTTAATTTATACAATTGTTTTGGTACATGGAAAACATTGCATTTGAAACTGATTTGTGTTTTGGGAATCTTCATTACATACGTTGACATTAAAATGCATTAATTTTTCATTACCTATCAAAACCTTTTCTCTACAGAAACATTATTTTGTACTGACCAGTGCCCAAACTCTTCTGCCCTTCTCATTATTGTCTGTGCCCCTCCCAGTGAAAATTCATTGAATCATAGTACTGGAAGAGACCATGATGGCCATCCAGTCCAACCCCATTTTGCAATGCAGGAACACACAATCAAAGCATTCCTGACAGATGGCCACCCAACCTCTGCTTAAAATTCTCCAAAGAAGGAGACTCCACCACACCCCCAGGCAGTGTATTCCACTACTGAACTGTTCTCGATGTCAGGAAGTTCCTCCTAATGTTTGGGTGGAATCACTCTTCCTGATGTTTGAAGTCATTGCTCTGTGTCCTAGTCTCTGGGGCAGCAGAGAAGAAGCTTGCCCCATTTTCCATATGACATCCCTTCAAACATTTAAACATGGCTATCATGTCCTCTGTTAGCCTTCTCTTTTTCAGGCTAAACATACCCAGCTCCCTAAGCTGCTCCTCATAAGGCTTCATGACTTTCAGGCCTTTTACCATTTTGGCCACTTCTGCACTACACTTTTATAGTGCTCTTATTCCACTTTCAACATCGTATGGAATCCTGGGGTTTGCAGTTTAGGGAGGGGCCTTTAGAATTCTCAGCCAGAGAGCTCTTTGGCCTCAGTGAACTACAAACCCCAGAATCCCACAGGATGTTGTAAGTGGAATAATAGCACTATAAAAATTGTAGTGTGGAAATGGTCTCTGTTCACCCTCCTCTGGACACACTCCAGCTTGTTAATATAGTTCTTGAACTGTGGTGCCCAGAAGTGGACACAAGATTCCAGGCAGGATTTGACCAAAGCAGAACAGAGTGGTACTATCACTTCTCTTGACCTAGGCCCTTTTCGCACTAGGCTTTTTGCGCGAGCGGGGGCGGGCGGCTTGCGGGAAAAACCTAGTTCGGGAGCCTGCCGGTTCCCCGCTGGTTCCTTCCGCAGCCGAAGGAACCAGCTGGGAAACGGCACCGTCCCGGAGGCGGCGGCGGCTCGCGACTCCATCCCCCCCGCGCGCGCAAGAAAGGAGCCCGTCGCTCCTGGCGCGCGGGGGGGCGGGCGCGACTGTCGCTCGCTCCTGGCGCGTGCGGGGGGGCTGCTCGCGACAGCCTCCCGCTCGCGCGCGCGCGCACGGGGGGGCGGGCGCGACTGTCGCTCGCTCCTGGCACGAGTGACAGTCGCGCCTGCCCTCCTGCGCGCGCGCGCGAGCGGGAGGCTGTCGCGAGCAGCTCCCCGCCCGTGCGAAGCAGGATGCTCTCGCATCCGCCGCGCTAGCTCCCCGCCCCGCCCCTTCCTTCCGCACGGGCGGAGGGAAGGAGGCGCGACCCGGCCGCCTCCCCGACGCACCGCACTACAGGTGAGTGCGTGTGGGCGCCGGGAGCGTAGCGCGAGCGCGGGGTGATTTTCGCTTGAAAGCGAAAATCAAAAACCCCGCGCTCGTGCCGCTGCAGCCCCGTGAGAGCGCCGGAAGTGGGAGTGCGTCGTGCGGAGCGACGCTCCCATTCCCGCACGGCTCACGGGGCTATTTCGCCCGGGAAAGCCCGTGCGAAAAGGGCCCTAGACTCTAAACTCCTATTGATGCAACCCAGAATTGCATTGCCTTTTAAAGCTCTGCATCACACAGCTGACTTATGTTCAGCTCAAGATCCCCTTCACTTTTACCAGGGTCAAGCCAGGTGTCACCCATCCTATATCTGTGCATGTCATTTTTTCTACCTAAGTAGCAAAGAAAAAATACTCTGTACATGCCTACCAGTGGTCCCCTCTTACCATATTATATTATATTATACATTGCAGGACTGAGCTTTGGAACTGGAAATGTTCAAACAAAGGCTGACTACTGACATTGTACTCTTTTTCTCTAACAATGAAATGCAATTTTTAACCATATTTCCTCCATACACATTGTTGCCTTTATTCACAGGAATGAATGAATAAATGAATGAATGAAATAGAAAAACAATGAACAGGAAAGCATCCAATAGTTCTATAATTCTAATGGCTATGAACCTATAATAGGATTGCGTAGTGTAAATCTCAGCATCTGGATTTAAACGTTAATTGTGCTACACAGCCTTTACGTTGAATGTCAACTCTGAGCAATTAAATCAAGACACATAATATGGAACTGAATGCATAGCCAGACGAATATGTGCAAATGACTCTAACTTAACGGTGAATTCAAGGCCATCCTATCATGGGGTTTGCTTGGCAATATTTGTTCAGAGGTGGTTTGTGGTTTTGTTCCTCTGAGGCTGACAGAGTGTGACTTACAGGTTTCCATAGATGAGTGGAACCCTGGTTTCCCAGAGTCCTAGTCCAATACTCAAATGAGTATACCACGCTCCTTTGCCATGTGTTTGCTAGAAAGGGCAAAGATTTTTCTCATACCAAGTTGATCAAAATTAATTAAAATATCCAGTGCCTCCCAACCTCTGGCTTCGTCGATTGTGGTAGACTGGGAGGCTGCATCAGCAATTAAGTGGCAAGTTCAACCTTCAGCTAAGGGAATGACAATTTGCATGCTGGAGTGGATGACCAACTGGAGAGAAAGTTTGGAAAGATATCACAACATATGACCACTGCAGCAAGACGACTACTAGATGAGCAGAGATGTAAAAATGCAACAATACCAACGAGGAAGTAAATTGACAAATTTAGCAGAAACAGCCAAATTAACAACGTGATTAGAGAAAAATCATTGGTGACTTTTTTTCAAAGTGTAGGAAACTTGAATGGGCTTTTTGCAAGAAACAGAGAACAACATGTTGACTGTAGGTTTGGAAAAAATCACCAATAGAAGTATATGAATGATATTTACTAGGAGAGAAGTTACTTTACAGAGCCATTGCATAATCATTGAACATCTCTGCACGGCACTCTTATAGTGCGATGATTCCACTTTCAACCTCCTATGGAATCCTGGGGTTTGCAGTTCTGGGAGGGGCCGGCTGGCCCCTCTCAGAACTGAAAACCCCAGGATTCCATAGGAGGTTGAAAGTGGAATCATCACGCTATAAGAGTGTCGTGCGGAAATGGCCATTGTCAGGAAAGCTGGACATTGAAGGAAAAATCCTCTTTTAATTATTTTTCACTATGTCTGTCTCTTTTTTCATTGCTATCTTTCTTCTTCTTTCTCTTCCTGTTTTTATTTGTTCTTTTTCTCTTTGTTTGCTCTTTTATCGTATTTGTATTTGTATATTTTTTAAAAAGAGTTTGCATGCTGGATTGGACATCCCTTGTTCCTTCCTATTTTCTCCATTTTCCTTGTTGCTTTCTCTCTTGCTCCCCTCATAGCCTTGTAGTCCGGTCAAGGGGACAGGGAGAGGGAGAGAGAGAGATTGGGCCTGTCTGTCTTTGATGCTGCCCAGGATATCCAGGTCTGGAATGGAGGCAGCTGCCTCAAGCTTTTTTCCTCCGGAGGCCCATTTGGGAGAGGCGGAGAGAGCCCTGTTTCCCCTCCCGGCTGAGGGAAGCCGTAAACCAAGAGGAACATTAAGCAGACCAGAACTGCTTTCCTCCTCTTTGCCTTTCTTCACAAACACCTCCTGGTTCCTCCTCGGGACACTGTCCCTGGAGCGGCGGCTAGGATTTTGGACGTGTTGACGGGACCCCGGCGTCCAATTATAGCTCGGCTGTGAGCGAAGGACGAGCGCTCGAAGAGATTGAGTTTCCAGTAGGAAATGGCTCTGAAACCTACTCCAGGATTACCTAATCTATCCATTTTGGGGACGAATGTGTGCAAGGGCCTTCAATGGGATGCTCCATTGCCTCACGCCGGGCAGTTAACATGAGAACTCTGAAAGGATCAGAGGGCACCAGTGTAGCGGACTCTTTAGAATCGTGGAATCATAGAGCTAGAAGAGACCTCAAGGGCCATCCAGTCCAACTCCATTCTGCCATGCAGGAAAACAAATATCAAGGCACTCCCAACAGATGGCCATCCAGCCTCTGTTTAAAAAACTCCAAAGAAGGAGACTCAACCACACTTCCAGGCAGCAGTGTATTCCACTGTTGAACTGCTCTTCCCATTAAAAAGTTCTTCCCAATATTTAATTAAAATCTCTTTTCCTGTAGTTCGAAGCCATTGCTGAATGTCCTAGGTCCTTCCCGCAGGAGGCCTGCATCTTGGCATCCAGACGGGAATGGAGTGGGACCACAACGACACTTCTGCATGATGTCATTGCAGTCCCATCCTTCTCCCACTGCCAGCCAGTGTGATCCAAGGCCATTTCCGCACTAGCCTGTTATAGCGCAATGATTCCACTTTCAACATCCTCTGGAATTCTGGGGTTTGCAGTTTTGGGAGGGGCTGGCTGGCCCCTCCCAAAACTGCAAACCCCAGGATTCCAGAGGATGTTGAAAGCGGAACCATCGCGTTATAACAGGCTAGTGCGGAAATGGCTCGAGAGTAAATTATTGATGGGATTTTCCCGTCAATGACCCCTGATCATGCAACCGTCTTGCACTTACCTGGCCTGCAGAAGTGCCAGAAGCATGATGGAAGCTCTTCCTGCCCCAGCACAGCCTGGGAAAGAGTCTAGCTGCACTACAGAGGGAAGAGGCATGTCCACCGTGCTTCCTTTCACAGGGAGACAGACGGTGTGGAGAAGAGCGTTCTTGTCAGCACTCTCATCCTGGCAAAGCCACTGCTGGGACAACCCTGGGATGATGCTGCTGACAGGGAAGCTGCAGAAAAGGCCCTGGTCTCTGGAGTAGCAGAAAACAAGCTTGCTCTATCTTCCATATGACATCCTTTCAAACATTTAAACATCCCCCCTTCTCAATCCTTTCTTCTCCAGCCTAAATATCCCCAGCTCACTAAGCTGTTCCTTGTGGGGCATGATTTCCAGGCCTCTGATCATTCTAGTTGCCCTCCTCTGGACATGTTCCAGCTTGTCAATGTCATTTTTGAACTGCGATGGCCAGAACCTGACATAGATTTCCAGGTAAGGTCTGATCAAAGCAGAATAGAGTGGTACTATTCTCTGTCTCTAGTGCCTGGTGATTTATGGTGGTTTGTATCACAGCTCCCACAGTCCCATAATCCATGGGCCATTGCAGTTCAAGTTTAGGGGGATTCTAGTTGAAAGCATCTGAAGCATGATAAGAAGCCCACCTCTATAGGTCAGTACCAGGCTATCTAAAATACCATAGATCTCTATATGAGCCTACTCAACTCGTAAGATCTTTGGAGGGAGGCTTTCTCTCAGTCCCACCACCCTCACAGGTATGGTTGGTGAGGACCTGGAAGACAGGGCCTTCTCAACTGCTCCCAAGCTATGGAATTCTCTGCCAATGGAGGTTCAGTTGACCCTTTCCTTGCTCTCCTTCCGCTAGCAGACCAAGACCTCCCTATTTAAACATGCCTTCAGCTTTTAACCAGTTCACGTATTGAATCATTGGTGCTGATTCTTACTATGCAGCAGATTTTAATGTGTTTTTAATTGCTCTAAATTAATGTGTTTAAGTAGATTGTGTTCAGTGCTCTTTAATTTTTTTTTAAAATTTCAGACTGTTTTAGTTATATTGTTTTAAAGTATGGTGTAAGCCCCTTTGGGTCCCATACAGTATAAGCAGGATATAAAAGAAGGAAGGAAAGAAAGAAAGAAAGAAAGAAAGAAAGAAAGAAAGAAAGAAAGAAAGAAAGAAAGGGAGAGAGAGAGGTTCAATTCCCTATTTTGACAAGAAGGTTATTGGGCAGCCCTAGACTTAACCCATTTCACAGGGCTGTTGGAAGGTTAAAATAGCTGAAGGGATGCCATCACAAAAGGAAGATGGAGCAAGCTTGTTTCCTACTGCTCCAGAACCCATGGATTCACCCAGCAGGAAAAAGAGATTCCACTTAAAGTGATAGGGAGGGCTATTTGACAGGGGAATGGACTATCATTTGAAGGTGGTAAAGGTAGTGGAGTCTCCTTCTTTGGAGGTTTTAAGACAAAGGCTGGATAGTCATCTCTCAAGGATGCTATAGCTGTGGATCCACACACGGCTGGGGGCTGGACTACACAGTCCTCAGGCTCTCTTCAAACTCTACGCTTAAGCTCTTCCATCAGAGGCGTAACTAGAGTGCTGTAACTATGCTCCATCTCCTTATCCGACCCCAGATTGGAGCACCAGTGCCATGAGTAAGCCAGTTAACTGTCCTGAGTGAGGAAGTTCTGTGATCCTGTTTGAGGGGGGTGCTTTAGGATGATGTGAATACCTTCCTACCACCAGTGAGCAAAGGTAGGATGTAAAGTTTCAATAGGACTGCTTCCCTGCTTCTGTTCCTCACACCATCACTTTCTGGTGGAAGGGACTGGTCCCACCACCCTGCAGTATCCCTCTTGCCAGGATCACAGAATTCCATCACTCAGCATGGCTGACTGGCTTTGAAGGCGGATTTCGGTGGCCTTTGTTGTCACAACAGTGGTGACATGCATATGAAGCAGATGTATGGTTGTAAGTCTAGTTTATGACACAGTAATTGCCTAAGAGTATGCCAGCCTATGATTCTAAGGCTGAGATCCTGAACTGCAGATTGTGTAGCATGAAGGTCCCACAGACAGAACTACACTACGTCTCTCCTCTCTATCCATCATGTTCATTTTTTTTTGCTGCTGTAGCTCCCTCATGGGCAGTCATTGGCTGGTGAAGAGTGTAGGGGTCAGAGAAGCCTTTGCCTATGTCCCCACAGCCAGACATAGACCAGGGGGGTAGGACTGGATGGCCCTTGCAGTGTCTTCCATTTCTATGATTCCATGATTCAGTGACATGATGCATTGAGATCCTTCAAAATCCTCGGCAGATAACAGTGATGTATTTAAGTCTTTTACTCCCAGTCTCAAATCAAGTCTCAAGTCCCTACTTTCAAGACTCAAGTTGAGCCTCAAGTCCTTGGAAGATACTTTCAAGTCAAGTCTCAAGTCTGAGAGCCAGTTTCTGAAGTGAGGAATAGAATCCTTCTTACTTCTCATTACTGAAGCTTCAAAAGCTTTAGAAGGAAGGATCTTTCCTTGAGCTTTGGGGCTGAGTCCTACCTTCCGCTGTTAGGAGAAGTTTCAAAAAGCTCCTCTGATATGCAGTGGAGATCATCTGCCAAACAGACTTCAAGCCTGTTGCCTAACAAGTCTGCTGTTCCCCTCCAAGAAATGGCCCAAGCTTTGGGTTTCAGACAGACCATCACATGACCAGTAGGGAAAAAGAGATGGAAGTATTGTTCAAAGTTGTAAGGTTTCTGGATCAAGGTGTTATGCACCATGGGGAAGCAAGTCAGTCACTAGAAATATACAAGTCACGAGTTGAGTCCCTGTGTCGTTTATTGCCAAGTTGAGTCCAAGTCAAGTCATTGAAGTGACTTCAGTCCAACTTGAGTCCGAGTCAATTGACTCGAGTCTACATCACTGGTGGATAATGTAAATGTTCTGTCTCTGGGAACATATTCAGACACTTCTCTGCTTCTCCTCCCCCTCCAATAGCCGCTAGCAGAGTGAGACAGTGAGTCTGGCCCTTGCCAGTGGGATTCCTTGACTGAGCAAAGATTCAAACCTTAGTCTCCAGAGCTGTAGTACAACCATTTAAACCACAACACTGTGCAAGCTCTCAAACTATCCAGACATATCAGTTCAATTCCTCTTTAACTGCCATGACTCTAGCCGATAGCATCTTGGGACCTGAAGTTTGGTGAGGTACTGAGAATTCTAATGTATAGTCCAATGGTATGGACTAGAGCAATCTTGGTAGCCTCCCATCAAACTCTAAGGCCATTTCCGCACTACACTGTTGTAGTGCTCTAATTCCACTTCCACCATTCTGTGGAATCCTGGGGTTTGCAGTTTAGGGAGGATCCTTTAGACTTCTCAACCAGAGAGCTCTTTGGCCTCAGGAAACTGCAAACCCCAGAATTCCACAGGATGTTGAAAGTGGAATAACAGCACTATCACAGATTAGTGCAGAAATTGCCTGAATCTCAGGGTTCCTTAGGATGGAACCAGAGCAGTTAAACTGGTTTTAGATTGCTATAATGCTATGTGGTGCAAATGCACTCTTAGCCACACAAAGGTCTTGACTATGTTATCATGTCTCAGGCTGATGATAGCTACTGAATGGCCTTGTTCGGTTTTGCTCCCCAAATTCTGGAATTGGTGACTACCCTAAGGCCTTTCCACGCTACACTGCTATAGTGCTATTATTCCACTTTCAACATCCTATGGAATTCTGGGATTTGTAGTTTACTGAGGCCAAAGAGCTCTCTGGTTGGGAATTCTAAATACCCCTCCCTAAACTGCAAATCCCAGGATTCCATAGGATGTTGAAAGTGGAATCATAGCACTATAACAGTGTAGTGCGGAAATGGCCTCTATCTGGTACAAAAGATATGGGAAAGGGCCCCTTCATGCAATCTGTCAAGACCTCTTTCTTCCCTCAGGCACAAATCTCATGGTAAGATCTGGTGTTATTGCCAACGCTCTCTTTTAACATGTCCCAAGCAGAACATTTGCTTGTTATTGCTAAGTTTTTACTGGTCTTGGATGTTTCTCGTCTGTGTAACTTGTTTACAGGGGAAAAAAAACCCTACTGAAAAGCAGGTTATACTGCTCAATAAACAGAATAAAATTGAGGAGACGTGAGAGGAACACATACGCATGGTTAACTCAGCTTCAGCTCACCAACAAAGCTAGGCTTAAAATGGTCGTGTTTGTCTTCTTATTAGCCCTGAAAAAGACAGTCAATTTTATTACTCCTTTTACACAGCAAGAAGATAAAACAGAAATTGCCCATATCTTCCTGTTTCCTTGAGAATCACAATTCTCTTTCAACAAACTGGGCAATAGATATCCTCCCCAACATTTCACAAATTAAAATAGGGAGACGTGTAGCCAAGCAAGAGCTGAGTGTGGGCAAAATGGCAAAAGGTATTCACAAGGAAGATGACACAAGCTAGAAAAGACTGCAGTAGATTGCTTTTGCCCAAACGTGCTGGGAAGTGTACTGGGAAGGGCAAGATTTCACTCCTCCTCTGCTCCTGCCCCCCATGGCTAAATTGAGGGCCTTTTGTTATCACGGTTATGATATGTCTGGTGAGAGCACTAGATATCCTTTTGATATCAAATAATTTGGCCTTTGCTTGACCTTTCTCTGCCTCCCTACTCCACATGTTTGCAGAGGTCCACCGGACAAGCACGTATTGGGCACGGCCGTTAATGGTTGTACATTCCAAAACTTCATTCAGGCAGGCAACTTAAGCCTCTCCGATGCTTTAGGGAAAAACCCTCTTGCAAACTGGCCTTGCTCAGTGTGAATCTTTACAAAGACGCCCAGCCGAGTGCCGAACCGTTCCTTCATGTTGGGCCATTTGCATACTGGCCATACTATTGCCATCCAGCGCTAAGCTCATCATGCAAAACTTGACCTTTTCCAACTCCTTTGTCCAGCTCCAAATTTCCTTTGTTCTCACCAAGCATGGCATAGCCTGTAGGTAAAGTCCACCCTATAAAAAATCCCCACTTTTGGGAACACTTTGGATCACCCTGGACTTCCATCCAGCCTTGCTCCGCTCTGTCCAGTGAAGTTTTCTCCTCAGTTCCCTATAACTGAATCTGCCTCCCTTTTGGACTTCTTGGAACACTTTGGACTTCCATCCCACCTTGCTGTCAGTTTGTCCAGTGAGTCGCCCCCTCAGCGAACCGCGCTGAGCTTTCTTCCCCTGCAACCTCCTCTTCTCTCCAGGACTACGAGACCAGGTGTCATATTACCCATTCCCCCAAAACTCACCAATTCTTTTTCCCAGTTAGTTAGTGTATGTCGTGTCTTTTGCATTTCTTGTCTTCAATAAAATATTATTTGTTGCTTTAAAACCCTGTCTGGCTACGCTCTCTGACCTGAAGCCGTAGACATAGGGTACAAGATCCTAGCTAAAGCTACCCTGCCTCTCGTTAGCTTAAGAGAGTGCTCGAGCTTCATTTCCCCAACTTGTGCTTTTATTTGGGCGCCCCTCCCGGGACCCCCAACATACAGGGTAACACTTTCTGCACTGTTATAGTGCTATTATTTCACTTTCAACCTCCTAGGGAACCCTAGGGTTTACAGTTTAGGGAGGGGCATTAAGAATTCTCAGTCAGAGAGCTCTTCGGCCTCAGTAAACTATACATTCCAGAATTCCACAGGATGCTGAAAGTAGAATAATAGCACTATAACAGTGCAGTGCAGAAAGGCCCTCAGTGCAAACTATTCTTGCACTTTGAATTCAGTTTGCAGCAACTGAAATAAGCTGAGGACAAAGGGGAAAAGTAGTGGGAGGAGAGGGAAACTAGGCCATTTTAAAATCAGAAGAAAAAGTGGGATGGTGGAAGATTAAACAGGAAAGTTTAAATCGGGACAGTTGGAGGGTACAGCCACATAACATTTGGGGACTTCCTCAGCAAGGAAAAAAAAGTTCAACTCTCAATTCTCAGAATCCATTCGCTAGAACGGACACTGTCAACTAGCCCTAAAATTAATTTTTTCCTAGTTTTCCTAGTTCTGAGCAAGTGGATATTTGTCCTGAGTGGACATGTGTTTAGAAAGGGACAAGGAACTGGGATGCAAAGCAGGAATGTTAAGGATATGGATGGAGCCCTGGTGGCGCAGTGGTTAAATGCCAGTACTGCAAACCACAAGGTTGTGAGTTCGATCCTGCCGGGCTCCAAGGTTGACTCAGCCTTCCATCCTTCCGCAGGTCTGTAAAATGAGTACCCAGCTTGTTGGGGGGCATGTATAGAAATATGTATAGAAATACATGCTATTTGTAAGTTGTTCGCCGCCTCGATCCATATGGAGAGGTGGGATACAAATAAATCATCATCATCATCATCATCATCATCAGTATATTTGTTGACCTTTAGAAGAAATCAAGACAGCGAGAAGAAAATGGTCAGTCACTACAAGATTTTCCTCTCTTTAGGATATTTTGCGAAACCTCCCAAACCCGAGCTTTGTTCAAACCCGATCTTTTACCCTCAAAAC
This sequence comes from Ctenosaura bakeri, assembly GCA_948474755.1. Classification (NCBI taxonomy): domain Eukaryota; kingdom Metazoa; phylum Chordata; class Lepidosauria; order Squamata; family Iguanidae; genus Ctenosaura; species Ctenosaura bakeri. Next base: position 205,674 of record CAOLHI010001420.1, read on the forward strand.
TGTGTATTTCCTACCCAATACTGTTCCCTGTGCAAAAATGATGATTTGATGTGAGAACCAAGCTTTTTGTGCAAACTGAATTTTCACACACACACAAAAAGTTCTGAAGTTTCCACAGAGCAGGGAGAAAAGCTCTGAAATTATTTACTCTTGCGTGCAAGAAGAAGGAAACAGTGATGCATTTAAGTATTTTACTCTAAGGCCATTTCTGCACTATAGTGTTATAGCACTATTATTCCACTTTCAACATCCTATGGAATCCTGGGGTTTGCAGTTTAGGGCCCCTCCCTAAACTACAAACCCCTGGGATTCCATAGGATGTTGAAAGTGGAATAATAGTGCTATAACATTCTAGTGTGGAAATGGCTCTAGTATTTGGAGAAGCAAAAAACAGCTTGCCCCATCTCCCATATGGCATTCTTTCAAATATTTAAACATGGCTTTCATGTCACCTCCTCACCTTCTCTTTTCTGGGCTAAACATACTCAGTTCCCTAAGCCACTCCTCATAGCCTTTGACCATTTACAATTTACTTGCTGTGCATAGTTGCATATGTGTAAACAAGTAACATCTCAAGGTCCAATTCCCTAAGCCCACCTTAATAGCCAGCAGCTGCATCAGATGAAGGGGATGGGCTCCTCATTGGGATGCAAAGAGGCTGATGTTTTGCACCTGCCTTCATCAGTGAATGAGACTGCCATGAGAAATTGTGACCAGGGGCCCTCCTTTGGATTGCCACAGCCTCACTTGTTGCTAGTGGGATGGGTCTGAATATATCCTGTGGCACTTTGACTGCCAGGCAAACCTCAGATCAGCTACTTTGAGTTTAGACTGGATTGAGGGGCCAATTACAATCATGGTCTTAGTGCCAAGATTATGAATATGAACTATAACTGAATGCAGAACAATTACAGATCCATAACTCTAGGTTACAAAACTGCAACTGCAAGACAGAATGCCATCTCAGATTCCCTCCCTTGGTTTCCAAGCAGAGGTTCTATGGCAAGGGTGTCAAACTCAATTTCATCTTGGGCCGCATCACCATTATGGTTGCCCTCAAAAGGCCGGTTGTATCTGTAAGATACTGTAAGAAATCTTTAAGATTTCGGCTCTCCCTCCCTCTCCCTTTTTCTGCTTCCCCCCTCTCCTGTGGCTCTTTCTGCCTCCCCTGCTCCTCCCTGTACCTGGTGAGATCGAACCCCACATTGTGGGCCCCGGCTGCTGGTATTCTGAAGAGAGGCCCAGCAGCTAGCACTCGTGAACTACTTGTACTTCTGACTGCTCCTCTGTCCAACTCTTGTCAGCCACATGGAGTGTTCTGAGGGTGAGACTTGGACAGAGGAGCAGTCAGAAGTAGAAGTAGATTGTGAGTACTGGCTGCTGGGCTCCTCTTCAGAATACTAGCAGCCGGGGATTTTGCTCACCAGGCAGAGGGGAGTGCTGCAGCTTCAAGAGAAGTGTGAGGGCCACATGAAATGGCCTGGTGGAGCAGATCCGGTCTGCGGGCCTTGTGTTTGACACATGTATTCTATGGCCATCTGTGAGAATGCTTTAAATGTGGGATTCCAGCATTGGCAAGGGGTTGGAGAGAGGACCCGGGAGTCTACCTTCCTACCCGACAGTCCAATGATTCTGTGGTGAGGGTCAGCACAGAGCAAAGGCTTTTAGATCTGAAGGCACTGATGGATAGGACAAAAGAACCCTGTATCCTCCCAAGGTCCTGGGAATGGGATCCACATTAGCTCGGGAGGTGGGGTGTGTGTAGCATTGTTACTCCCCATGATCCTTGCTTACAGGGCTTCCTGCGCTGGCTGGTTGCACCCACTGGATGCTTAATTGACCGATTGCTGGAAACGGCCATCGTTTCACCTACCTGCAGGTCGTGCTTAGCCAAATGCCCACACAGGCCCACCTACATTCTGAGTTCTTTCCCTTCCACCCGGGATGATGCGGTCTGCGTATGCAATCATTTTTTTTATGAGGACATTAAAATGAAACTCAAATAAAAAAATCGCAGCATTAGAGAAAGTGTAAAAGATCTACTGGGTCCCATCCAAGACACACTCGTCCTAGCCAAGGTGTGATGGGCCCCGGCGGTGAATTTGCTCCGGCACTCTTCGCTCTCATTTTACATTCCATCCCGCTTGCACAGGGTCACATTATGGCCGCGGTGCGAGCATTGGAGCGCTCCGCTCGGTGGCTCTGGGGTGTGTGAAATCTTAACCGTGACGCAGAATTAACATCCCTCTCCCCTCCCCCGTCCGTTTCTTTTTCCTTGTTCATTTAATTGCTTTTAAAATTCCTCCCCTGGGTAGATTTGCTGCCTGGTTGTTTTCCCAGTCTTTGCATCGGGTGTTTTGTCACTTACTAAAGATCAGACTCTTTTTTTAAAATTTTATTTTTGGTACCAAAAAAAAAAAAAAATTAAACACATCTCAATTAAGCTCAGCAGAAGGAAAATAGTAGGCTGGGAAAAGAAAATATTTATTCTGAAGAGTCATTTAAAAAAAAAGGAATGAATCCCAAGTCATATAAACAGAGGGAAAAAGGACAAGGGAAGGAAATCTTCCCTTTGCAAGACAAATAAGTGAAATCTTGAACGAGTAACAGGGCAAAGGGAGAGCAAATGGACTCATGGTCTACTTTGGTAGCCCTGAAAGTACTGAGTTCAAGTCTGTCCTTAGTGAGGGATGACTTCTTTGATAATTGGCTTTCACCACACTGGAATTAATAAGGGAGATACAGGAGGTGGCCACAAAAAAGGATTTTCCCCCTCCGTTATTCATTTCCCAGGGGGTGAAAAAGTCAGATAGAATAACAGAACAGTGAGACTTCTGCAAAATTTCTCCCAGTATTCAAACATCTCAGAGCCAGCATAATGTAGTGGTTTGAACATTGGACTATGACTCTGGAAACCAGGGTTTGATTCCCCATTCGACCATGGAAACCCACTGGGTGATCTTGGGCAAGTCGCACATTCTCAGCCCCCCAGAAAACCCCATAATAAGTCCACCTTTGGGTCACCATAAATTGGAAATGATTTGAAGGCAATACGACAACAACAATTCAAACATCTCAAAATCTTTCAGAGAAGTTTTATTGCACAGAAAGGTATGTGGCTTTTTCACACACAAAACTCCGCATTTTCTATGCAAAATATGTGTTGCCTGCAGATGAAATGTGGGCTGATTGTGTGCAGGAAGTATGATTTTTGCCCCTCAAATGCACATGTTTTTCTGTGATGAAAAATCCCCTGGAAGACTTTAATATGTTTCAATATTGGAAGAATACTGGAGGGGGGATATTTTTTTTCCTGCTGCAGAGGGTGAGATAATAGAGGTTTGCCATCCTTACTGGAAATATATTCAAAGCTAATCAGTGTAACAATATACAATCTGCAATCTTACCAGGGTGTTGCACATATTGAAGGAAATGGACATTTTGTCTGATGTGGAAGAACCGCACTCAGTTCAAGATTGCAGAAGTGGAATTGCGCATGTGGTGCTCATGAAACATCTAAGTTCATTGTGCATTGATGCACAAAGTCATTGCCCACAGTTTCACATTGATCAACATGGTGCACCATGCATGAATGTGCACTGCCCATGTGCGCTGCCTGTACACAATGCACATTGTGGTTGGGCAGTGCTGGGATGCACCACCAACAACTGTAACTTTGAGAGTGTAACATTTAATGCAGTGTCTTAGGCAAGAGTTTTGGCCCTGGAACTACTCATATTTGAAAAGAAGAAGAAATGGAAAGGATTGGTATTGTAAGTTCCCCTGCAAAAGCAGCTGGACATTTCTGTCCCATGTGGAACATTTGCATTGGGTTCATGAGTCAACATGAAGGCATCAAGGAGCCAGCATGGAGTGTGGAGTAGGACTCTAAGGCCATTTTCTGTATTAGCCCTGGCCCCTCCCGAAACTGCAAACCCCAGGATTCCAGAGGATGGTGAAAGTGGAATCATCACGCTATAACAGGCTAGTGCGGAAATGGCCTAAGAGATCAGAGTTCAAATCCCTACCTGGTCATGGAAACCCACTGAGTAAATTTGGGCAGATCCCACTCTCTCAGCCTCAAAAGTAAGGCCAGGGCAAACCGTCTTTGAAGAAGTCCTGCCAAGACAACCCTAAGAAAGGGTCACCTTAAGCCCAAATCAACTGGAAAGCACATAGAATCCTAGAGCTGGAGGAGACTCCAAGGGCTATCCAGTCCTACCCCTTCTGCCATGTAGGAAGACACCATCAAAGCATTCCCAACATAACAACACCGCCACCAACAGAAAAGACCCTCCATGTTCATCATGAATCTGCCTGACCTAGCTCTTCCTTTTAATTTTCCTGGATGCTACATCCAGGTTGGCACTCAATTGGTATTTCACACACATGGAAATACCTTTCCATATGCAGTGTGGTGTTATTTTCCATACTCAGTTCCCAGTTGTACGAATATAACTGTTACACACACATTTGTGCCTTCATGGATGCAGAAGAACTGCTCATCAACACCTCCAAGGTGTAGCTGGTTTCCCTGGGACTGTGGAAATAGCTTGCTCATTTGCAGACACACAACTGGTTGCACTATGTTGGAATCCAGCAGAAAGGGGGTGTAGTGCAACCCCCATTTAACTATGTGAGCGTAGATTTACATGACACAACCACAAAGTAGGATCCCTACTCCATCTTCTTTTTCTTTGCTCTTCCCACATCTTCAGTAACACCGGAATGGTGTGTATCTCTCTTTATGTGTGTGTGTCCATTTCTGAAACCCTATTTCCCAATTAGTATGGGATTTAAAGTCAGTTTCCCCTCTAGGTAGGGCTGCTCTTCCCAATCCATGCTCCCTCCCCAAAAGGTCTCTGTGTTTCCTATTCTTTCCTTTGCATAATATTTTAACCCCCTCTCTCTCTGCAAAAGGCCCCCCTTTCTCTGTTTCTTGTCTAGCCCAAGAACCGTTTCTCTTTTCTTTAGGTGACTGGATTTGAAAGGATTGTGCTCTATTGAAGGCATCCAAGAAAAGGCCTTCTCCCGTCTGATGGTGGATTTCTATGCATGGGCGCATAGATTTGCATTGATTCGAAGGCGGGGAGCGGTTCCTTTTTCTTTCTTTCTTTCTTTCTTTTTTTTGTAAAACCCTATGCCTGCTTTTCCACTTTGGGCCCAGAATGGCTCTCCGATGGCCGCAGCTTTTGTGCCTGTGTTTTGTTCCCTTCATCTCCTGAACCGCTTTTGGGCCTCGTTATTATTATTCATTACTTCATCTTCATTCTCCGGCTTCTAACGGCCTTTTCACAGCAGTCTCATTTCAGGATTTTTCCCCCCTCTCCCCCTTCCTTCTCTTGTTCCCAAAGCCAAGAATTTCTTTCTCCCTCCTTTTCTCCTGAACTGCCGTTGCCCCCCCCGCCACAATCATATACTCAGCTAGAAAACAATATATATGTCTAATTTTTTTCTCCCCAAAATTAATTACTTTGTGTTAGAGGGGACGAGGATGTTGGACCACAAAAGAAGGCTGCATGAAGGCAACTAGAATTGCAGTTCCTCCGTGAAATGTTCCATTTGTTCAGGGAATTTCAACACCCCCCTTCGCCCTCCTCTCCCTTCGCCCTTTCCTTTCCTGGTGTTTAATTTTAAAACATGTCGTTGTGACTTTTCATATTACTCTCTCTGTTCCAAATGAGAGTTCCAGTCTTACTCAGTCTCTTTCCTGGTGCGACCGGAGAAAAAAACCAGAGTTCAGCAACTTCTGAACCATCCCATCCCCATCTCAACATCCATTTCCCTCCCCCTTACACACACACACACACACACACACACACCATTCAGCAAAATTAATCTCAGTGTTGCAAAGTTCAGCAGTCTTTAAATGCATGCTCAAAATTAAGCATTTGTCAAAGTGGGCTTAAAATCCAGTTTCAGGAGTCCTTTTTTTTAAACAACAGATATCAGGCTTTTTTTTTTTTTTTTAAAGAATAACCCTTGAAGCTTTTTCTATTTTAAAAATCAAAGTTTTTCAAACAACATAGAAGCTGGAACACTGTTTTTTTTTTTTTTTAAATGTATGTGTAAATTCCCCTGCATTCCCCCCGCATTTGGAATGGCCACATTCAGCTCATGATTGCAGACACAGAGTTGAGAATGTGATCCCATGGCTCATGGATGCACACATTAGACAACATAAATAAATATGCATTTTGCATGCAGACGAGCATGCATGTTGGGTTGTGCATTCAGTTGTGCAACATCACAATCCACTAACAGGTGGCATGGTGCAACTGCATGTGTCTCTATGAGCACCAAGTTATGCTCCTTCTCCACATCGCCTTGAGTTGAAATAACGCTCAAAATATGTTTTGTGTGTGTGGCATGGTCCTCCAAAGGCTAAGAAGTTTTAGGAACAGAGGCTATAGCTACCAGGGATGGGGGGAACAAAAAGGCAGATATTGCCTGTCTAAAGAAGTATTCTGTCCTCCCAAACAAATTTTCTTTCAGTCCCTGAATTTGTATCTTTGCAGAGAGTGAGCCATTGAAAACTGTTTGTTACCATAACCTACAACCCCATTCTGCGGGATATGCTATTTTCATAATTGAACATATTTATGGCTTGAAAACATGATCAAAGACACACTAGCCAGAAGAGCACCAGGTCAGGCTGACCTTAGACATGGTCAGGTTATAAGTTCGGAGAGGATTCAGTGGGAAACTTAAATGCGAATGGCTTTATAATAATCCTTTCGATACCCCAGGCTCTGTGCACACCCAAAAACAACGGAAGGCAAAATTGCCCAGGTGAAACAATTGGGGACCATCCCTTGATCTTACCCTATGAAAAGCTTCCCTATACCCCCTGCCTGACCAAGACACTAAGAGATTGCCATGCTTCCCATCAATGTTTTGTCACCTAGAGTAAAGGCAATCATTCCATTTTGGATTCCTTTGTCCATCCCGTGGGAAAGCCATTACCACTTTGTCTACACATGCCCTTCAGAGTAGGAAATAGGGTATATCACCCCTAGTTTTGGCCACAGCAAATATGTTGGATATAGTGCCCCAGACTGCTGTTCCTCCACACTACTGTCAGATGCTCTCTGAGCCACTCTGCTGTGACCTCTTAGAATCACAGAATCATAGAAGTTGGAAGAGACCACAGGGGTCATTCAGTCCAATCCTCTGTCATGCAGGAACACCCTCAAAGCACTCCTGACAGATGACCATCAAGCCTCTGCTTAAAAACCTCCAAAGAAGGAGACTCCACTACATTCTGAGGCAGCATATTCCACTGCCGGACAGCCCTGACTGTCAGGAAGTTCTTCCTGAGGTTCAAGTGGATTCTCCTTTTCTGCAGCTTGAAACCATTGCTCCTTGTCCTGGTCTCTGGAGCAGCAGAAAACAAGCCCTCTCCTTCCTCTACATGGTATCCCTTCAGATATTTAAACATGGCTATCATGTCCCCTCTTAACCTTCTCTTCTGCAGACTAAACATCCCCAGCTCTCTAAGTCTATCCTCATAGGGCATGGCTTCCAGGCCCCTCACCATTTTGGTCGCCCTCCTCTGGACTTGCTCCAGCTTGACCATGTCCTTCTTGAATTGAAGTGCCCAGAACTGGACACAGTCTTCTTCAGGACTGATAATTATCACCCTTTCAGCCCAATCTTCCTTTATCCAACCTGTCTTGCCTCATTCTCTGACAGTCTCATAAGGTTCTTGAGAGTGTCTGACTTCTTGTGTGTTTTCCAATTCTCAATAAAACACTCTGTTCAACTTTTAACTGGAGTCCTCTCTGCAGTTAGTACTGGTATACACAGGTGAAAAGATCCTGTCATTACCCTCCTCTCACAGGCCTCCTTTGAGCTGTAATTTGCCCAAATTCTAAGGAGACACTGGTACTGTGGGTGAACTTCAAAGTCCTCCACCTCTTAGGGTAACAAGTTCATACCTCCGAAACTCATATTAACCTTGTCTGCATTCTCTTGCTGACTTTGCCTGCCCCCTTTTTCCTTGGATGAGTAAACTCTATTTCTAAATGCTCCACTGAAGCTTTAAGTTATGGCAATGTTAGAAATTTGGAGATGAATGGAAACATTTATTTGGAGGAGAAGCACTGTGATGGGTAGTGATGCTCTCCTCTCCCACTCACCCCCGCCACTGGTAGCTACGCCCCTGCATGTCACCATGTTGAGCTGTGGCAATGTCTGTTTATTTTCAGAATATCTATACACTGAGCCCAAGCAGTGCATAACCACAATTGGATGGGATAATGAACAGATGGGATTTCTCTCTGACAGAAGACAGTCATGGCCGAGGCAACTTAGAATCATAGAATCATAGAAATGTAGAGTTGGAAGAGACCCCAGGGGCCATCCAGTTCAACCTCCTGCCATGCAGGAACACCCTCAAAGCACTCCCGACAGATGGCCATCTAGCCTCTGCTTAAAAACTTCCAAGGAAGGAGCCTCCACCACACTCCAAGGTAGCATATTCCACTGCCTGACAGCCCTGACCGTCAGGAAGTTCTTCCTGAGGTTCAGGTGGAATCTCCTTTCTTGCAGCTTGAATCCATTGATCCTTGTCCTGGTCTCTGGAGCAGCAGAAAACAAGCCCTCTCCTTCCTCTACATGGCATCCCTTCAAATTTGCAGAGGAGATGAAAGAAATACACAAGCAGCAGCTGTTGCAAAATGGCGCAGCGTGCATTTCCCTCCATGGTTCCCTGCAGCCAATCATACCTTTTTTCATGGGGCTGGTGGCTCCCAAGTCAGAGAGTGTGTGTAGTGAATCTGCTCTAGGGTTTAGTCTGAATCTTGCAGGAGCTATTCTTAGAATCATAGAATCATAGAAATGTAGAGTTGGAAGAGACCACAGGGGCCATCCAGTCCAACCCCCTGCCATGCAGGAACACCCTCAAAGCACTCCCGACAGATGGCCATCAAGCCTCTGTTTAAAAACCTCCAAGGAAGGAGACTCCACTACACTCCGAGGTAGCATATTCCACTGCCAGACAGCCCTGACTGTCAGGAAGTTCTTCCTGAGGTTCAGGTGGAATCTCCTTTCCTGCAGCTTGAATCCATTGCTCCTTGTCCTGGTCTCTGGAGCAGCAGAAAACAAGCCCTCCCCCTCCTCTACGTGGCATCCCTTCAAATATTTAAACATGGCTATCATGTCCCCTCTTAACCTTCTCTTCTGCAGACTAAACATACCCAGCTCTCTAAGTCTATCCTCATAGGGCATGGCTTCCAGGCCTCTCACCATTTTGGTCACCCTCCTCTGGACTTGCTCCAGCTTGTCAATATCCTTCTTGAATTGGGGTGCCCAGAACTGGACACAGGATTCAAGATGGGGTCTAACCAAAGCAGAGTAGAGTGGTACCAGTACCTCCCTCGATCTAGACACCATGCTCCTATTGATGCAGCCAAGAATTGCATTGGCTTTCTTGGCTGCCGCATCACACTGCTGACTCATGTTCAGCTTGTGATCTATGAAGACTCCTAGATCCCTTTCACACGTACTGCTATCCAGCCACGTGTCCCCCATCCTATATTTCTGTATTCCATTTTTTCTACCTAAGTGTAGGACCTTACACTTCTCTCTGTTGAATTTCATTTTGTTCACCTTGGCCCAGTTCTCCAATCTATCCAGGTCATTTTGAATTTTGATCCTGTCCTCTGGCGTATTAGCAACCCCTCCCAATTTGTCCCAATTTGGTATCATCTGCAAGGTGCTAGATCTATCCTGGGGACAAAGTTCAGCACTATGGAAAGCTCTGGGAAAGCACAGTTAAAATCTGGAATGGCATCTGCTGTGGGCTTTAGTTTGAGCTTTGAAAGAGCAATTCAGGGTGCTGAACTCTGTACCCAACAGATGTACAGCACCTTGGATACCTCTTTCAAAGTGCACACTAAACTCAGAGGCAGATTCACACCCCACACGCTGATGCGGAAGTCACCAGCCAGTGCTGCCTGTTCTTTTTCACCCCTTCTCACCCTCAAACTCCAGATACTTGGCATCCCATGGCCCAAGGCGGATGTTTTGTCTTCATGAGAGCACAGATTGATCACATCATAGTGTGGGAAGAGACTATAAGGACCACTTAATCCAATCCCCTGCCATGCAGGAATATACAACGAAAGCACTCTCTGAGACAGACCATTACCTTGTCCAACAGCTCTTACAGCAACGAAGGTCTTCCAAATGTTTAGATGGAATCTCCTTTCTTGTAATTTGAATCCACTCGCAATTTGATCTTGCCTCTGGAGCAGCAGAACACACATTTGCTGCATCTTCTACATGACATCCCTTCAGAGACTTAGAGAGGGCTATCACATCACCAGCAAGCCAGAGACCCCGCAAGGCGTAGAGATTTGAGCCTTGGGCTACGACTCTGGTGATCAGGGTTGGAATCCCTGCTTGGCCATGAACACACTCGATGACCATAGGAAAGTCACATGATCTCAGCCTCAAATGAAAGGAAAGGCAAGCCCCTCCTGAACAAATCTAGCCAAGAAAACTCTTGATAGGTTCATATTAGGTTACCATGAGTCAGAAACAAGTCAAAGGCACAAAACAATAAGGTCACCTCCTAGACTTCTCTTTTCCAAGCTAAACATATCCAACTCCCTTAGTCGTTTCTCATAAGGCTTGGTTTCCCAACCTTTGATCATCTTGATTACAGAGGAATCTAATGGGCCTGCCCTTCTCCAAACATATTTCAGCTTCCTGTTCTGCATTTCTCCAGGGCAGGTCCATTAGGTTCCTCCTACCCCCAGTTTTTCCCTACTTCCACAAATCTGAGGACTGGCACCTATCACTCAGAGCTTCTTTTTTGGCTACATTCCTTCCAGCAATTTTCACCTGCCACCTTCACAGTTAGAAGGAGAAAGAGAAGACAATTTCATTAAACACTGTTAGACACGACAACTAACTGGAATATTCATGTTCAAGGGCAGTCTACCTCTGAGCACTTGGGATGGAAATAATACTCAAAATATTAGAAAAATGGTAAACAAAACATGCTTTTCGAGTGTTGAGAAATCCTGACACGAAGAATCCTGGACTGATGAGAATCTTCACAGTGTAGGATTTATTCCGTGCAAATGTTCTGCACAGGAAATAAAATTTCTAAATTCAGATTTTATTTCCTGTGGAGAAAGTTGAAAATTTATTCATGTTCTGTGCAGGAAGTAATATTTCTGTATTATTTTCCATGCAGAAAATGCTGTTTGCTGCACAGAAGATTTATTTTCTCTACTAAACAACCCCCGTGCAAATTTTGCACAGAATAATTCTTGAATTCTTGAATCACCTTCAAAAACAACATGAATACTTTTGAAGATTCTCTCGTAGTGGGAGGAAAATTGCTGAAATCATGTGTTGATTCCTTTGGAAAGAAATGTAGATTATTTCTACAGGATCATGCTCTGCCATGTTCTCCCATCACAATCCCGGCAATGCCTCTGCCAGGATGGGAGTGTCTCCCCAATGCTCCCCTCTGCACCTAGCCTGCTGCCTGTGGAAGGGAGCGCAAGGGACACACTCCTTCCTTTTGCACTGCAGCCAGCCTTCTTCCCATGCTGCAGTGGAGAAGGAGGCACATGATTGCGCTTCCACCCCTTCTGCATGGCTGGGGGTGATAGGAGCATTGGGTAATTGCAGCCACTTAGTAGATTTTTTTCTGTTAAGCAAATACCCTGCGCTGGCTTCGGGACCATGATGAAGTCATGCAAAATCACAACCCATGGACCACTGCCATCGCATCCCCAATGTGGGACAGCCATGCCATTTGGAAATGGCCAAAGTGAAGAATTACATCCCTCGTGACTACACAGTGCTGGTATTTGTGTATGCAAGTGCTCTCCTGCCCTACTTGTGAGATTACTGGAGACACCACAATACGACAGGTGCCGCTAGACACAAGAAAGTGGGGTGGAGTCCTCGACAGACCCTTACCTGGGTCCTAAACACAGCCACGATTCATCTCACACTCACAAAATCAAGCTTTAATTATGTCAGCATTCCATATTCTCTTTTCTAAGGAAAAAAAAAACACACCTTGATGAATTTGTTTTCGTTGTTATTGGCTGGTAACTCCCACAATTCTCCAAATCATGATTTTTCACACTTGCCCCAAATAACTTTCCAAGCTATGGATAAGATTCTGGCCTAAATCCTACTGGTAATCCCAACTCGATAAGAGCTGTTGAATCAGTGGGACTACTGGTGTGTTGACCCACTATTCAACAATTGATTTTTATGATCAACTCTAGCTAGGAGTAACTCACGAGATTTCCACCAGTGTTGGCGGAAAAAAAAGAAAAGAAAAAGACCCAGCGACCTTCATCATTGTCCCCACTGCATTAGAGATTTACAGTGCGATCATATCTGTTTCTATTCAGAAGTTGGTCCTTTGGACATCACTGGGACTTATCTCCAGGTAATAGTTTAGAGGATCACCACCTTGCCTGAGCCAAACAGGCCTTTCTTCTGAGCAGAGCCATACACAGAGACTGGACTGTTTCAGATTGGTTTACCCCTCTTGCACTAATCGGATTTCCGCACAAGGCTGTTGTAGCGCTATGATTCCACTTTCAACCTCCTATGGAATCCTGGGGTTTGCAGTTTCGGGAGGGGCCGGCCGGCCCCTCCCAAAACTGCAAACCCCAGGATTCCACAGGAGGTTGAAAGTGGAATCATAGCGCTACAACAATCTCATGCGGAAATGGCCTAAGTCCTGGTAGCTGTCACTCTCTCTGTGTGGGAAGACTGGGATTCTCATAAAAATAATTATCGGCATCATTTCTCTAACCTAAAGCCCTTCAGGGTGAGTGGTGGGCGGGAAGCGATGACAGTCTGTGGCAAAAAGCCACAACATTTTTGTCAAGGAGAGATCCTACCCCCCACACACACTTTTAAAAAAATACTAGAAGTGAGAAAACATGTTGGACAACAACTTTCCAGTAAAGAATTCACTGCCAAAATTTTAGTTTCAGTACAGCTCTAAGGACAGCAGCAGGGCTTTTGGGAAAAATCACCATATATAAAAAAAATACCCACCAGCAGAGTGTTTGCCTGGTGGCGATCTGCTAGCCCTCCTTCTCAGTTTGCAATTTAACTCAGGGTGAACCAAGGTGGGGTAGGGTAAGATTATTCCTGCCATCTTAATCCTGAGAGAGGCCTCCTGGGTACGCAACCAGGGATGGATCAGCTAAATGGACATCCCCATTCGAGCTGCCAAAAATATAATTGCAAAAATCTGGAGAGCAGGGATGGGGACACGGTTAGAAAGTGCGAGGCAGACTGAGGCTTCCATTTCCTTGCTTATTCCTTTTCCAAAGCTATTTGTCGGGAGAGAGCTTTACAGAACATAACATCTCCCTTCCTTCAGAGGAAAAATGAGTGAATTTAAGCTTTTCTTACTCAATGAGGCTCAGGAAGAACACTGGACTGTTAAAGGTGGGTGCACCCTCAGTAGACATCCAACACAGGCAGAAAGCAGAGAAAAGGTGGATTCTACTCCTTGCCTGATGATGTGGGGGAATCTCATCCCTCCACAATACTTAATTAAGTGTACTTAACTAAGCAGCTGATGCAAAACACTGGTCATCATTTTATCTATTTGTTATGTATTTTTTTATACCAACTTTCTGCTAGGCAGCTCACAATGGAAGATGAATAATAGAATCTTAGGAATGTAGAGTTGGAAGAGACCACAGGGGCCATCTAGTCCAACCCCCTGTCATGCAGGAACACCCTCAAAGCACTCCCGACGGATGGCCATCCAGCCTCTGCTTAAAAGCCTCCAAAGAAGGAGGAGACTCCACCACACTCACAGGCAGCAGATTCCACTGCCGGACAGCCCTGACCATCAGGAAGTTCTTCCTGAGGTTCAGGTGGAATCTCCTTTCCTGCAGCTTGAATCCATTGCTCCTTGTCCTGGCCTCTGGAGCAGCAGAAAACAAGCCCTCTCCTTCCTCTACATGGCATCCCTTCAAATATTTAAACATGGCTATCATGTCCCCTCTTAACCTTCTCTTCTGCAGACTAAACATACCCAGCTCTCTAAGTCTATCCTCATAGGGCATGGCTTCCAGGTCCCTGACCATTTTGGTCGCCCTCCTCTGGACTTGCTCCAGCTTGACCATGTCCTTCTTGAATTGGGGTGCCCAGAACTGGACCCAGTATTCAAGATGAAGTCTAACCAAAGCAGAGTAGAGTGGTACCAGTACCTCCCTCGATCTAGACACCATACTCCTATGGATGCAGCTGAGCATTGCATTCGCATGAAAGCAAAACAGAGTGCAAACAGTTAAGTACAAAACTTAAAAAAAGCAATTTTAACTGTTTTAAATTCATGTTTTTAATATGGGTATTGATTTATTTAAAACAGTTAAAATGGTCATGATGATGATGGTGATGATGACGACGACAACCACAACTACAATATAGAAATACAGCACACCTCAATGGAAAAGACCTTTTGCGATGGCTAGCCAGCAGTCAAAGGCCTGGACAAATAAGAAAAGGTCCTGACTTGCATCTTTCTGGATCCTACTACAATACATTATACACCCACAACTGTATAAATAAACTTTATACCTGAGGCTTTAATTATCTCTCTGTACTGCATCAGAAGAAGTGGGTTTATATCCAGAAAGACTCATGCAAAAATAATAACCCTTAAAGGTGTTGCCACATTTCTACTTTTCTCCCTCTTCCTTCCTCATTTTTATGTAATAAAAGGGAAGATGTCATGCCCTGCTTCCAGAACGTGGAAATGGACTCTGACCCAGAGACAGAGGTCTTTTGCGCAGCTTACCGCCGTCTGACGCGGTCGTGTGGGGATCACATGAGCAGCCTCCTCCGTGAGGCTCTCACGTCCCCTTTGCTCCATCTCTGCAGCAGCTTCCTGCCAGCCAGCAGGCAGCATGAGGGCTCTGCCTCTTCCTTCCTCCCGCAGCTAGGTATTTTCCCAGGCTGCACTGGGGGAGGAAGAGTGAGCACCGTGGCTCTGGAGGCTCCACATGGACAGTAAGTGTGTGTGGTGTCCTGGAACGATGTACGATCGTGCATCATTTTCGGCCAAAAGCCGAAAATGAAATATTGCACGATTGGCACCTGCTGGCCCTGGCAGTGTCGCGCAATTGCGAGGATGTCATGTGAAATGCTCCTCGCAATCGCGTGATGCTCTGGAGGTCCTTTCGCATGACAAATGCCATGTGAAAAGGGTCTAAAACAAAGAATGTGCCAGGACCCCCTGAACAGGAGGAGGTTACAGAGCCACAAATTCCTGTGACAAAACAGAGTGCAGTGCCAGCTCCATTGGAGAGTCCTGCCCCTTCAGACACAGAAGACAACTTACCTATATCTATCTTTGCTGAGCACAGACAGCAAAGGGGGAGCTTGTGCAGGTCTCAAAGGATTTATAGGAGACAGCAATTAGCTAGGCAGCAGCTGCGTTAAGCTGCTAACCAACATAGGCACAGTCCTTCATTCCCAGGAGTTGTCGGAGCTTATCTGACCTTCCTGCCTGCCAGTTATATTTCTCGGATTGTGTTGATTTTGGACTTATTTATTCTGCCTTTGGATCCTGTTGGATCTTGTTTATGCCTTTGGCCTTTGCTTACTGAGTAAAAGTAAGTGACTGATTTTGAGCTGTTCTGTTTTCTTTGTTTGCTACTTTGCCTGCGTTATCTCCTGGCTATCAGCTGTCCAGCCACAAGCTGTGGCTTGCTGCCCAGACTGAGATAGGACAGAAGAGTCATGGAATCATACATTTTGAGAGTTGGAACAGTTCCTATGGGGCACTTAGTCCAGCCCCTCCAATGCAGGAATCCGCAGCTAAACCACCCCAAGAAATGAAGATCCAACCTTTGTTTAAAGGTCTCCAAAGAAATAGTATCCACCACCTTCTGAGGGGAGTGCATTTCAGGGTGGGACAGTCTTTCATTTCTTCCTAATCTCTTTTCCATTGATTCATGCTCTAGCTTCAGGAGCAGCAGACACCAAGCTTGCTCGATCTTCGAAATGACATCCTTTAAGGTATCTAAATGTGAGTGCCCCATACTAGGGCCCTTTTCGCACAGCGTTTCTTAAGCGAAAGGGCCCCTTGAGCGTCATGTAAATGTGAGGAGTGGTCTGCATGACGCACTCACATATCTGCGACGCTCAAGAGCATGATGCAAACCGCGCACGCATTTTTTAATTGTCGGCTTCAAGCTGAAAATGCCGCGCGGTCACGCAACACTCAGGGGTGTGGAACGCACTTACCTGCTGTGCACAGCCTCCTGAGCCATGCCAGTCGCACTTCTGCCTCAGCGCTAGCCTGCAACTCCCAGGCTGTGCTGCGGTAGGAAGGAGTGGGGTGTGAGTGGGGCGTGAGCGTGAGCGTGACCAGGAAGCTGCTGCAAAGCCCAAGCAGCAGGGAGGTGAAAGCCTTCCTCCGAAGACTTCTTGCGCGAGCACCCCCCCCCCACCTCCACGAAAAGGTAAGGTATGAAAAGGCTCTAGGTTAAAACATCCTAAGTGCAATTCTATGACTTTCCTCTGCTGAGGGCATGGTGCTTCAAACAGAGGACTCGGTCATGCAATTGCTGTAGGCATCTCATTTTCTTTTGGGAGTAGATACAGATGGCCTCAATGGATTTCTTTCCTTCATTGCTCTCTATTCTACCAAAGAATTCTAGCAGAGAATTGAGCAGTTCCCATCACTAATCTAGTAGCACCTCACTGCCTAATTTTGCTATAGATCCCTCCTTATTGCTCAAAGCTAAGAGCGATCAATGCTAATTAATTAAGAGCTGGAATCTGCCAGCCTCAGTCATACACGGTGCCCGAGGAAGCTTGGCAAATGATGCCTCTTGAGAATTTTTTTTTAACAGCTGTCCCTTGCTATATTTCAGAAAGACCTCAGAAAACACAGAAAACCCTGAGCAATACATTAAAAAAATTCACAGTATCTTGCTCTGGATTAGTTAATCAGGCCTAACCAGTGCTACCACCACAGATGTACTTTCATTATACATGTTCTGCAATTTTATGGGTTAATATGTGTTGATTTTTACTCTGCAGTGTTGTGTGATTGTGAGGGGCTCTGAGACTACCATTTGGCTGGATTCCATAAGATGGAACCAGGAGCCCTTTCATACTGCATGTGATAGATGATGATGCTGTGATTGAGGAGTGACTGATAGTGCAGGGGGCCGAGCCAGTGACTGAGCAAGTCAACCTGCAAACATCCCCTGCACTGGAAGGTCAAACAGAGTTGCCCCAACCAGCTCAGGACGGAGAGAGAACCAGCAGTGATGCAGAGGAGTTTCAGCCAGCTGTGCCCCTCAGCCCTCAATCACACAGAAGGCGGAAATGGGCTGCTCAGAGGGAGGCTGCTTGGACTAGGCTGAGGAAACAGTAACAAGCAGCACCTGTTCACAGGGGCTGTTTAAGTCTGTCAGCGTAGCTGCTCCTTGCTTGCAGCAAATTATTAGCAAGCCCTCATGACCTTTGTGTCTCCCGCTCACTGAAACCCTCCAGATGGATCTCTCCCTCCTGAACCTTTGGATTGGACCTTGACCTGGCTCGGCTTGTGTTTTCCTGGTGTTGGGTATATTTGGACTCCCCAAGTGTTCCTGACCTCTCTCTTCCCTTGCTGGCTGCAGCCCAGCAGAGAGAAATTCCTGACATTGTGCAATTATAGCACTATGATTCCATTTTAACTGCCTTGCTTCCATCCTAAGGAATCTTGGGATTTGAAGTTTAGGAAGGAGAATGCTGGGGAGCTTTAGTGCCTTCCCAAACTACAAATCCCATGATTCTATGGAATTCAGCCATGACAAGTAATACAGAATCATAGCGCTATAAAATTATAGCACGAACGGATCCCAAGGCTGTTAAAGTAGGATCATAGCTCTATAATTGTGTAGCATGAAGGCTCCCTGGGCTTTTGTTCCAAGACAGTAAAGGAAAGGAAAGGAAAGACCCTCTGACCCCGGAATCCTGTGTCCAGTTCTGGGTACCACAATTCAAGAAGGATATTGAGGAGCTGGAACATGTCCAGAGGAGGGCCACGAAAATGGTAGAACGTCTGGAAACCATGAAGCCCTAAGAGGAGCAGCTTAGGGAGATGAATATGTTTAGCCTAGAGAAGAGAACGTAAAGAGGGGACATGATAGCCATGTTTAAAAATGTGAAAGGATGTCATATGGAAGATTGGGGAAAGTTTATTTTCTGGTGCTCCAGAGATTAGAGCACAGAGCAGATTCAGAGTATAGAAAAAGGGATTCTGCCTAAACATTAGGAAGAACTTCCTGATGCTAAGAACAGTTTGACAGTGGAATGTGCTGCTCCCTGAATAGAGTGTGGTGGAGTCTCCTTCTTTGGGGCTTTTAAAACAGATGTTGGATGGCCATCTGTTGAGAGTGCTTAGATTGTGTCTTTTTGGGTGGTAGAAGGTTGGACTGGATGGCCCTTGAGGTCTCTTCCAACCCTAGGATTCTGTGACTCTACGTTCAGCTCCCAATCTCCCCAGAACCATTGATATCCCCCAGCTTATTCATCCAGTATACCTCACCCTATCCACTTTCTCCCATATGAAAATTTTCTGATTCCTTGCAACCCAGGCAACCCTCAGAACAGAACTCTTAATGTTTAATCGATCATGCTCAATCAATCACTCCATTAACTCAGCCTAATCAATAAATGCACAGCAAGAACACAGCTAGGCCTCATTCCAACCAAGATATGCCTGCAGAGTCCTGAACAAGTTCTGATTACAGCAACTGTGCAAAATGTCTTGATGGTATCCCAAAATATACCAGCTTGGCAGGAAATCTGTACAATGGTGCTAAGGGAGGAAGGAACAAAATATAATCTCACCCAAACCAAAACTAACCCCATACTTATATCCTCAAAAGGAAAATGGAGAAATCACCATTCACAACGGAAGGACGACCTAACATTTTCCACGATGTTCTCTAACTGCATAAATCTTGCATGGATGTAGATTTTTGCCTGTTTCATCCCAGCAATTGAGGACCAATAATTTCCACATGCTCGGTATTCTCTCTATGTTTTGTTGTTGTTCTTATTTGCTGCAAAGTTGGTTTCAACTTACAGCGACCCTGTCAATGAGACCTACGTGGTCCCTGATCATCAACTGCCCTGCTCAGATCTTGCATATTTGGGTCCATGGCTTTATTGAATTGATCCAGTGTTGTCTAGTCTCCTTCTTTCCCTGCTGACTTCCACTTTACTGAGCATTACCATTTCCAATGAGTCATGTCCTCTCAAGCTATGTCCAAATATGATAGACTCAGTTGAGGATTCTAGCAAGATTTTCAGCTTGGCTTGCTTTCACTAATCTTTCTAACAGCCCATGGTATCTCTAAACAGCCTAAATACTCTAAAGATGCCAGATCCCAGCAGTGGAATCTGCTGCTTTGAAGTGTGGTGGAGTCACCTTCTTTGAAGGTTTTTAAACAGAAGCTAGATGGCCATTTGCTGGGAGTGCTTTCATGGTGGGTTTCTGCATGGCAGAAGGGGGTTGGACTCAATGACCATTGTGGTCTCTTCCAACTCTATGATTTTATGATTCTGATGATTTTATGAATCTATAATAAGAAGTATAGACAACAAAATATATGAGGAGAGGTTGAGGGCATTGGACACGTTCAACTTGGTAAAGAAAAGACTGAGGGGTGACACGATTACACTCTTTAAAATATCTAATGGGCTGCCACACAAAGGAGAGGGGCAGGTTAAGTTACAGGAGGGCAGATTTCAATTGAACACTAGATGGAACTTCTTGATGGTAAGAGCAGTTCCACAATGGAACCAATCGCTTAGAGAAGTGAAAGATGTTTCTCTGGATGTCTTCAAGAAGAGGCTGGACAATTACCTGCTGCTAGGGACGCTCTACCTGGAATCCTTGCACTGAGTTGGGGGGTTGGACTCTATGGCCTATGGGGCCCTATGACTCTACGGGGATCTGTGAGTCTATCTACAAAACATTCTGAGCTACGTTCCAAAACTACTTGCCATAGTCTGCTGATGATGATAACAGCTAGAATGTAGGAATGGGACACAAAGAACAAATCTGATGTACGTAGTTTGGAAAGTTTGCTTACCCCTTATGCTTGGGTGGCCTTTTCTTACTCAGCTGTTGCCATTGCAGGCCTTTCTGCACCACACTGTTATAGTGCTATTATTCCACTTTCAGCATCCTGTGGAATTCTTGGGGTTTGTAGTTTACTGAGGCCCAAGAGCTCTCTGGCTGAGAATTCTAATAACCTCTCCCTAAACTGCAAACTCAAGGATTCCATAGGAGGTTGAAAGTGGAATAATAGCACCATAACAGGCTAGTGCAGAAAGGCTCTGCATATTTTTGCAAGCATTTTTGCACTGAGTCAGTTTAACTGCATGCTTCGATTGTAAATCTGGACTACCAAGCCAAAGTCTATCCAGTGTGGCATCATTAAATAAGCTGCTAAATCCAATCTACTACCAAATTCCATTTATGAATCTTAAAGGGTTAACTTCCCCTCTGCCAGTTTCTCTGTCTAGATTCTGACTAAACATTAGGAAGAATTTCCTGCTGGTAATTGACATGTCCACAGTGGCATGACTTCCTTTGGAAGATGGTAGATTTTTCTTCTTTGAAGATTATTAAGCAGCATTTAGATGACTGTTCCTCAGGGTGCTTCAGCTGTAGGTTTTTTACATTGCCAGGGAACGGGCTAGATGGTCTTCAGGGTGACCTTTCAGCTCCCCTTGATTCTATGATCTTTGATCTGCCATCAGTCCTACATAGAATAGAGGTCAGTAAGGCTTTGTGGGAGCTGTAATCTGAAACATCTGGAGGGACAAAAAGAGAGCCAGATTCACTGAACTCACTGAGGGACTTCCAAGTGAGTAAACACACTGAGGACTCAGCTGTCAGCCAAGATGTTCCACCAGCTCTTAGCGCAAGTACAGCCATATCAATCACCGGAGAACAAACAACCTCTCTCCCTCTCTCTCCTCATCTTTTCATATTCAAGCAAACTGATGTGTGCCTTTGGCATGTGTGCCTAGTACAGATAATCCCTTCTGACTGATCATAACAACAACCACTCTGTAGGTTGGCCAGAGATATCACAACGAGCAAGGTGATGACACAACCACGCAGTATGGAGGTGGTGGTGAATGGGTGGTGATGACACCTCCTGTCCCCCTCCCCAGTTGATGGGGAGAAGCTCTGAGATGCAAACCTCTTTGAGTTTTGATCACACAGTCAAGCAAAGTAAAGCGTGGAAGTGGCCGAAGTTATTAAGGAGGAAGATAAACTAGGAGAAGCTGCAGCAATTTGCAGTTTGGTTTTGCCTGAGCCTCTTGGGAAGGGCAGGATTCTGCCCCATCCTCTCTTCTCCCCTCTAATTACAAAAGCATAAACTACTTTTGCATGTTGAACCATGATTGCAAGCTGAGGATGAAGGGAGAGGGTGGAAGGAGGAAGGAGAAAACGGGAATCTGCAGTGGAATCTGCTGCCTCGGAGTGTAGTGGAGTATCCTTCCTTGGAGGTTTTTAAGCAGAGGCTTGATGGCCATCTGTCGGGAGTGCTTTGAGGGTGTTCCTGCATGGCAGGGGGTTGGACTGGATGGCCCCTGGGGTCTCTTCCAACTCTACATTTCTATGATTCTATGATTCTAGGACATTTGAGAAGCAGTTGAAAAAATGGGATGACAGGGGATTAATAAGGAATGTCAGTACCAAACTGGGACAGTTTGAAGGGATGCCATGTAGAAGAAGGAGAGGGCTTGTTTTCTGCTGCTCCAGAGACCAGGACAAGGAGCAATGGATTCAAGCTGCAGGAAAGGAGATTCCACCTGAACCTCAGGAAGAACTTCCTGACAGTCAGGGCTGTCCGGCAGTGGAATCTGCTGCCTCGGCGTGTAGTGGAGGCTCCTTCCTTGGAGGTTTTTAAGCAGAGGCTGGATGGCCATCTATCCGGAGTGCTTTGATAGATGTTCCTGCATAGCCGGGGGTTGGACTGGATGGCCCGTGTGGTCTCTTCCAACTCTACATTTCTATGATTCTACGATTCCAGGACCATCTAGCCTTTACAAGTGGGAGATTTGGGGAGCCAAAGTCCCCAAAAGCAAGCCTTCCAAGCTGGGCTGAAGTCATATGGGACTTCAAAGTGCTGTGATGACTTGGAATCTCGAAGCAGAGAACCAGTGCAATGACTAGATAATAGGCTAAGAAAGTGAGGCATAATGGCATCAAAATATCTCCAGGCATTATTAAATGACACAGAGTTTTGTTTTTTTCCCCACGCAGGGAAATGTGCACGAGGATTGTAAAAGCAGTGCTGACGTTAAGAGGAAAAGAAACTCTTGCATGGAAGGTCTGGAACACAGCTTCTTAGCCATGTTGAACCATCTATGGAAGGTTGATAGAATCAAACTACCAACAGAATTAAAACTATTTTAAAAAGATACTGATTTAAACAACAAATATACTCCCTTTCCGCACCTCACCTTTTTCCGGTGCTGGAGTGCGGGGATTGTGCGAGCAGCCTCCAGCGAGAGGTTCTCGCGTCCGGGGTCCTTTAGCTCCGCATGAGCTGCCTGATCATGCGAGAGCCCCGCTTCTTCCTCCCACAGTGCAGCCTGGGAGTTTCCCAGGCTGCACTGGGGCAAGAAGCACGACCGGCGTGGCTCCAGAGGCTCTGCTCGCCAGGTAAGTGCATGCGGGGCCCGGGAGCAATGCGCGATTGCACACCATTTTCAGCTTCAGCCAAAAATGAAAAGGTGCACGATTGGTGCCTGCTGGCCTCTGGAGCATTGTGAGATTGTGAGTGTGTCATGCAGATTGCTCCTCGCAATTGCGCGATGCTCCAGGCCCTCTTTCGCATGGAAGGGCCATAGACAATACTGCATATCCTTAAAAGGTGTCAGCTCTCAAAAGGCCTGTTGGGGAAAAAAAATCTTCATTTGTTGCTGGAAGGATACCCTGGAAGGCATTAATCCAGCCTTTCCAGGAAAGGGGTTCCAGAACTTGGGAGTAGCCACCAAGAAGGCCTTCTCCCATGTTCCTGGCAGATGTACCTGTGAGGGTGGTGGGTCAAAGAGAAAGGACTCATCTGAAGAAACGGACAGGTTCCTATGGGTGAATATGGCTGCTTGGATAACCTGGCTCTGAGCTGTATAGGATGCATCACTGTCTTCAAGCATAACTGTACAACTTCAGGATGTGGAACTCCATGTGTGCATGGTTTCTCTTTGCAATTCTTGCCTCTGCCACTCTCCCTGCGTTGGCTTAGAAGTCAAATCACTTCTTGGGCCACGGACATGCATCCCTTCTGCTCTTGGGCCCTTTTCGCACGGGCTTTCTGTCGCGCGAGAGCTCCCTGAGCCTCACGGGAGTGGGAGCGTCGCTCTGCATGACACACTCCCACTTCCGCCGCGCTCACGGGGCTGCAGCGGCGCGATCGCGGGTTTTTTGATTTTCGCCTCAAAGCGAAAATCACCCGCGCTCGCACAACGCTCCCGGCGCCCACGCGTACTTACCTCCTGTGCGGAGCGTCGGGGAGGCAGTTGGGTCGCGCTTCCTTCCCTCCACCCCTGCAGAAGGAAGGGGCGGGGCGCTAGCACAATGGACGCGACAGCCTCCTGCTTTACGCGGGGGGGGCGGACGCGACAGCCTCCTGCTTTGCGTGGAGGGAGGCCGGGTGCGCGAGCCTCCTGCTTTGTGCGGGGGGGGCGGACGCGCAAGCTGCCTCCTCCGGAAGGCTGCCGCTTTCCCCTCGTTCCTTCACCTGTGGAAGGAACGAGGGGAAAGCGTGGAGGGAGGCCGGGTGCGCGAGCCTCCTGCTTTGTGCGGGGGGGGGCGGACGCGCAAGCCGCCTCCTCCGGAAGGCTGCCGCTTTCCCCTCGTTCCTTCACCTGTGGAAGGAACGAGGGGAAGCGAGCCGCCCTCCCCCGCTCGCGTGAGAAGCCTCAATGCAAAAAGGGCCCTGGACTGCAGTTAGCTGGCACTCAAGGATGCAAAATCTTTTTTTTTTCCTTCTCAAAGATAAAATAATTTCAAATGATTTCTCTCCCACTGGGTGAGGTTATGAGAGCTTTTGTGCATTGTCAATGATTCTTCACATTTAGGAGTTCGTGTGTGTGTGTGTGAAAAATTTGTTCATGCCAAAGTTGTGGTTTTGGTTTCAAAAGAAAGTCTTTGTGCAAAATCCCAAGATTTCTTGCACAAAGACTGCACCTTCTGCAAAACATAAAATGTGCAAAAGGACCCACAAGCTTGTTCACAAAAACAAGGTCATGTTTTTTTCCACATTTTTTTGGGAGAAAAAAAAATCTAGAAAACTGCAAACTCTCATGTGGTTGAACATCTTCTTCACAGAGAGTCCCACTGTGTCGCAACACCTGTTCTTGAGAAAATATTCTTTATATCTCTTCTTGGCCATTCATCAGAAAAAGGATTAGGATCACCACAATCATGTTAATTATTATCCTCTAGGCCAAGACAGGGATTCATGTGGCCCTCAAGAGGTGGTTTGACTGCAGGACCCAGCAGCCCTAGTCAGCATCACCAAAGGTGAGTGATGCCGGGGGTTGCAATCCAACAACACCTGGAGGGCTGCACGCTTCCCAGCCTGCTTTAAAGAATAACAGCAAAAGAAGAGAACTCCAACCCAAGCAGGTCTAGTGGTTCCAAACTCTGCTTCTCCCAGATGTTTTGGACTTCAGCTCCCAGAATTCCTAATTGTTGGCCAAGCTGGGAGAGGAGCTGAAGTCCAAAACTCTTGGAGGACCAAAATTTGGGAACTAACACTGCATCCATTGAATCATAGGGTTGATCATCTAGTCCAGTCCCCTATCATGCAGAAATATGCACAGTGGAGAGTATGGAGGTGAAGGAAAGGAGGGGAAGAATAGTCATTCTGGAAGGCTCCACAAACCCCATCCCTGATCCAGGCTCCTTGGCTCCAGACAATGAGACTGTATGCTTGTTCTTGGCCCCCAATGAAAGTAAATCCAAGTAGATGCAACACAGAACAGAGCCATGTTGAAAGGATGTCATACGGAAGATGGGGCAAGCTTATTTTCTGCTGCTCCAGAGACTTGGACATGGAGCAATGGCTTCAGTTTATAGGAAAAGAGATTCCATCTCAACCTTAAAGGAAGTTCCTGATGGTAAGAGCAGTTTGGCAGTAGAATAGGTTGCCTCACTGGAGTGTGGTGGAGTCTCCTTCTTTGGAGGTCTTTAAACAGAGGCTAGATGGCCATCTGTCGCGAATGCTTTGATTGTATCTTCCTGCATGGCAAAAAGGGGTTGAGTGGATGAACTTTGGAGATATCTTCCAACTCTATGGCCATTTCCGCACTATGCTGTTATAGTGCTATTATTCTACTTTCAACATCCTGTGGAATTCTGGGGTTTGTAGTTTCCTGAGGCCAAAGAGCTCCCTGGCTGAGAAGTCTAAATGCCGTCCCTAAACAGCAACCCCCAGAAATCCACAGGATGTTGAAAGCGGAATAATAACACTATAACAGTGTAGTGTGGAAATGGCCTCTGGTTCTATAATCTGAGGTTCAGGAAAGGAGGCACTTGCTCTGGCCAGCTGGGGCTTCCTTGCACCTGTCTAGATGGCCTCCTTTACCCCAGATGCCCTTCTTTCAGTCCGTTCGGCATTTTCTCAGCTAGCAAGAGAAGGATTTTACCTGGTGACCTGCCACGCTCGCCTCCACGTTGCCAGCAAAAGACACGCAAGGGAGGCCAATTCTATTATTCAGTATTAAGAGAGAGGCACAAAACACAGAACAGCCTGAAGGCTCTTTCCTGCTTTTAAAATATACATGGGTGTTTGTTTGTGTACTGGCAGGTACCGGGCCGAGCTTGCAAACAAAGCCACGGTGACAGCTTTGTGGGGGCTCAGGCAGTGGCTGGTCAACAGCCAGCTTTCTGCTTGGCAACTCTTTTCAGCAGCTGAATCAGTAAACAGAAAGAGAGAGAAAGAGGCTGAAGGGTGGGGAGGCTGACAAAGAGGATCCTGGAAGAACTTTCCGACTGCTGTGTGGGTTCCTGTTGCTTTAGGCTACCCTCATGAGATTTTAAAAGGCCCTTCTCTTGTACTGTTTGTTTTCATCGTGAGCTGGCTCGGGGGCTTCCAGTGGACCAAAAAGGCTGGATTAAAATTTAAATACCGATAAAACAAGCCCAACAACCTGCCCATGCCTTCCCCATTGTCAGTATCCACTGCTGTGAATTTGCCTTCTTGGTTCCATTTGAGCTTTGCAGGCCTGGCATTGCAGATACACCCTCTTTAAACTGTGGAACCCACTGCTACAGGAGGTGGCCACGGCTGCCAACTTGGATGGCTTTTTACATACTCTCAGCCCCAGAAAACCCTGTAATAAGTTTGCCTTAGAGTTGCCGCAAGTCAGAAATGCACTGAAGGCAACAAACAAAAGGGGATCGGGAGCCATCATAGTCAGGATGGCAATAGGGCACCTCCAACCGCAGATATAGGACAGCTCTATATGTCAGTGGCCAGAGAACACCGGCTTTCGAAACTGACAACTTTGCTGTTCTGTGTCTTCAGCTCATTTCTGACTTTTGGAGACCCTAACTTGAGCACATCATGAGTTTCTCTTAGCAAGATTTGTTTAGTGAGGATTTGCCTTTGCCTTCCTCTGAGGCTGAGAGAGCGTGACTTGCCCGAGGTCAGCCAGTGTGTTTCCAGGGCTGAGAGGGGATCTGAACCTGAACAACTTCAGTGGGTCCAAAATGCTGCAACCTGAGTGCTGGCAGAGGCCAGTTATAGGAAACATACAACTCCCTTGTTCAAACAGCTCCACTGGCTGGTTCATTTCTGGTCCATTTCCGCACTACATTCTTATAGTGCGATTATTCCACTTTCAACATCCTATGGAAGCCTGGGGTTTGCAGTTTCGGGAGGGGCCAGTCGGCCCCTCCCGAAACTGCAAACCCCAGGATTCCATAGGATGTTGAAAGTGGAATAATCACGTTATAAGATTGTAGTGCAGAAATGGGCTGGGTCTAGTTCAAAGCACTGGTTATGACCTCTAAAGCCCTACACAGCTTAGGTCCAGGCTATTTGAAAGATCTCCCTATACAAACCTACCCAAGTTGCAAGATCTTTGTGGGAGGGCGTTCTCTATGTCTCCCCACCATCACAGGCCCAAATGCTGAGGACATGGGAGCCAGGGCCTTCTCAGTGGCTGCTCCAAGGCTGTAGAATTCCTTTCTACAGGAGGCCCAGCTGGCACCCTCTCTGCTTTCCTTTCACTCGCAGGGCAAGGCGTTTTTATTCAGACAAGCGTTTGATGATTGCGTGGTTGCAGGGAGCTTTTTTTAATGAGACATATGTGCTGTATTTTTATCTTGGTTGCTATATTTTTTATGGGATTTCCCACGTCTTAAAATTAGTGATGTTTTAGTGAGATAGCTTCTTCCTTTGTGGTTTAACATTTTTATTATCAGGCTTTTAGCTTTACCTTGTTATAGTTTTCCCGTGTTGGGAGAAAGATATGAAGCCCTATGAGGACAGACTTAGGCCCTTTTCGCACTAGGCTTTTCGCGCGAGCGGGGGCGGGCGGCTTGCGGGAAAAGCCTAGTTCGGGAGCCTGCCGGTTCCCCGCTGGTTCCTTCCGCAGCCGAAGGAACCAGCTGGGAAACGGCACCGTCCCGGAGGCAGCGGCGGCTCGCGAGTCCATCCCCCCCCGCGCACGCAAGAAAGGAGCCCGTCGCTCCTGGCGCGCACGGGGGGGGCGGGCGCGACTGTCGCTCGCTCCTGGCGCGCGCGGGGGGGCTGCTCGCGACAGCCTCCGGATCGCGCGCACGGGGGGGCGGGCGCGACTGTCCCTCGCTCCCGGCGCGAGTGACAGTCGCGCCCGCCCCCCCCCGCGCGCGCCAGGAGCGAGCGACAGTCGCACCTGCCCCCCCGCGCGCGCGCGAGCGGGAGGCTGTCGCGAGCAGCCCCCCGCCCGTGCGAAGCAGGATGCTCTCGCATCCGCTGCGCTAGCTCCCCACCCCGCCCCTTCCTTCCGCACGGTCGGAGGGAAGGAGGCGCGACCCGGCCGCCTCCCCGACGCACCGCACTACAGGTGAGTGCGTGTGGGCGCCGGGAGCATAGCGCGAGCGCGGGGTGATTTTCGCTTGAAAGCGAAAATCAAAAACCCCGCGCCCGCGCCGCTGCAGCCCCGTGAGAGCGCCGGAAGTGGGAGTGCGTCGTGCGGAGCGACGCTCCCACTCCCGCACGGCTCACGGGGCTATTTCGCCCGGGAAAGCCCGTGCGAAAAGGGCCTTAGAGAGCTGGGTATGTTTAGTCTGCAGAAGAGAAGGTTAAGAGGGTACATGAGAGCCATGTTTAAATATTTGAAGGGATGCCACGTCGAGGAAGGAGAGGGCTTGTTTTCTGCTGCTCCAGAGACCAGGACAAGGAGCAATGGATTCAAGCTGCAGAAAAGGAGATTCTACCTGAACCTCAGGAAGAACTTCCTGACAGTCAGGGCTGTCCGGCAGTGAAATATGCTGCCTCGGAGTGTGGTGGAGGTTCCTTCCTTGGAGGTTTTTAAGCAGAGGCTGGATGGCCATCTGTCGGGAGTGCTTTGAGGGTGTTCCAGCATGGCAGGGGGTTGGACTGGATGGCCCCTGGGGTCTCTTCCAACTCTACATTTCTATGATTCTATAGGGTAAAAATAAAATAAAATAATGAACACAAAACAATGAGTGCAGCTGCTCTGATGCCCTACTTGTGAGCTTCTCAAACATTTAACTGGTGCAGGACCTGAATCTTAGGCCATTTCTGCAGCACACTGTTCTAGTGCTATTATTCCACTTTCACTCTCCTGTGGAATTCTGGGGTTTGCAGTTTCCTGAGGCCAAAAAGCTCTCTGGCTGAGGATTCTAAATACCCCTCCCTAAACTACAAACCCCAGGATTCCACAGGATGTTGAAACTAGAATAATAGCACTAGAACAGTGTTGGGCGGAAATGGCCTTTGTCTACAGAGCCCCAGATCTCATTTCTGCACGGCATTCTTACAGTGCTAGAACACTTTTTTGAAGGCCCCTTCTGCTCTGCTTCCTGTTTTAAAAATGACCCTCTTGGGGTGAAAATACCTGAAGGACTTGAAAATGTGCAGAAATGCCCTTCCACCCTGTAGGGTATACTTTAGTCATCCCTTCTCCAGAGATCTCAAAATGACCACCCTTGTCTTTCAGGAATGAGCGACTGTACTTTTGACACAAGAGAGCAGAAACAGTTGAGAAGGAAGAATGCCAAGAGGCACACAGAAGAAAGATACAGGCCATTTCTGCACTAGACTGTTATAGCACTATTATTCCACTTGCAACATCCCATGGAATCCTGGGGTTTGCAGTTTCGGGAACGGCCAGCCAGCCGGCCATAGTTTGTTACTAAACAAGAATATAGCTCTTTGCTAATTTTATTCTCAATGGAAGCAATGAAGTAGTGTTAGCAATTTTCTTTCTGTTGTGAGAATGTCTTCAAAAAATGTGCAGGTTCCAAAGAATATTTACAGCTCAAGACTTGTGCTTTGTGTGCGCACGTGCGCATTCAAGTCACCGATTGACTTAACGGCAACACCATGAATTTCATAGGGTTTTTTAAGGCAATGAATCCTCAGAGGTGGTTTTGCCAGTTTGTTGCTCTGGCACTGAGCATTTGTTGGTGTTCTCCCATCCAAATACTAACCAGGGCTAACCTTGCTTAGCATCAAAGATCAGATAAGATCAAGCCTTATCCTTTACAAAACTTGCATGTGGAGGTTTTATGCAGAAAACAGCATTTTCTGCCTAGAAAGTAGTAATTCCACATAGAAAGATAATTTCCTGTTCAGAAATTGCTGTTTGCGCATTTTTCTGTTTCTCTTCTTTGCGCTTCTTTTCTACTAGATATGTCGATAGAAGTAATACGGTTACTACTTGTAGTCAATATGTTTTTCCTTTTTATGTCCTTTCTTTCTTAAGCAACGTATATTGTAATTTTTCTTTTTCCTATTTTTATGTAGGTATACATTTTGTATACATTTATTTCTTTTATGCTTTTATCTTCTTCATTTATATTTATTATAAAAATAAACTTAAAAAGAAAAGAAAATGCTGTTTCCTTAAGAAAAATGGTCATCTCCTGAACAGAATATGCTGTTTCCTGGGAAAATGAAATGGAGAATTTTTTTACAGAATATATCCCAAACCATAAAGTTTCTCATCAATCCAGGATTTTACTCATCAGGGCCCTTTTCGCATGTTACCCATTTGCGTGGCTGGGGGGGGGTCTCGCGTGAAAAGCCTCAGCAGGAACGCTGCCGCTTCCCTGCTGCTTCCTTCTGTAGCTCGCTTCCTGGTCGCGTGACCGTCGCGCTAGCCCCCCTTCCTTCCTTCCTTCCTTCCTTCCTTCCTTCCTTCCTTCCTTCCTTCCTTCCTTCCTTCCGCAGTGCAGCCTGGGAGCTGTAGGCTGCGCCGGGGGAGGAAGCGCGACTGGCCTGGCTTGTCCAATGCACCGCACGGCAGGTAAGTGTGCGAGGGCCCCGGGAGCATTGTGTGACTGCGCAGTATTTTCAGCTCCCAGCCGGAAATAAAAAAATGCGTGCGTGGCCCGCTTTAGGCTTGTGAGCGTCGCGTGAATGGGACTGACACCCCCATTCACGCGACACTCAAGGGGCCCTCTCGCAACAGAAACTGCATGCGAAAAGGGCCCAGGTTTTCCTGCCATGCACTTATTGCTCATTTAAAAAAAACATTTTCAAATATTCTTTCCATCTCGGCTGACAGCGAAGTCGGTGAGAGGCTCCCCTTGCATCTTGAGAAGCCTCCTCTCTCAGCCAGAGATGTGATTCTGCCCGCAATGCAATTATGGCCTCTGCAGCCAGAGAATTCAAAATTGCAGTCCTGTTAATCGGCATCAGTATGCAGAAAGATCTTGTAGTACCTCCGAGACTAACTGAGGCTAAATAAGAGATACAACTGATGAAGTAGACTTAAGTCTATGGAAACTTATGCTACCAACTTCTTTCTCTCTGCGGCCAGAGGATATTGACTCCCCATGGGGTGCTGTGGCGAGAACCGATCGCCTACAATTCATCCTAGAGACAGACCTGGGGGAGAAGGAAAAGGAGGCGGAGGGAACCAACCCTCCCTCCCTTTGGTTGAGTAATGGCAGAGCCTAATTGCTTATCGTTGGTTACTAAGCTACGGGATGGCTGCGGCTCGGACACCCATCGATAGATTAACCTCGGCATGCAGCCCGAACAAGCTCATTCATTTCCAAGGGTGTTTATCTCCCTCTTTGTCTCCTCTCTCTGGGGAGAAAACGTAATTATTATTTAAACGTGAGTTAATTCAGCCAAGGTGCTGATCAATAAAGGAGAATTACTCTTTTGAAAAAGAGAGAAATCGGGAGGTAAAGGCAGGAAAACATGCCTAGCACTGGGAGAACTCAATTATGGTGGAGGGAGGGGAAAAAAACAAAACTAAACTAAAAAGCTATTAAAGCCAGGATCAGAGGTGAGGTCTGGCTGGGTCCCAACGCCCATCTCCAAAAGGGCAGAACCTTTGGCCTCTGCAGAGTGCCAAAAATGTTGGGGTAGATTAATTTGCCGCATAGTTCTTCCGAGAGATTCTGGTTTTGTCCAGAGAGACAAAGGCCAGATATCTGTTGGTGTCATACGCTGTGCATGTTCCTTTATACATGAAGGTTTTACCTTTTTTTTTGGCGGTTGTGGAATGGGCATTTTCAGTTGATGGTTGCATAAATAGAGTGCCACAAGTATAACCATTTCACGTGGGCCTAAGTCCTGTTTTTAGTCCTGATCAGAGTTATTGAATCACTGAGATCCAGCATGGTGGAGTGGTTTGACCAAGGTCCTGTTCCCTCTTAGCTATGGAAACCCACTGGGTGCATCACACACACTCTGCCCCAGAAAACCCCATGATGGGTTCGCCTTTGGGCACCATAAGTTGGAAATGACTTGGAGACACACAATAATACCACATTGAATCAACCGAATATACTGTATTTGCTGGCGTATAAGGCACACCAGCTTATAAGGTACATCCCATTTATATGCTGGCAAATACTAATTTCTGACGTATAAGATGCACTGGTATATAAGACGCATCTCATTTTCAAACAATATTTTTCAGGGGAAAAAGTGAGCCTTATACACCAGCAAATAGGGTACTTGACTTTAAGTCAGTCTCATAGATAAGTCAGTAGCAGGTTTGGGGCCCAAAATTAGGGAATTTGAAAAGATGTGTGGGTAAATTGACCCCTCCCAGAAGCATAGGCTCCCCAGGGGTCTCTGAAAACCCATCCAGACCTATGGGGAGCCTGTCCTGCTTTTGGAGGGGGGAGTCAAGGGTCATTGCAAACTGTTCCCAGCTTGAGGTCCACAAAGGCTGGCCACCCAGCTTGGGGAAGAAGCAAAACAGCCCTGCAACTGGGAGTAGTTTGTGGCAATCTGCCCCCTTGAGCCCTCCAGAACCAGCATGGGCCCCAGAGGTCTGGAAGGGTTTTCTGAGATCTCCTGAAATTTCTTTTCGGCAAGGTCATCTCCTATGGAGCGGCATTGATTCATGGATAAGTTGACCCAGTTTTTTAAGCTTGCTTTTTGACTATTTTTTTTAACTTATATAAGTGTACCCTCACTAACCAGTGGCTGATTCCATGACTTTACTCTAGTTGGGACTCACTAACAGGATTCCAGCCACCTGACTGCATATTCTTGGATGTTGTGCGACTCTCCATCTATGCTTACAACGTACGACTTTATTCATCAGCGTTTCAGAAAGAGTTGTTGCACATTCCCCACTGCACAAGTGGGCAACAAGGAAGCACACTGGCAGATACGCAATCGGTTACACAATGCCTGTGCTCAGCGGAAGGAAGCAGCAGCACAACCACTATGCAACTATATGTGTGTAGATGTACCCTGCAGAAGCACAATGTAAGACGTTGGCTGCCTTGTTTACTAGAATCTCCATAAACAAGAAATATTAATGATGGAAAGGAGCTCTGGGTTGCAGATCTGGAAGGTTCTGTTTGGCACAGGAGTCCTGATGTGCAGGTTGCTAAGGCTCTGCATAAAACGAGAATTTTGCCTTGCAGACTGCCAACAGTCTCTTTCAAAAGCAGAAATTAATATCATGATCAATGTGATGGACTAAAGATTTCCAGTATTAAGCTAACAATTACAAATTAATTATTGAAGCCCACTCATGATAAGTGAAACAAATTCATTTTTCACACCAATGTTTCAGCATCTGGTAAGTGAACCCCATAGTTTGACTATAGGATGTGAGAGGAAGTACTACCTAATGGACACAATCCTACAGTGAGGAGCTGCGGTATAACTTTATGCTCATGGTAGTTGCCTCACACTGCCTGGTTAGTGAATTGCAGCATTTGCCCAGCTGAATCCACAACCAAAGGTATGTGCACATCTGCATTTCTAATGTGTAATGCACATCCATGCAGAATGTGCATGTGCATCCATGCATGAGAAGGTTAAGAGAGGACATGATAGCCATGTTTAAATATTTGAAGGGATGTCATGTTGAGGAGGGAGCAGGCTTGTTTTCTGCTGCTCCAGAGACTAGGACAAGGAGCAATAGATTCAAGCTGCACGAAAGGAGATTCACTTAAACCTCAGGAAGAACATCCTGATGGTCAGAGCTGTCCGGCAGTGGAATGTGCTGCCTCCATGGAGTGTGGTGGAGTCTCCTTCTTTGGAGATTTTTAAGCAGAGGCTTGATGGCCATCTGTTGGGAATACTTTGATGGGTGTTCCTGCATAGCAGGGAGTTAGACTTGATGGCCCCTGGGGTCTCTTCCAAATCTATGATTCTATGATTCTATAACATGCATTTCCATGCATGCCTAATGTGGGCATGCAACACTAATTCCAAAATGATGACCTAAACAAGGTCATTTCACATCAGACAAAAATCTCTACCTACTTCTATAAAGAAATTTACACAGGTGTAAGGCACTAACTGGATTCTAGCCTTTCTCTGTCCTATATCTCTCATCATTCAGCTTCCACGGGGGACCCTGCTGGATTATGAGAGAGAGGAAAAAATTCTCTCCACTTACTTTCTCTCCCTTAGGCATATAATTACTCCATCATACAATTTTTAGCATGCTTTTTAAAATCTGTCTTTGCCTTTTGAATATTTTAAATATTTTGACTGTTGCTGTAACTTTTCTCATTTATCATTTTGGCTTGTTGGTTGCAACTGCTATTTTTCTGGACCGAGTGAGTTTTGTTTTAAACAGTAAGGATGTTTTTAATTGCTAAGTGTTTGGTTCCTGTTCTTAGCTGCCTTGAACTCCCAGGAGAAAAGGTGGGTAGATGGGCTGTAAAATAAAATAAGATACTACTACTTCACAACTAGCAAGTCTTTCAAGATAAAATAAATAAATATACACAGCACGTAGGCATGCTAGGTGCTCTTAGGCCATTTCCGCACTAGATTGTTATAGTTCTATTATTCCTTGAGGCCCCTCCCAAAACTGCAAGTCCCAGGATTCCATAGGATGTTGAAAGTGGAATAATAGCACTTTAACAGTCTAGTGTGGAAATGGCCTTAGTTTTCAATCTCTACAAGCCAGACTTCACTATGCTCAGAATGCTGTTGGGGTCTCACAAACATTTAAGCTCCTCTATTGAAGTGGTGGGATATTTTTCTTTGATGTGAGGCATCTGTATGCAGCTGGAAGGCTTCAGAAACAGAGTTGCATGTGTGGCACAATTATGGATCCACACCACACATGATTGCACATGAAAATTTGCATAGCACATTACATGCACAGATGCACACTGCGCACGCTGATCCTCACATGGATTTGGTTGCATGTTCCACTGTAGAATGTCACACGTCATTAGCGTTGTAACTCTGAAAATAAATCTACGCTGTCATAGTTGTTGTGTGCCTTCAAGTTATTTCCAACTTGTGAACCCATCATGGGTTTTTCTGGCGTTGAGAATGTGGGATGAGCCCAAGGTCACCCGGGGGTTTCCATGACTGAGTGGAGAGCTGAGCCCTGTCTCCAAAGCCATAATCTAACACTTAAACCACTACACCACACTTATTCTCTGAATCTGGGCTCCCTCTCTGCAGTGTAGTATCTAGGCCTACAAGAATTACTAATATTTTGAAGCATGAGAATCTCCCATAGTTGGGGGAAAAAACCCAAATATCCAGAAAGAATTGCTTATTGATTCTGCTGTCCCTGGACTTTGAGTGAGGCAATAGCAAACCTCCTCTGTAAAAATCTTGCCAAAGAAAATCTAGGCTAGTGCCACAAGTTGGAATTGACTGGAGGGCACATCACAAAAAAAGTGAACATAGGATAGTGGTCTGTGTGATGACTTAGACCAGGATTCAAACTTCTGCTCACGTGCAGAAAAACCCCAGGTGACTTTGGACAAGTCACACTCTCTCAGCCTCAGAGGCAGGCAAGGGCAAACCTTCTCTGATGGAGAAACCTTGTTTCAGTTTTTCATCTTCTGCAGCATTCTGATAAAAGGTCTATGGATAACCTTGAGTGTCCCACCAGCCACCACAACTTCAGGCCGTGTTATAGAATATGCCAAGAGCTGGGCCAGGGATCAGTGCCCGTGGGGAATATGCTCCCAGTTTTTAGTCTGAGTTATAAAGTAGCTAAGAGGCAGCATGACGTAGTAGTTTGCGTGTTGGAGCAGAACTCCAGGAGACAAGGTTCAAATCTCTGCTTGGCCATGGGAAGCCACTGGGTGACCTTAGGCAAGTCACACTCTCTCAACCTCAGAAAAGGCAAGGATGCCTCCTTGGAAGAAATCTGGATAAGAAATCACCAGGAGAGTATTTCTATAAGCTGGAATTGACTTGAAGGCCCACAACAAGAGAGGTGTATTTCTTTGAATAGCTGGAGTAGAACTAGAACTCCAGGAGACCTGGATTCAAATTTCCTCTGCTCAGTCCTGGAAACCCACTATGTGACCCTGGGCAAGCCACATTCTCTCAGCCTCAGAAGAAGGCAACTCTTGCTAAGAAAAACCTGAGATAGCCTAGCATAGTAGATTGAGCATTGACAAAGGACTCTGGGAATCCAGGGTTCAAATCCTTACTCATGGAAATCCACTGGGTGACCTTGGGCAGGTCACACTCTCTCAGTGTCAGAGGAACGCAACGGAAAATGGAATGGAAGAATCCATCTGAATAAATGTGAACAAGCAAACCCAGGATTCAGTTGCCATAAGTCAAGTTTAAAGTGAGAGCCACATGATCTACTGGTTTGAGTGCTGGCGCAGGACTCTGGGGGACTAGGGTTGAAATTCCCACTCAGCCACGGAAAACCATTGCCAGGTCACACTATCTCAGCCTCAGAGGAAGGCAGCAACAAACCTCTCTGGAAGAAATCTCACCAAGAAAACTCGAGGACAGAGTTCCCACACATTAGAACCAGCTCAAAAGCACATCATCACAACGACAACAGCCAGCAGCACTTGGACTCTACTAAATTTATTATCCTCAGCCTTGCCCTGTTACAGTGTCTATCTCTGGAATCCCTCCTGTTCCTGGAAGAGAAACATTGAGGAAATGGCCCTGAGAAAAACTTCCCATTGACCCAATGGTTGACCAGAGAAAAGATGGCAAGGTGGCCCTTGGCTTCATACCTTTGGCCAAGCATCAACATAGTAGGTCAGAGAGCTAATTTTGCACGCGGGATATAATTCGACCTCTGCAGGTGCTTCAGAAGCAACAGAAAGGCACAGCAAAATCTGCTGAGATTCAGATAAATCCCAACAACAACATTTACTTCTTGGCCACCTCTCCCAACGGATTAAGGTTAAGAAACAAAAACAAATAACATAACACATGACGTAAGTTAAAAATAGCATGCAAAACCAATACATATTGAAAATCAAACAAAAAATATTATAAAATTCATAATACAAAACTAATCTGGGTAGGCCTTTGGGAAAAGACTGTTGTTTTAAATGCAAATAGCACCTCCAGCTATCAAGCCTCTTTGGCAGGTCATTCTGCAATCTGGGGCGGCTGAAGAAAATGTCCTCCAGGTAACAGTTAGTCTAAATCTGGCTAAGTAGATGTCCCCCAGAGGACCAGTGTGTCTGCGGCAGGTTATAAAGAGAAGGTGATCCTATAGGTAACATGGATCCAAACTATGGCCCTTTTCGCACGGCATTTCTGATGCAAAAGGCCCTTTGAGTGTTGTGCACATTTGAGGAGCGGTCACACCATGCACTCACATTTGCATGTTGCTCAAGGGTCTGACACGGACTGCACACGCATTTTTTCATTTTTGGCTTGAAGCCGAAAATCTGCATGGTCGAGCATTGCTCCGGGGCCCCACACACACTTACCTGGCGTGCGGAGCCTTGGGAGCCAGCTGGTTGCACTTCCTGTCCAGTGCAACCTGGGAAGGTCCCAGGCTGCGCTGTGAAAGGAAGAGGCGGGGCTCTCAAGCGAGCAGGAAGCTCGTGCGAAGCCAACGGACCCTGGACACGAGAGCCTCTCTCTGGAGGCTGCTTATGCAAGCCCCGAACCTCAGCACCGCGAAAAGGTAAGGTGCAAAAAGGGTCTAGTTCTGGCTGACTTAAGTAGATGTCCCCCAGAGTACCAGAGTGTCTGGGGCAGGTTGTACAAGAGAAGGTGATCCTGCAGGTAAAATGGATCCAAACTATGAAGTGCTTTAATGGGAACAACCAACACCATGTATTTTGCTGGTCACTAATTGTTGTGCAAAATTGCCCAATGTGGCATAACCGGTGGTGCAGTGAAAGAACTGCATGCAGAGTCCAACCACTGCATAGCTACTTGACCCCATGCTGAGAGCCACACAAATCAAGTCAATTCACATCCAGTACATGTTGCAGATTCAGCAAGTGGCAACTTTGGTGAGTAAACAAGAGACCTCCTTCCCTATGGTGGAGATCTTATTCTGGGATGGAGAGGAAAGTGGAGAGAAGATGGCTACTTACCCTGCTGGCTGTGCCTCTGAACATAACCTAGCACCGCCGCTGCCGCAAGGACCACCCAGCACGCTGCTGACACAGGGAAAGCCATCTGTGGGAAGAACACACACACACATGAAGGTCAATGGGGCAAAAGCTTAAGGCGGGGAGGTGGACAGCAGATAGGGGAAGGGGGCAGCGATGAAGACTGGTGGCTTCCATGTTAGTGAGGAGGTTGAATCCACTCTGGAATTTAGTCAAAACTTTAAAGGAGTTACTCAAAGTGCTGAACCACCAATTCCTTCAATGGTGCTTCACATAGCTCCTTTAGAACTAAAATGGGGTTCTCCTAAAATGAGTCCCTCTGACAAAGTATTTTGGGGATGTACAGCAATAGTAGCATTGATTCTGGTCATACTGAGCATGAACACAAGGCTGAAATCAACAAACAAAAACAACATGAACAATAACCATGGTTCTTTTTCTATTTTACACATAGCAAACCAGAGGTGGGGTGAGTGTGGTTTGTGGGCCACCTGTGGTCCAGGAATCCCACTTCTGTGGTTCCCAAATCCTTTTAGGATCTTACCGCATGATGACACCATCGCAGCATGGCGACACGTTGCTGCCAGTCTAAGATGTGTGCCATCGCACGACATCATTGCAGTCTGGCTGCTGTCGCATTCCCAGCTATCGAGATTGCACAGTATACCATTACTGGAAAAAAATCCAGTAATGGCCCCCTTTGCTGCAATGATTCCATTGGCTGCAGGTGTGCAGGAAGGGCAGAAGTGCTATCAACCACTTCCTTCCGGAGTACGGCACAGGAAGAGGCTGGCTGTATTGTGGAAGGAGGGAAGGAAGGAAGGAAGGAAGGAAGGAAGGAGCATGTCTCGAACACTACCCATCCACCGGCAGCCGATTGGTGCAGTGGGGAACATTCAGGTCCTGATCCCATGCTGGCAATGGCACTGCTGGGATGGGATTGGGGTGTCGCACAATTGAGGCATCATGCGGTAAGAGCCTTAGATATCCCTCAAAGCTCCCCTAGAACCTTTTCTGAAAAACAGAATTTGAGTATGCATGTGGTGCACAAATACACCAATAACAGTTTGGAGACACAGCGCTTTGGCTTTGCCTCATTTTCCTGGAACACACGTCCTCATACCTTATTTTGGCCAAACAGTAACATGATATCACTCCTGGTGCACCAGGGATTCACCAGCGCATCTTGCAGGGGTGGAGTCAAGGAGAACACTGGCTCCTTCCTCCAATCCTGTTGTAGATGGAGGTTGGTCGGTCTAGCACACATTTATGCTCAACTATGGCAGGTGTGGGCTGCACCCCAAAGACACTGCAACCAAGATCCTACATCAAGGCAATGCAGCACAAATTTACACTTGTGGAGTTATGCCACAATTGCACAATGCCGCCTCATTAATGAAGGACAGTGTGCAACTGAGTTTGCAACCAAATGCTTAAGCACATCTCAATACCCATTTGTGCACATCTCATGTGCAAAATGGATACATGTGAAACAGCACTTCACGGACAACTCTGCTTCTGCTTCCAGGGAGGAACTTAGGGATGCATAAGACACCAGCAGGATTCCAGACAATGTGACTTAATCCAGAGGCAGGATTTGAATCCGTACCTTCTATGTCTTAAGGAAGATCTGCAGCAGGATGTGTCCCTCTGTGCAACCCCTTATTCAGAGATACAAACTGCCTGCCTCCATCTGGATGGGAAATTATCACCTTACAGGTGGACATACCAGAAATCCACTCTGTGTACCTTGCAGTACTTTTTAAATTCCTGTATCTCTTGGAAGGACACTGTAATCACGTGGCGTTTTGTATAAATAAATAGTCAGGATGGATGGATCAAACCCATCACAACAGTTGTGTAGGGAATGACCTTCTATTGGGCAAGATGAGATTTTGTGGTAAAGCACTTTGCTTCCCCTCACTCACTCACAGAGATGTTTGTGATGGTTTTGTGAAATCAATGTTTTCAGAAGAAAAGATGCTGCTTCTGCTTTGACTGAAAATGTCACCTTGGTTTGGCTAAAAGAAACTGAAACGAAACACGTCGTGTCTAAATGTTTTACTTCATGTCAGTTTGCAGCACTTTAGATGGCTTTTACAGGCTTGTTTTATCAAAAAAAGGAGAATAATCTTTACAAACTTATGCAGATTAAAAGCGGCTGTCATCACAATGGAAAACAGAGATGAGTGCTGGCCCTGTTGAAACAGATGGTGCAGAAATGATCCAATACAGGGAGGAAACCAGCACACACACACGTATACACATACTCTGTACACTCCAACATTTCACAGATGAAGAACGGGACACGTGTAGCCAAACAGCTTCAGAGTGTGGTCAGGAGGGCAAATGTTATTATTGACAAAAAAGACACAACCTAGGAGGGGCTGAAGCACTTTGGTTTTGCCTGAGCCTCCTGGGAAAGGCGTGATTTCTGGCCCCTCTCCCCCTTCCTGAGTTAATGGAGTGCCCACTATGTTTGCACCTTGACCTCAGTTTGTAGCAACTGGAGTAAGCTGAGGACAAAGTGGGGAAGTGGAAGGATGACAGAGAGAGAGAAAAACTGGGACATTTTAAAAACAGCTGAAAAAGTGGATCAACAGAGGATTACCAGGGATGTCCCTGCCAAACTGGGACAGCTGGAGGGTATGACACACACCTGAAAAGAGGTGAAAGTTACCAAAATGAACAAACAAAAACAAGTCATCATTCTTCTCCTTCTGTCTGGTGTCAGCCTTCATTGAAACTAGACATACACCATTTCCGCACTAGGCTGTTATGGCGTGATGATTCCACTTTCAACCTCCTATGGAATCCTGGGGTTTGCAGTTTAGGGAGGGGCCGGCCGGAACTGCAAACCCCAGGATTCCATAGGAGGTTGAAAGTGGAATCATCACGCTATAACAACCTAGCGCGGAAATGGCCCTAATAACTGTCCACAGGTTCCTGAACATCAGGAAAAAAAGTCCACCCTCAATTGTATTTTGTGGCCCTCCAAGCACCACAGGACCCACCCAAAACTTCCATTTTTAGAATTAAACACATTTGTCCCCAGTACTTCCAGAAAACCGTGCCAACCATTCCTACAACATTGTGGCTTTCTTCACACACTTACATAATCCTCCAAATCTTGGGGAGGGGGGGTCACCATAAGTCAATGTAGGGTTTGAAGGCACACTCATGCACACAACTGCATAGTGTGAATGGGCCCCTGAGTTCAAATCTCAGTCCTGGAAACTCATTGGGTGACCTTGGGCAGATTTTCACAGCCAGTGTGGTGTTGTCGACTGAGTACTGGAGTAAGACTCCTCCAAGAGACTAGGGTTTGAATCCTCTCTTCCCTGCCTGCAAACACCCCAGGTGACCTTGGGCAAGCTGCACTCTCTCAGTCTCAGAGGAAGTCACTGGCAAACCATCTCATAATAAACATTGCCAAGAAAACCTCAATGATACGGTCGACATTACTTGGACCCTTTCTGCAACTCATCCATTTTCGGGGCTAGGGTGCGGTGCTCGCACGAGCAGCCTCTGGAGAGAGGCTCTTGTGTCCAGGGTCCTTCGGTTCTGCATGAACCTCCCGCTCGTGCGAGAGCCCTACCTCTTCCTTTCACAGTGCAGCCTGGGACCATGTAGGACCAGGCTGCACTGAGACAGGAAGTGTGACTGCCCCGGCTCCTGAGGCTCCACACACAAGGTAAGTGTGCGCAGGGCCCCGGAGCGATGTGCTACTGCTCAGCATTTTTGGCTTCAAGTCAAAAATGAAAAAATGCATGCACAATCTGTGTCAGGTCCTAGAGCATCGCGCAAATGTGAGTGCGTGTGTGGACTGCTCCTCACATTTGCGTGATGCTCAAGGGGCCCTTTCGCATTGAAAATGCCATGCAAAAAGGGCCTTAGAGTTGATTGGAAGGAACAGAGCAAATGACAAGAATACTTCTGAGAGGCAGAATGGCACAGTGTTTTGGAAGTTGGACTAGGACTCTGGGAGGCCAGGATCTGAACCTCTGCTCAGCCAGAGAAACTCACTGGGTGAGCTTGGGCAAGTTCCATTCTCTCAGCCTCAGAGGAAGCAATGACAAACCTCCTCTTAATATATCTGGCTGAGAAAATACTAGGCTAAGTTTGGCATTAGTCAACCTGAAGGCACAAAAATCAACACCTAGTGGTTTGGAGAAGTCTTGTTGATTTTGAACTTCTCACTTTCCTGCTCCCAGGCTTCACTTTCCTCCTCCCGGACACTGGAAATTTACATAGGATTTGTAGATCTCTGACCCCCACAGAACTCTTAGCCTAACATGAATATTGGGTAAACATTACAGGGTAGATTATTAAGAGGAGGGGTGGTCTGTGAGCAAACTGAAAAGCATGTACTGATTTCCTATAGTCATTTCACACTGCATGATTACAGCACTTTGTCTTTGCTTTAACCCCCATGGCTCCTTCCTATGGTTTCTTGGGGTTGTAATCTGGTGAGGCACTGGAGCCCTCAGGCAGAAAGTTCTAAATGTCCTTTCCTAAACTGGAAATCCCAAGACGCCATAGGAGGAAGCCACGGCAGTTAAAGTGGAATCATAGTGCTATCCCTGCAAGCCAAGCCTCCTGAGGAAGAAATCAGATTGCTGGATATGTTTAGCCTGGAGAAGAGAGGTATCAGAACAGCCATCTCTTCAGCCATCTGAAGGGAAGTGATCTATACGATGGAGCCAGCTTAGGCATGACTGGAACCAATGGAGTCAAATTGCAAGGACAAAGGTTCCACCTAAACATCAGGAAGAACTTCTTGACTGTAAGAGCTACTCAACCATGTGCCTTGGTGGGTGGGGGACTTGACTTCTTTGGAGATCTTTAAAAGAATGTTGGATGGGCATCTTTCAGAAGTCAATTCCTGCATGGCAGAATGGAGTTGGCCAAGATGGACCTTCCCATCCAACTCTAAGATTCTATGGTTCTCAGATCTTTTCAGAGCCAGTGTGATGTATGTGGTTTGAGCACTGGACTATGACCCTGGAGTACAGGGTTTGATTCCCTGCTCAGTCATGGAAACCCAGTGAGTGACCCTGGGAGTGTCACATACTCTCAGCCCCAAAAAACCTTGAGATAGGTTCACCCTAAGGTTGACACAAGTCAACAATGACTTGAAGACACACACCACCACCACCACCAACAACAACAAGATTTTCCTCTGAAGACTCATCTAACTCTTGAAGAAAAGGACAAGGCTCCTGGACTTTGGACAGTTGCATAGAAGAACAGCTTTAATGATATGCCACACCTGTCCTTCCCACAACCAATATATATCCTCTCTCCACAGACCTTTTGTGTATGGACAAGATAGTGACAGAGGATGGGGGAAACTGGTACAAATGCTTGGGACCCAAGGGTCCAGAAAGAGGTCTAAGACCTATGCTACTTTTTTTTTGTCTTTCTCTGTTTTACATTTACTTCTTTATTGTTTTTGACATGTGTTTTAAAGTCAGTAAATTGCAAAGAAAAAGATTAATGACATACAAACATTTGAAATCCCGCCAAAAGAT
The DNA here is from genome assembly GCA_948474755.1 of Ctenosaura bakeri. NCBI lineage: Eukaryota > Metazoa > Chordata > Lepidosauria > Squamata > Iguanidae > Ctenosaura > Ctenosaura bakeri. The sequence continues at coordinate 249,237 of CAOLHI010001420.1, forward strand.
TTTTAGCTGGTCCTCCAGGGGCTGAAAACATCCATCAGGTAGACCAGAAAAAGATTCTGGACTCCCTACTTGGTAGGTCTTGCAGCTACCAAGTGAAGTGGCCCGATGGAGAGAGGAAAGGAGGGCATTTCTCCTGCTGCTACCTGCTTCAGGGCCATTTCCACACTACACTGTTATACTGCTATTATTTCACTGTAAACATCCTATGGAACCCTGGGGTTTGTAGTTTAGGGAGGGACCTTTAGAATTCTCAGCCAGAGAGCTCTTTGGCCGCAGGAAACTACAAACCCCAGAATTCCTCAGGTTGTTGAAAATAGAATAAGAGCACTATAAAAGCATAGTGCGCAAATGGCCTAGGTTCTAGAGGCTCTCCTCATTTCTTCCCATACTTGGCATCCAATGTGTGACTTACTGTCCCCCTATCTTCCCACTTACCATTGGGAACACTGCATATCCTCTGGCTCTTCAGAGTTGGAAGGGTCAGTCCCAATTAATCTTCCGTCGCCCCACTTTTCAGCTGCTTTTAAAATGTCCCCCTTTTTCTCTCCTCCTCCCATGTTCCCCCTTTCCGTCCTTACTTCAGTTGGTGCAAACTGGGTTCAACATGCAGAAATAATTTGCCCTTAATTAACTCAGCAAGAAGAAGAGAAGAGCAGAGGAGGGGGTGGAGTCTTTCCCTTCCTTGTAGACTTGGGCAAAGGCAAACTGCAACAGCCCCTTCTAGCTTGCGTGTTCTTCCTGTTTATTAACTCTTGCCATCTTGACCGCACTCTGGTATTGCTTGGTAACACTTGTCTCACTTTTCATTGGTGAAATGCTGGAGGGTATGAACAGTATAGGAGACAGCTGGGCTCTAGAGTCTTTTTGCAGCCTACAGAAAGTCTGAGAGGGAGAGAAGGTAGATGGAGAGCAGGAGAAGAGGATCTTCCTTGGATCCTCCACTTTGGGCACAGCTGAGAGCCCTCTTTCCAGCCAACACCTCTGTCTTGCTAAAGGCGATTGGTCAGTTCACCAAAGGCAAGGGGCTTCTTTTATAGGATCTGGAGGCAACAAAAGATCCCAGTTGTAGTTGAAAAAGTCTTAAAGTTTATTCAACGCAGCATGGCCGATAATTGCTGGACATTCCATTCTCCACCTAGGCAGGCCGAACAAAGCCGGTTCGTCGCTTCAGGGACCTCTCCGGTAAACACCCTTTTGCTTATGCGTGATACTAACAAAGGCGCCCTGCCCCGAGCGGGTAACCTTACAAAGCTGTACTAAGCGCTCCGCATCGGCATACTGGCTACACTATTGTTAAATCGGCTCTAAGCCAATCATGCTAAACTCTGACCTTTCCAAAGCTTCGTCCTGCTCCCAAATCGCATTGTTCTCACTGAGTAAGGTATGGCCTGCAGTCACAATTCACCCTATAAAACCCCCCGATTCTGAGACCATCCTCAGATCGCTCCTGAGTTCCAGACTGCCTTGCTGCCGCTTTGTTCGGCGAGCTCCCCTTAGTGAACCGCGCTGAGCTTCTTCCCTGCACCCCAATGAACTCTATCTTAATACCTCTCCAGGACTACGAGACAGGTGTGGTATCACCCATTTCCCTCCGAAAATCCCTATTTCCAATTCTGTATTGTCTTTAATGTTTGTCTGTATTTAATAAAACATCGTTTTTGCTACTTTAAACCGTCTGACTGCTTGACTGACCTGACCCCATAGACGCTGGGTTGTAAGATCCCTGCTAAGTTATCCCGCCTCTCACTAGCTTTAGTGAGTGCTCCTGCTAATTTCCCCCAAAGGTTGTGTTTGTTGTTTGGTTATTTAGGTGTCCCTCCCAGGACCCCCAGAGATCAGGGTAACACAAGCATGCAGAAGCAAAAAACAGTGTGATTAATGAACCAAAATTCCTTTATAGACCTTTCTTGGCAGCAGCATGGAAAAACTTAAGACCACGGAGGGTCAAACTGAGGTCAGAACACATCCTTACACTTCTTCGAGATTACAGTGGTCTTCTGGTCATTTCCCGTACAACACCATCCAAGAGGTGCTTAAGTCACTGGTCATCTACCTCTACCCCTACATTATGCAGATCTGCTGTGGCAAATAGCGGGTGGAGGGCAGAGGACCTGAAAATTCATTTTTACCAGGATATGAACATGTACTCAGTGGCCTTCTGCAAGGGCTTTGCCCTTTTGGACATACTACTGAATCTTTTTTTCCTCTCCTCTCAGGAGGAAAGTATCACAGCTTAACCACAGTGGATGCTTGAGGCTGGGGTGATGGAGAGGAGAGAGGGATTGGCACACAGCCTTGGGCCGCACAGCTGACCTGGGCTCTGGCTGGCCTGCGGAGAGCAATGTGGCAACTGCCAGGCTGTGGGTTTCCCATCTGGCTGGGATTGCTCTGTCAACACTGTGCCATTTCTGGTTAAACATAATGAGTAAATAACTGATTGTTTAAAACCCACCAACTGACATCTGAAAATGTGAAGCCTAAATTGAGGGTGGCAGTGGAGAAGGGAACAGGATGGCGGTCTTTATAAAGCCAATGAGCGGTTGCTGCAATTTAATTTGTTGTGTTGGACGGGAGCTCTGGGTTAGCAGGTTGGGCAGCCGATGGAAACAACAGCAAGCTGGAGGAGTAGCTTTTCTCCAGAGGACATAAACAGCCTTTGGGGATATTTCAGAAGGGCCAGGCTGGTCTGCGAAGAGCGACAGACCTGTGGTGCTCTTGCACTCACCAGGGAAGCAAAAGCTGAGTTTTGTTTGTTTTTAACCCCTGGCACAGACAGTTCTTTTCAATGTTCTCAGCATGATCTCATGCAACTTCTCCCCAGTTATTCCCACAATGTCCCTGCTGCCTCCGGGGCTTCTTTGCTGGCTTTCATCCCCTCTGTCTGGAATTCTTGCTACTACACTTACAAGTTTTCTGTTCAGATCCTGCAATGCTTTCTGAAACCACTCTAACATTGGGATAGTACGGTAGTGTAGTGGTGACAGCAGGGATGAGAAAACAGCAGCCCAGAAGCCATATGAAGACTCCAAGGTGGTTTAGAGTCCTCCAACCCCACTAGTTCTCCCAGAATTGCTCTGTTATGCCCCACAGAGAAAGTGTGGGAGAAACTTCACTGTATTTTTCTCCCTTGGATTGTTTTAAGTCTACAGGAGACCTACTTTGAAACATGAAATCGACTGGAAATGTGGCAAACTTTGTTTCCCAGCTTTTAAAAAGGCAAAAAAGGGGTGAAGCAGGGGATGTAGCCCCCCAATATCCCCTGGGGGGCAATGCAGCTCCTCACCATTGCAGGCAGTTGTGCATCTGTGGTTCAGAGTGTCACATTGGTAATTGGGAGATGCAGGTTTGAATCGTCACTGAGCATTACATGTTGGATGATGTTGAGCCAGTCACGCTCTCTCAGCTTTCCTGCCTCACACACCAAAGCTTACTACTTTGGGTATTACTACCACTCAGTATCACTGAATGAAGCACACTGGGCTGTTTGATTTATGGTGACCACATGAATTCCATTGGGTTTTCTTAGACAAGAAATTCTCAGAAGCGGTTCTGCAAGTTCCCTCCTCTGTAATACAGCCCACAGCACCTGGTGTTCATGAGTGGTCTCCCCTCCAAGTACTAACCAGGGCTGACCCTGCTTAGCTTCCAAGATCAGGCAGGATCTGGGTCTTTAGGATATATAATTCTCTCTCTCTCTCTCTCTCTGCGTATGCCTTCAAGTTGCTCATCAACTTATGGTGATCTCAAGAATTTCCTTGCCTTTCTTAGCGAAGGAACACTCAGAGATGGTTTTGCTAGTTCCTTCCTCTGAAATAGAGCTTATAGCATCTGGTATTCATTGGCAGTCTCCCATCCAAGTACTGACCAGGACTGACTCTGCTTAGCTTCCAAGAGCAGATGGGATCTTGTGCCTTTAGGGTGTTTAGGACATCCCAAAGTACAAAAGCCTCAGTTTAACCTTTTGGGGTTCATTTTGGATTGCCTCATCATTGGGTTTTCCTGGTAAAATATCTTCACAAGGAGGTTTACCATGCCTTCTTCTGCACAGTATTAAGAGGTGTTCGCTGTGGTGCCACTGCCGTTGTCCCTGAGAGATCCTCCACCAGTGTCACTCCCTACTACTGCTGCTGCCACCTGGTAGCTGTTTGGCACATTGAGTCTGGTTCTTCAGCCAAAGCTGTTCTGAAATGGGAAATCCCATTAGAAGCACACTGCTACCATCAGCACAGCCTCTTGCCTCACAGGAACACAAATGTGTCACCACCACACAAAGATACAATCAGGGTGTGGGTCACAAATAGCCCCTGTACCGCCGGTTATTTGTGACTGACCTTCCTATGTAGAATTGTTTGCCAGATTCCCACCTGGATGGCACCCCTTGTATAGGCACAGGTAGGGGTGGACCAGCCAAATCTGCGAATCCTTGAACCCTTGGGAAGGATTCGAGACTCGTGGATCCAAATCCCTGGGCCAAAACAGATGAATCAAATCTTTCGAATCCCTGCACGCACGGAAGTCTGAGCTGGCGTGAGTGCCCCTGGATCCGGCCCGCACAGGCACGCAGGGCCAGCAAGAGCCGCTTTCCTGCATGCCCGGAGGACTGAGCTGGCGTGAGCACCCCGGATCAAGCTCGCTCCTGCTGCTTGCCCCTGTGGCTGCCTCCCTCTGCAAGGTAATTATTCTCTTCTTCCTATTCTTTTGACTTGAGACTGGAGGGTAGGGATTGGGACTGGACTAAAGGCTGGTGTTTGTTTTTGCTAAGTGCCTTCCTTGTTTTAGGACTCGAGACTGGACATCAGGGTAGAGAATTGAGACTGGACTAGAGGCTGGTGTTTTTGTTTTTTTAAAGTGCCTTCCTTGTTGCAGGACTTGAGCCTTGACTGGAAAGTACAGTGTTCTTCGAATTCCAAGAACAGCTGAAGAAGAGTCCTTTGCATGGCTCCCTTGCAAAGCTCTTTCAGACACAATTCTGGGGTTTGGAGTTTTACCAGGTGTCACAGCCTTCTTTGCCAAAGTGTGCTAGTGTGTCATCAAACTACAAACCCCAGGATGCCATAAGGAGCTATGCAAAGAAAAATCCAGTTTTGACCTGGATTATCTCTGTACTGTGGTATGTGGTCCTGTTCACGCAGGCAGGAAAATGTGGGATTAATAATCCACATTTTCCTTGCTTGTGTAGAAAGGACCATCACGCCATTTTCAATCCGGTGAGATCCTAAGGCAAAACTATGGCCCTTTTCGCATGGGCCTTTTCTCGCGCGACAGCCCCGTGAGCCTCGCGGGAGTGAGAGCGTCGCTCCGCACGACGCACTCCCACTTCCGCCGGGCTCACGGGGCTGAAGCGGCGCGAGCGCGGGTTTTTTGATTTTCGCTTCGAAGCGAAAATCACCCTCGCTCGCGCAACGCTCCCGGCGCCCGCGCACACTTACCTCTTGTGCAGAGCCTCCGGGAGCCGGCCGGGTCGCGCTTCCTTCCCTCCGCCCCTGCGGAAGGAAGGGGTGGGGCGGGGCGCTAGTGCGACCGATGCGACACGTCCTGCTTTGCGCGCGCGCGGGGGGGGGATGGACGGGACAGGCTCCTTTCTCGCGTGCGCGGGGGGACGGATGCGCGAGCCGCCTCCGCCTCCGGGAGGCTGCCGCTTCCCTGCTCGTTCCTTCGCCTGCAGAAGGAAGATGGGGGAAGCGGCAGCCTCCCGGAGAAGGCTTCTTGCGCGAGCCGCCCTCCTCCGTCGCGCGAGCGCCGGCGCTGCAAAAAGGGCCTATGACAATTGTCCTGGCCAGATTTCTTCAGAGGCAGGTTTGCCTTTGCCTAGGCTTTTGCTAAGGCTGAGAGAGTGTGTCTTGCCCAAGATTATCCTTGCTCTTTTCGTTTTGTTTTGTAACAGTCAACCCAGGAGTCAACTCCAACATCTGGAGCTACTTCCAAATTACAAGTTAATTCTTAATAAGAAGTATATGGGTATGTTTTCCTGAAAGCAAAAACCATTATGTAATTTGTTTTTCATTAAACAAAGATGTCAAATCCTGCTTTAAAACACTTTTCAGTAGAAGTGCTTTGTTTTCCTTGCTTTTAAAACCCTTTTGTAAAAAAGGATTCTAATGATTCAAGATTCATGGATTCGCACAACCTTCCAGGGACTGGATTCGGAAAATTCTGGATTCGTCCCATCTGTAGGTACAGGTAACCAATTCTGGAAATGCAACAGGTCTTCAATGCAGCATAGAAATGTGGAGAAATCTAGCTAAATTACTCCTCCTTCATGAGACAGGCTGTTGAGAGTTCATTAACCCTCCGGAGATTTCTCACCTCCAGCCTGAGACCAAGAGTAACACCTTCCCCCCCTTCCTGTCAAGTTTCCTGAAATTTTTGCAGAATGTCGCTTTGCAAGACTGTTTTATTTCTATTTCTTTGTGAATCAGAGTGTCTGGCATGAACACACATACACACACATCACAGAGAAGGATTGGCTGAATTATGGAACAGACACCAAGAAGCTGAGCTTCTAATTTTGAAAAGTCCGTGCAACGAGGCACCAGCTACGCAATTTGCACAAATGTCCTTGTTGCAAATGTGAAAAGAAAAATATCTCACTGTCTTACAGTTAAGGAAAAAAAAGGGGGAAAGAAAGCTGCTGTCTTATTCTTGCTTATCAGATGGAGACATGTGGCCATTTACGTCCTGGGTCCAACAGAGCCTGATTGCCTAAAACCTTCTGCTTTTAAAAACTCAAAAGTTGAAGCTTGGACAATAGGGTAAAATACCATTGCAGTGCTTGAACTAAACCCTTTGCCAGAGGTTTTAAAAGAAATCATAGTCTGCCTCTCAGGGGTCCATTAGCAGTAGATTCCAGCCCTGCAAGAAAATAGCTTTGACAACTCATGAGGTTCCCATCCAACTCTATCATTCTATGACTTCTACAAAGAGGTCGAGTTTTGTTTTTGTGCGAGAGGCAGCTGGAAAAGAGTCCGAGGGACGGAGAACAGCTAGAAAAGCTGCATTAATGAGGATGAAAGGGTTTAATGTTTGATTTTTTTCCCTACGACTATTATCCCTTGGTGAGTTTCTGTAGAAAATATGCTCAAGAATTTATAAGTTTAGATTTAGATATTAGTAGGTATATGTCACAGAAATGAGTATGAGGAGCAATGGCCCTCCACATTTGCAGATTTTACTTTTGAGGATTTGATTATTCACGGATTATTTGCTCTCATCTCTGCTGCCTCCCTAGGCCATTTTAAATAGGGATCGCAAGCTTCATGAGACTGAAGCCCTTTTCGCACCTTACCTTCGTCGCAGCAGTGGGGGGCGGCGCTCGTGCGAGCAGCCATTTGCGCGAGCCGCTCACGGCAGTCCTTCTGTCTCCCGTGGCTGTTTGCCGGTCGCGCGACCATCGCGCAAACGCCTTGCCCTTTCCTTCCACAGCACAGCCTGGGAGCTGTAGGCTGCACTGGGGGAGGAAGCACGACCAGCCCGCTCATCTGATGCACCACATGGCAGGTAAGTGCGCAAGGGCCCCGGGAGCATTGCGCAACTGCGCAGTATTTTCGGCTCCCAGCCGAAAATAATAAAATGCGTGTGCTTCCTGCTTTAGGCTCGTGAGTGTCGTGTGAATGGGAGTGTGCCGTACGGACTGACGCTTCCATTCACACGACGCTCAAGGGGCTTTCTCGCAACAGAAACTGTGTGCGAAAAGGGCCTGAGAAATTACGAATGAGGATTGTAAATCCCTATTAAAAATGGTGTGGGGTAGCAGTGGAGGTGGCAGGAAGCCCCACCAGCCCCCGACTTCTGTCTTGGGAAGGATCCCTGATGCCTCAAAGGAATCCACGGTGGGTTGAATATGGTGATCATATTTCTTTGTGTGTTAAATATGGTTTGGGAGGGCCTAGAGATATTCTCGGATTTTTTTCCCTTTCACAGGGGTCCTGTGCCCTTAACCCTGGTGAATGGGGAGGGATGACTGTATTGTGATAGATGAGGGAGGGATCATTTGTATGTATTTTAACAACTGCTGAAGACTGGAATTCACATTTTCTTTTCTTTTTCTTTCTATCTATATCTTTTTATTTCTATCTATTTTCCCCTTCTTTATTTCCTCTTTTTTCCTTCTTTTATGTTGTATTGTTTAATTTTTTTGACTGTACATGAAAAATCTTAATAAAAATCATCAAATCACCAGTTCTATCGTTCTGTGATTCAATACAAGACAATTGGAAATTTGATTTTGGGTAGCCAAACTATTTCCCACCCGTCATCATCCAGGTGTCCAGTTCTGTGCACCACAATTCAGGAAGGATGCTGACAAGCTGGAAGGTAGTGAGAGAAGGGTGATTAAAATGGTCAAAGGCTTGGAAATCATGAAACCCTAAGAGGAGAGGCTCAGGGAGCTGGGTACATTTAGCCTGGAGAAAATAAGGCTGTCACGATAGTCATGTTTAAATATTTGAAAGGATGTCTGGAGGATGGAGCAAGATTGTTTTCTCCTGCTCCAGAGACTAGGGTGCAGAGGCCCTTTCTGAACGAGGAAATTAAGACGGACCAATGTGTCTTATAACGGAGGTCGTCTGCACCTTGGAGCGGACTAGGTTCAGATTATTTACCTTCGTTCTGCACCTAAGTCTGATTAAATGCACCCTCAAGTGGTCCTTGAACGCACTATTTGAAAAACGGAAGAAACTATTTTTTCAATTTTCTGGATCGCACCAATTCGTACTTTCGCAGGGGTGCAGATGTCCACATTCGCACCAGTGCAAACTGGTGATCAGCGGAGGGTGGGCTGTGGGTGTCGTCAGCTTCAGCGGTTGGTCCCGCCCAACAAACAACAGGATCCTCATAGTGCGGATCTATGACCTTGCACTGCTCCGAATCGGCGTGGAACATACAGAGTAGCCCTGCGGAAGGACGTAAGGCAGCGGTTCTCAACCTGTGGGTTGCGACCCCTTTGGGGGTCGAACGACCCTTTCACAGGGGTCACCTAAGACCATGAGAAAATATGTCTTTCCAATGTTCTTAGGCTCCATTCCCTCCTCAGTGATGGTGCGCAAGCACGAGCCACGCGCTCACGTCCTCCTGCCCCCTGTTCAGAAGGGACTGAAATTGCTCCTCTTCTCCGCTACCAGGAGAACCTCCTGTCTGTCGGGCCAAATTGCAGGGGCGGTGGCAGCATGGGGGGCAGCCCCCTCCTTGCCACGGCCCCTGCCCTACTCGCCATGGAGGGGGGCACTGTGGAAGGGCCAGGGGGCCGCAAGGCGGCGCTTTTCCGGGGGGGCGAGCTGTGCCCGGCACAAAAGACAAAGGCCTGGGATTCCTTCCCCCCCCGGCCAGGGTCGACATTCTGGAAACTTTTCCCATACTGCATCCCCCCAGTGGAAATGAGAGCGAAGCAGAAGCAGAGCCTGGGGGGGCGGTTCTCAGAGTTTTTTCCCGGGGGAGACGCGCGGCTCCTCTTTCCCTCCCTGCCCCCCCCCGTTCCTGGCTGGCGAGGTGGCCTTTGCCGGGGGTGGGGGGAGGCATCATAAATAATAAATAAATAATTTTATGTTTGGGGGTCACCACAACATGAGGAACTGTATTAAAAGGTTGCGACATTAGGAAGGTTGAGAACCACTGACGTAAGGGAAAGTCCGCCTTGTTTCGAGCCCAGAAGAACCGGTAAGAAACGGCACGAAGCGATTCACTAGCCTTGTGTGGAAAGGGCCAGAGTAATGGCTTTAAACTGCAGAAAAACAGATTCCATCTAAACATTAGGAAGAACTTCCGGACAGCAGGAGTGTTTCAACAGTGGAAAATGTTGCTTCCTGAGCATGTGGTGGAGTCTCCTTCTTTGGAGGTTTTTAAACAGAGGCTGGATGGCCATCTGTCAAAGGGAAGGCTTTGATGGTGTATTCCTGAATGGCAGAAAGGGGTTGGACTGGATGGCCCTTGGAGTTTCTTCCAGCTCCATGATTCTATGGTTCTGTGATCATCATAACCTCCTCCTCCCTCCCACACCTATTAACACAACTGTTCTGGGCCCACTGCGAAGCAGCAGAGAACGCAAACTGTGCCCGGGGAAGCTTATACTGAAGCCACATTTCATAAATCACATTCTCTTCAACAGCACCCAAGGCCATGAAAGAGCCGTACAAGCTACAAATGCAATTCTTATGAATAACTCAGTAATAAAACCACAGCCAATGAGAGCTATCGCTCTACACAAGTTGACATGTCAGAGAAATGCTGGAATTTGAATCTCAGATTTTGAATATAACATCTTTTTTTTTTTTAACCTCGAGGCACTTTAAAAAATAAGGAAGAAAAAAAAATCCTAGACTTATAGAACCACAGAGTTGGAAGAGACCACAAAGGCTGTGCACTCTGACCCTATTCTGCCATGCAGGAATACAACATCAAAGCATTTCTGACAGATGGCCATTCAACCCCTGTTTAAAAACCTCCAAAAGAGGAGACTCCACCACACTCCACTGAGGCAGTAACCTATTCCACTGTTGAACTGATCTTACGATCAGGAAGTTCTTCCTAGTGTTTAGGTAGAATCTTTTTTTCCCTGAAGTTTGAAGCCACTGCTCTGTGTCCTAGTCTCTGGAGGAGCAGAAAACAAGCTTGCTCCATCTTCCATATGATCTACCATACTTTTGGGGCTGTTTGGCAACAGATATATTCAGTTTTGAGTTATAGAAATGGAGGTCCATAAGTGTGACTGTTGCTCATGCAGTTACAAACTCTTTGATGGTTTGTGAAACTAGTCATTAGTGCCTTCAGTGTAGGCCTGTATTTACTCGGATTACAGAAACAGCCATTGTGCCTTCCCATTACACCATGGGACTGTAGGCATATTGGCAGATTCACAGTCAGTTGCCTGATGCAGATATTCATAGAATCAAAGAGTTGGAAGAGACCACAGTGGCCATCAAGTCCAACCCCCTGCCATGCAGGAACACACACTCAGAGCATCCCCAGCAAATGGACATCCAGCCTCTGTTTAAAAACCTCCAAAGAAGGTGACTCCACCACAGTCTGAGGCAGCATATTCCACTGTCAAACAACTCTGTCCAGAAGTTCTTCCAGATCTTTAGGTGAAATCTCTTTTCCTATAGTTTGAATCCATTGCTCCATATCCTAGTTTCCAGAGCAGCAGAAAACAAGCTTGCTCCATCTTCACCATACCTTCAAATATTTAGCGGAAGGGTGACAGAGTGGAACCATGGTGCAACTACATGAATGTAGATTTACACTCACATGATGGAAGATTTTGGCCAATATCAGTCTGCCTCAGTTTTCAGATCCTCAGATGAGGACTTTGTTTTGTTCTCACCACTGCCAGGAACACATTTTGTGAAAGGGTACACAAGAAGGCCTTCTTGGTGGTTGCTTCCAGGCTGTAGAATTCTCTTTCACAGGAGTCTCAGGCCCTTTTCGCATGGCATTTTCCATGCGAAAGAGGGCCTGGAGTGTCGCGCGATTATGAGGAGTTATCTGCACGACGCACTCACAATCGCACAATGCTCCAGGGGCCGGCAGGCGCCGATCATGCACCTTTTAATTTTCGGCTAGAAGCTGAAAACGGTGCCTGATCGTGCATTGCTCCCAGGCCCCGCACGCACTTACCTGGTGTGCGGAGCCTCCAGAGCTGCGCCAGTCATGCTTCCTGCCCCAGCGCAGCCTGGGAAACTCCCAGGCTGCACTGCAGAAGGAAGAGACGGGGCTCTCATGCAAGCAGGCAGCTTGTGCGGAGCCGAAGGACCCCAGACGCAAGAGCCTCTCACCGGAGGCTGCTTGCACGATCCCCGCACCCCAGCACCGGAAAACGGTAAGGTGCAGAAAGGGCCTCAGCTGCCCCTCACTTCTGGCTCTGTTGCACTGGGAGGCAATGGACTTTTTATTTAAGTAGGTGCTTGTTGACAGATTTGTGCAAAAGAGTCTTTTAATAGAGTCTCCTGTACATTCATTCTCTTTGCAATGCTTTCGAACTATTCTAAATCAGTATTATATTAAACAGAAAAGCTTATTCATCTGTTTTTGCCATTGAACATCGAAGAATTTTAAATTGTTTTCAATATAGATATAATTCTTTGCTAATCTGCTTTTTCAAAGGAAGCAGCAAAGTCATTGCACCAATTTTCTTCTCACAGTTTTGGAAAACTGTTTTGCAGTTTGAGACTTAATTCTGTAGAAAATTTGCATTTTTGAACCAAAAACGGCACTTTCTGTGCGGGAAACAGCATTATCTGCACAATAGTTTCTGGACAGAAATTTCTGTTTCCTATACAGGAAATGTTACTTCCGCACAAAACAACCACATGTGGATTTTGCATAGAATAAGTCCTCAACAATGAAGATTCTCACTAGTCCAGAATTCTTTTCTTTAGGGTGTCTTGACACACAAACAACACATGTTTCAACCATTTACCAAATATTTCTGAGTATTCTTCCTGATTTTTCTGTTGTATTTTATATTTAGTCTGTGCTGTGAACCACCTTAGATCTCAATATTGGGAGAAAGGCAGGATTGGTTAAATAAATTGGTTAAATAAATGCACCCATATAGAAAAAGTTGGAATTAAATAAAGAAAAATGCATACCTCTAAATGTAAAGGATTTGGGACAGGATAGAAATGAGGAATACTTGCTGAAACAAATGTAGAGTGCAGCTCAGACAGTTATTGCGTACGGTTGGAAAGACAAAGAAAAATGGAAGGTGGAAAGATGACAACATTATATTTCAGAATATTTAATGTCTGATTTTATATTAGAAAGAAGAATGAGGTATATGACTCAGTCGAACGAAGGGGATCGGCTGAGGAAGTGGAACAAACTAGTAGAAACAATTAAAGAAAGGAAGGGGTACAAAATGATAAAAGATACAACTAATACACTTCTCCACATCCAAGGAAAGGAGTTTTAAGTAAAAATTGACTTTGTTCCATGGAGAGTGGGGAGGGGGGAAAGGTAGCACTATTATATTTATTGGGAAAATTAATTTGTTGGTTGTGGGTGGAGCACTGATTATTTTATATGAATCACCAGAATAATTTTTGTATGTATATCAGTTTGATATATGTATGTCAGTATTAATCACTCCAAAATAATAATAATAATAATAATAATAATAATAATAATAATAATAATAATAATAATAAGGCATTGTTCTGATTTGTGGAATGCTCCTCTTTCAGGATTTCAGTTGACATGTGTTTGAGCATCAACCCCCTCCCCAGACAACCACACACACACACACACCTCGTCAGTTTTGATGCAAACTCTCCCAGACACTGGTGGAGGTTCCTTTGTCTGACTTCTCCTTAAAACACAACAGGAGATACGTTGAAGAAGGTGTTGGGAGGCCTGGGAATATCTCCTTCCCTCCCCTTCTCAGCTGCAGATGTTCTCTCTGCCCTTTTCCCAGCATGAGCTCAGCACACAGTAGTACCTCTCGGTCTATGCCGCCAGCATCGCCCCCAGATGTGTCCTTTGCCCCCCTGCGTCTGGACAGCATCACCACGCAGCTAATAACGCCTTGCGCATTAAAGCCAGGACAGTCGCATAACTCAGTCGGAGGGGGCCTTTTGCTCTTGCCCTCGTCTGACCTCTGCCCCCCTCCCCGCTGCACACCTTGGCTCCATCATCGTAAACGTGTTTCTTGTGGCTCCCTCAAGACCTGCCACCAACGTCCAGGATGGAGTCCAGGCTTCCCCGAAAGGCTTTGAACCTTCGGCAAACACAAATCTCTCTCTTTCTCTCTCTCTGGGTTTTGTGTGAGCATGGTGGAGGTGAACAAAGAAGAAGCCAGGTCCCTCTCCAAGCTGGAAGAGGTAGAAAGGAGAACCCAAAAGGGGCAGAACGGAGAGGTTAGTTCCATTATCTGACCTCAGCAGTGTGGTTGGTCTTTCTTTCCAGGAGACAGTTGCCACAGGACACTATACCTCTCCTCTTCCTAGAACCCTGGCATCCTAGAATTGGAAGAGACCCCAAGGGCCACCCAGTCCAACCCCATTCTGCCATGCAGGAAGACATCAGCAAAGCACTCACTAAAGATGGCCATCCAGCCTCTGTTTAAAAGCCTCCAAAGAAGGAGACTCCACCACACTTCACTCAGGTGGCAGCAGATTCCACTGTTGAGCTGCTCTCACCCTCAGGAAGATCTTTGTAGTGTGTACATGGAATCTCTTTCCTGCAGTTTGAAGCTATTGTTCCATGTCCTAGTCTCTGGAGCAGCAGAAAACAGGCTTGCTCCATCCTCCTTGTGACATGCTTTTAAACATGTCACCCCTTAACCTTCCCTTCTTGCTCTTCCTCCTTTTCCTCTTTTTCTTCTGCCTTTTCCCCAAAAATGGGAAATCCAAAAGACCCCCATCACAGTCCAGGGTTCAGGAAGTTACTTTTAAAAAGCAATTCACTTCTTGTTGCTCATTACTATGCTTTAAAATTAACTCGCTGCAAAGCCGGGCATGTTTGTTAAGTTGTATATTTCCTTCTTCATTACTTAAACGTACACACAGACACACACCATACGGCTGATAAAAGGATGGCACAGAATGTGGAAGTGTTACTAGAAAATATTATGTGTCAGACAGATCAGGATTCTGGCTACTGACGCTATTACACAGCGATTGTAATTATGTTCCACACTCTTTATTTTAAAATTGCTACTGGGATTTTTTTTTTTCACTAGTCGCTGTTAAGCTCTCACTCAAGAAAGCCATCCTGCAAAGCTGCTACAACAAGACAGAGCCCATGTGGAGTCTGCCAAGAGAAGCTCTGTGTGTATATTTGTGTGTATGTGTAGTTGGCTGGCTACCCATGTTCTGTCCTCTTAATGGGATTATGGGGAGTAAAATTCAGTTCATTCCCAGTATTCATTGCAGGCCATTTCCGCACGGCACTCTTACAGCGCGATTATTCCACTTTCAACACCCTATGGAATCCTGGGGTTTGCAGTTTCGGGAGGGGCCACCCAGCCACTCCAGAAACTGCAAACCCCAGGATTCCACAGGATGTTGAAAGTGGAATAATTGCGCTATAAGAGTGTCCTGCGGAAATGGCCACAGTGGAATCAGCACGTTGTCGTGGTTTGAATGTCGGACAATGACTGTGGAAACCAGTCAATTCCCCACTTGGCCATGGAAATCCAATGGGTAACCTTGCACAAATCACACACTATCAGCCCCAGAAAACCCCATGATAGTTTCACCTCATGGTCCCCATGCATCAGAAATGACTTAAAGGCACACAACAACAATTCATCACACTGACTAAAATGTAACTACTTCCTGTTGCTTACGGTCCCTGGCAAACAAGGGCAATGCCCCCAAAATAAAATTTATTTGACGCCACATTTTTCCATCTACCATTGCCTTGGGTAAGAAAGTCCCTGGATTCTCTAGCACAGGGCTTTCCGAACTTTTCATGTGGGTGACACACTTTGTAGACATGCATCATTTCATGACATAGCAATTCAATTTTACTAGCAAACGGGACATTAAACTAACCCCTTATAAGAGATACAAACATATACATGAACTGTAATAACAAGATGTATGGGGACATAACGTATCTCACGAAAACCCTTCATATATTTTTTAAAAATGTATGATTTATAAATAATAAAATACATTTCCAAGATGGTAGGTGGCACACTTACACACTTCAGATGACACACTAACATGTCACAGCACACTGTTTGGAAAGCCCTGCTCTAGCATAAAAGCTCAAATCATTGGGGAGTTTTGCCTTTTGACCCAGAGGCAAATTTGGGGTGAGAGGGCTGCAGAAACCAGACTGGCACAGAGACCACATTGGGTTCAATGTTTCTGGAAGATGGGTAACAATAAAAATTTGTTACTTTTCTTCCACTTCATCACAGTCAGTGTCTACACTGCACAATTATACCAGCGTGATCCCACTGTAACTGCCATGGATCCATCTTCATGACACCTGGGATGTGTTCCTTCAGTGTGGTATCTTAGAATTCCCTGATGTTTTCCCCTGAATTTCACTACTAAAGCTCCCTGGCACAGAATACTAAATATTTCACCAACCTACAAAGCCTAGGATTCCACTGGAAAGAGCAGATTCTCCTTTTCAGGGTTTCCTGGCATTAAAGAAACCTGCTTTCCAACCACTTTAAACACAATGTTGAGTCTTCTTCCCATTCTTGGTCATGAGCCCCACCTGCGACTTGCTGATAATGCGCACTTGGCCGAGGTTACAGTGCTTGCATCTCTGGAGACAGCATTAGAAGCAAAGCAACCAGAGCCAGCTGCATCATCAGGGGCAATGTGTGAAAGCTAAGATACAAAGCATAAAATGGCTCTCCTTTTTGAAGAACTAATCCAATGCAAGAGGAGGGAGAAAAAGCAGGGTTGCCAAGTCAAGATGCTCCCAAGTCCTGAAATTTTAAGACTGAAACCCCAGGAATTCAGTGAACGATCCCTTGGGATGTCGAAACAAATTGATCCCGAGGATGCTACAGAGATGGTTTTACCAGGTGCATGCTGATGATGTCACAGAATTCCAAAATCAGGAAAGGATCTCAGGATTCATTTGGATCAACCCCCTGTTGGCATGCAGGAAGACACTATTCCCACAGATGGTCGTCCAGCCTCTGGTTAAAGATCTCCAAAGAGTCCACCCTACCCACTCAAGGCAGTCTACCCCATTTGCAAAGAGTTCTTACAGTACAAAAAGAGGAAAGGAAGGAGGGGAAGGAATAAGGAATGTAGCAGCACCTTCAAGAATAATGGGTTTTTATTTTAGCATGAGCTTTCACGGCTATTTTATCCACAACAGCTCAGGCTAAAATAAAAGCCAGTTAATCTTAATAGTGCATCTACATTTTTTCTTTCTCCCCTTCCTCCTTTCTATGCTACAAGAAACCATGGCCACACTCTTCTAGTGCTATCATTCCACTTTCAATATCCTATGGAAACCTGGAGTTTGCAATTTAGGGAGCGGCCTTTAGAATTCTCAGTCAGAGAGCTCTTGGGCCACAGTCAATGACAAACCCACAGGATGTTGAAAGCGGAATAACAGCACTATGGCTATTTCTGCACTAGCTTGTTATAGCACTATGATTCCACTTTCAACATCCTATGTAATCCTGGGGTTTACAGTTTCGGCCCCTCCCGAAACTGCAAACCCCAGGATTCCATAGGATGTTGAAAGTGGAATCATAGCGCTATAACAAGCTAGTGCGGAAATGGCCTATAACAGTGTAGGGTGGAAATGGCCTAACATGGTTACTTCTTTGACTACTCTTACAGTGAAAGGGTTCCTCCTAACATTTAGGTGAAACCTCTTTTCTTGTCATTCAAAATCATTGGTTCATGTTCTAGGCTCTGGAGTAGCCGAAAATAAATTTGCTCCACTTTCTACATGACATCTTTTTAGATATTTAAAAATGGTTTTCACCTCACCTGTCATTCTTCTCCTCAACATGATAAGAAGCAGGCACAGCTGCATAGAAGGATGCAACACACACACACACACACATATATATAAAGCCTTCATGGACTCAAGTATGTGGGAATTAGAATTGGTCAGTTTTGTAATGTCCAGATCCAATAGATGGCTGCTGTTATGTTTCTATCTAGCAGTGCTAAGAATCATAAAATCATAGAGTTGGAAGAGACCCCAGGGGCCATGCAGTCCAACCCCCTGCTATGCAGGACACCCATCAAAGCATTCCCAACAGATGGCCATCCAGCCTCTGCTTAAAAACCTCCAAAGAAGGAGACTCCACTACACTCCAAGGCAGCACATTCCACTGCTGGACAGTTCTGACTATCAGGAAATTCTTCCTGAGGTTCAAGTGGAATCTCCTTTCCTGCAGCTTGAATCCATTGCTCCTTGTCCTGGTCTCTGCAGCGGTAGAGAACAAGCCCACTCCCTCTTCAACATGACATCCTTTCAAATATTTAAACATGGCTATCATGTCCCCTCTTAACCTTCTCTTCTGCAGACTAAAGACCCCCAGCTCCCTAAGCTGCTCCTCATAGGGCATGGCTTCCAGACCCTTCACCATTTTGGTCGCCCTCCTCTGGACACGTTCCAGCTTGTCGACATCCTTCTTGAACTGAGGTCCCCAGAACTGGACACAGTATTCCAAATGAGGCCTAACCAATGCAGAAAGAAAGTGCCCATTGGTTCCCAGCATGCAATGGGCAGTCTTGTCAGTATCCCAATACATGTCTTTGCAATTCACTAACAGGCTTTCTTAGCCTCTCTGCCATTTAGCTAAGCATACAGAAAGCTAAGTTAGGTAAAAAGGGATATAGGATTCCAAAAACCAAATTTCAGAAATGAGGAAAATATCTATGCACACCACACATTGCAAGGCAGTGCTCTCACTCTGAGATTCCTTCCCCATTTCCTGAGAACAAGGGGAAAGGGGCCAAGCCCTGACAGCTGGGAAACCCTAGGCCCTTTCCGTACTGAGGCTTCTAGCGCAAGCGGGGGAGGCCGGCAAGCGCAAGAAGGCTCGTCCGGGAGGCTGCCGCTTCCCCCTCCTTCCTTCCGCAGGCGAAGGAACCAGCGGGGAAGTGGCACCGAAGGAGGCTTGCCGCGCAAGCCGCCCTCCCCCCGTGCGAAGCGGGAGACCTTGCGCCGGATTCCCACCCCGCGCGCACGCCGGATTCCTCCCCGCGCGCGCCGGATTCCTCCCCCCGCGCGCGCCGGATTCCTCCCCCCGCGTGCGCGAAGCGGGCGGCGTTGCGTCCCCCCGCGCGCGTGCGTGCGAAGCAGGCGGCGCATCCGTCGCGCTACCTCCCCACCCCGCTCCTTCCTTCCGCAGGGGCGGAGGGAAGGAAGCGCGACCCGGCCGGCTCCCGGAGGCTCCGCACGAAAGGTAAGTGCGGGTGGGCTCCGGGAGCGTTGCGCGAGCGCGGGGTGATTTTCGCTTGTACGCGAAAATCAAAAAACCCGCACTCACGCCGCTTCAGCCCCGTGAGCCGGGCGGAAGTGGGAGTGCGTCGTGCGGAGCGACACTCCCACTCCCGTGAGGCTCACAGGGCTATCGTGCGCGCAAAGGCCTGTGTGAAAAGGGCCCTAGTATCTTGGAATGTGTAATTCCTTGAGAAAACAGCATACCCTAGGTGAGGATGCAAAGTCTTTTTGGAGGAACACTGCCACATCAATACATCGAATAAGGAATTCTTTCACTTTAAATGTAAGTTGTGGGTGTTTTTTTTTCCTGACCAAAATAGGAATGCATTGAATATTTGCCACAACTCTTCTCTAATTCTCAGCTGGTAAACTGAAGAAACGGTGTGCAGTTACTGAGCTTATATATGCATAAGGTAATCGAATCATCATCAAACAGCGGGTATGAATAGGGGCCGGTCTCTCCGTCCTTCAAATGCCCAAGCTGACAAATCCTGGCCAAAGCCATAAAAGCAGTGTTATGTTTAGGGCAAATGGAAACCAGAGATAAGGGAACTGGCTGCAAATAACTGGGCAGAAGAGGGGGGAGAAAGGCCAGGAGTCTTTTGCTCACATTTACAAAGGGAATTTCTTTTTTATCAAGGACGCAGCACCATCTGTTTCTGTGGACTGTGACCTCCTTCGGCTTGTAGCCCAAGATGGCTTTTTAAAATGAGCCTTTTCTTATTTGAGAAATTTGGAAACAAAGGTTCAATTTGCATTGAGGAAGGCAAGGGCGTAGCGATGGGTGTGTGTGTAAAATGAAAATTCTGCAATATACAAAATATACAAAGAGAGAGAGAGAATGAGAGAGAATTCTAAATATTGCTGAGTATTTAGAAACAGAGTTTAGACATCCCAGGAAAAGAGGCAGGTAAAGCGACCAAAGGAAGGCACACCACAGCAAATATTAGGTTTCTAGGCACGATCCATTCAGGGTCTTATCACACTATCCTGTTACAGTGCTTTTATTCCACTTTAACCTGCATAGCAACATCCTATGGAATCATTGGGCTTTTAGTTTAGGGAGAGGCACTGAGAATTCCTAGGTAGGCAGCTCATTTGCCTCAGTAAACTACAAATCCCAGAAATACAAAGCATGTTGCCATGGAGGTTCAAGGGGAACAATAGTGCTACATCAATGCAGTGTGATAGGGCTATCCATGTTTCACTCTCTGCAGGGTTAGAAGTTTCAGGAACTGAAGGAAAATTTCTAGGTAGGGGAGAGCATTCTTATGTGTGGGGCAGTGCCTTCATTTGCCCCCCTCCCCAAAAGCTACACTATTGGAGGAATCTGCAAGGAAGAAGGACCACCCCCCATTCATCATGCTTCTGATGAAATGCTTCCTATGCTTAACACCCATTTTCATTGCAAGCTTTGCATGGCACAGGTACCAGGTAAATGGAGTAGAGTGTTGACATCCTTCTTCTACAGTGGGTTGGGTGAACAGTGGACAAATCCAGGGGGTGCAGGGCTAATGTTTTGGGTACCAGAACTCTCCACATGTTGTCCTGGCCTCCATCCCCAAAGAAAATCACAACTCATTCAAAAGGGGGGTTGCACTGAGTTATCCCAAATGACCAAATTAACTTGTGTCTCACAGGATAAGTGAACTAAAGATTTTTTGAAAAACTGGAAACTGTTTATGAATGTTTTTGAGCAATAAGAAATCTAATGATGCAATAATTTGTGTCTGTGGTTATTAGTAATTCTAAAGCTTGCTTAGTTGGATATGAAATGATAAAACTCCTTCCTTCCTTCCTTCCTTTTTTCTTTCAATGCAGTATGGCTTAGGCAGGCAGAGCCCTTTTGTGTTTCAGAAAGTTAGTGTTTAGTTAGTAAGTTAGTGTTTTAATGAGCTAGGGTTTGGGGTTTTAATTTAGTGTTTTAGTATTGTGTTCCATAGTGTGTGTTTTTAATTTTAGTTTTTGGTAAAAATGTCATTTGGTGTTTATGTTATTCTGTGTTAAAACATACAAACATAGATAGATATAGAGGGGAGGGAGGGAGAGATATTGTCTGTCTGTCTGTCTGTCTGTCTGTCTGTCTATCCATCCATTCATCCATCTGGTACTGCAAAAATGGAAGTCCGTTTCCAGTTTTATGTCACTGCTCTTGGGCGAATTGTGTGTGTGTGTGGGGGTTCTAAAAAGTGTGGGATGTTCTTTTAATTGGGGGGTGGTCAGCCCTGCTGGCTTCCAGTATCCTCTCTCTCATTTTCTTCAAGCAGGAAAGGACTGGATGCAGTCTGGGAGAATCCGAAGGCCAAAACTGGTCTATGAACCACAGCCTTGCTCTAGAGGAATTGTTTTGGGAAGGGTCTTCTAAGAGAATGCTTTATTGACATTTCAGTAGTTCCATTGTTCTCTGCATGCTGGAATCCCATTCATTAGTTGGAACTACTGTACATGTGTTGGAGCAACGTTTGAACTAGGAGACAACGCTTATGCAAATACCGCTGATTCTAGGGGTCTACTCTATTTGGGATTAGCAAGAGCATTCAGCTCCACTCATTTGTCTCTTGTGCGTGCCTCTCAAAAAGCTGTGTTCTCCCCATGGCCCCACTGTGCTCTTGGTCTTGATGATCATTCTATTTCTTTTTAATGACAGCAGGGGATCGAGAAATTACATGCTGTAGACACAACAGGAAGACAGGCACAGAAAGAGCAGGGAAATCTAGCAAAGGCAGAAGAAAGGTAAGTTGAGGCAGAAGTGAGAGAACCAAGCAAACCAGTGAGGTCACCAGGCCATCCAGTCAGTCCAGATAGTACTGGGTTGGATGAATGAACAGGCTGTCCTGATACAAAACAGCATCCTGTGGGCCTTACTAGGGATGGGGCGAATCCAGAACTTCCCGAATCCGAATCTGGATCTGAATCTCTGGAAGGTTCTGGGAATCCACAGATCTCACGAATCTTGAATCTTTCTTTAAAAAGAGTTTAAAAATCAAGGGAAAGAAGGACAATCTTGGGCAAGACACACTCTCTCAGCCTTCACAAAAGCCTAGGCAAAGGCAAACCTGCCTCTGAAGAAATCTGGCCAAGACGATTGTCATAGTTTTGCCTCAGGATCTCCCCAGATTGAAAATGACATGAAGGCCCTCTCTACACAAGCAGGAAAATGTGGATTAATCCCCCATTTTCCTGCCTGTGTAAACAGGGCCATGTACTCCAGTAGAGAGCTAATCCAGGTCCAAACTGGATTTTCTTTGCATAGCTCCTTCTGGCATCCTGGGGTTTGTAGTTTGATGATGCACCAGCAGACTTTGGCAGAGAAGGCTGTGACACCTTATAAAACTACGAAGTCCAGATTTGTGTCTGAAAGAGCTTTGCAAGGGAGCTATGCAAAGGAATGCTTCAGCTGTCCTTGAAATCTCAAGCCTGTAGCTTCCAGTCAAGTGCTGAACTTAAATATGAAATGTTCAATTTAAATATCTTAGAATACAAGCCCAGATGTAATTTGTGAAATTGTTAGCAAAGGCCATTATTACTACAAGGGAAAACCTCACCTACTTACTATCTTCCTTTGTATGTATATTCTCCCAGGTTTTCAGGCATCCCGGTTTCCCAGCTTTTCATATGTCCTGGTCTCCCACGTTTTCAGGCATCCCGCTCTCCCGGGTTTTCAGGCAATCCGGTTTCCCAGGTTTTCAGGCATCCCGGTCTCCAACAATTTATTTAGTTGGCAGATCTGAAAGATTCAGTTTGCCTATTTTGGCACAGGGATTTGGATTCGGGAATCTCGGATCCTTACCCAGGATTCGAGGATTCGGCTGGCCCATCCCTAGCCTTTACAAATGATGGTGGTGATGGTGGTGGTGGTGGTGATGATGGTGATGGTGATGATGATGATGTCTGGAATTCTACATGCACAGCTTAGTCATGCAACTACCTTAGTTGTGTAGCTGAGTAGCGTCTCCCAGCCTGACCCCTCCAATCTGACTTAAAGGGCATCAGCTGCTGCAAGTGACAGGGATCTGTTTCCCCATCAATTGGAATGCAGCAGACTGGCATTTCTACCCCCTCTTTCCTGGTGGGGGGATCTCCAGTGTTAGGAGGAATCATGACAGGGATCCGCCTTCTGATGGTTGCACCAGAGATCACTGGAGGGAGAAGCTGGTGGAAATGTCAGTCTGCTGTGTCCTGATGAACAGGAAAATGGATCCCCACTGCACACAGTGCCTGACGCCCAGTAAATCAGGACTGGAGGACTTTCACAATTACTCCATATTCCTTACACTATTGAATATGTACAGATCATGAATACAAACCAGTTATGGATAACTGCAATGGTAAATTCCAGTTCATAACAGTATTAGTAGTAATATTGTTTTAAAAAGTAGCCAATATCCTAAAATCAAAACTAAACAGTACAGTGATAATTCAGGCCATAAATTCCTGGGCTATACTAGTTATTCAGTATTGTGTTGGACTGTTTTTTCTTTTAAATTAATATGATCTAAATACGAGCTTTATACCATCATTCTAGAGTTTTGTTTTCATTCAGTTTTGAACAGAAATACAGACCTAAAATTGACTTTGATTCATGTAATCATGTTGATTCGTAATGAAGAATTTCCAAATGTCAAGGGATTTTAAAAAAAATACCCGTAGTCCCCAGATCTCAAAATAGACTTCGATGACTGAACGTGGAATTGTATTTGTGAAGAAAGGAAACACCAGATATTGCTGGAATTGTTGACAGGATTCAAGTACAATTAGATGCTCTAGACAGGAAAACCCAGAAAATTTTGACAAGAAACCATGCTTTATATACAGTGATATTGATTGATCGTGTCTATCACATAGTAATAGTGGCCGGAAGTTAGTGAAGGGGAAATGAAATGTTGAAGGAGAGAAAAGATCCTTGAGTGAATACATAAAAGGAAGCAAAGAAAGATTTTAATAGATGTACATGGAGAAGATTTATTGAACACTGAAGAAGCAAAAAATGTTTATAAAATGAAAATATCTTAAAAAGTCTCCTTTAAGCCTGGCAAAACAAGCCACTCTATGGTCAGCATATTAAAAGCAAAGAAAGGGAACATTTGGGAATTGTTACGGAGCAAGCCATTCTAAAAAAGGAAGCGGAAGGATTTAAATTTGTGTTTCAGGAACAGGCACTGCAAACAAATAGCAGCAAGGCAAACATTGCAAAAACAAAAAATACAAAACAAAAAACGATGGATAGTGGCTGTTGTCTGTGTGAAGAAAAAGATGAAACTGTTGACTACCTTACTAGTTTATGCAGTAAGAAAGCATAGAATGAATGTAAGAAATGCCATGATCAAATGGCCTCAATGTTACATTGGAAACTGGGGGGGGAATATTACTGGCAAAGAACTGCTAGGAATAAAGGCCTGAAAGGGTGGTAGAAAACGGCGAGGTCAAACTCTAATGGGATTTTAAGGATTAGAACAGATAAATAGCAGAAACATAATATGCCAGCCATAACAATGGCTGAGAATTTCCTCCCAAACGAGTCTAAGATGGTCCTTTCCTTCTTGTTTTCCTTTTGGCAGACGAAGATGAAAATGATGGTGACTGCAGTCCTTCCAACACCCCTTCTTAGACAGAAATGACACTGGAGAAAAGAGCTGACCTACCTAACAGAGAAGTTTGCTTTTGGACAAGGTGTTTAGGCTTAGCTTTCAAGCCTACACTACACTACACGTAGCCTACAATAATAATAATAATAATAATAATAATAATAATAATAATAATAATAATAATAACCCAAAAAAAAACAACAACAACAACAACAACAATAATAATAATTTATTTTTATCCCGCCTCTCCACATGGATCGAGGCGGCGAACAACATGAAATACATTATACATTACAAATAGCATGTATTTCTATACCGCTTATCAGCTAAGTGCTCTCTAAGCGGTTTACAATGTGTTTTAGCTAATTGCCCCCAACAAGCTGGGTACTCATTTTACCAACCTGCGGAAGGATGGAAGGATGAGTCAACCTGGAGCCCGGCAGGATCGAATTCACAACCTTGTGGCTGCAGTACTGGCATTTAACCACTGCGCCACCAGGGCTTAGTTCAAGCTTAGTGTAGGCTAAGTTCTGGGACTTTTGAATGCAGCAAGAAAGCAGGGGTGTCCAAAGTGCAGTGGCAGGGCTACCCATGGCCCCTGAGGCTCTTTCTCCATGGTCCTCAATCTATGCAGACCCCTCCCCCTTCACTGCCCCTTTTCTGCACCTCTCCAAGTGGTGCGTTGTCTCTCCTGGAAGCGTCTACAAGTGGCAATTCACTTTTTAAAACAGGTTGACAACTGCACCACTGCACTACTTTAACATGACAAAAAAAAATTTTTTTTTCAAAGTGAGAAATGGTTTTCAGCCACTTTGGGGATTTTCTTTTGGGGGCCATTTTTGAAAGGCCATGTGGCTCCCAGATGGCCCCCACATGGTCTCCACATCCCCCAAACTTTCTCAACCTTGAATTAATGTTTAATTATACAGCTTGGTTCTAATTAAGCTGCTCTTAGTCCAGCTTCTGGAGGGAAAACTGATTCTTATACAAGGCACCGGGTACATGCATGCCTGGCTTGAAGAAAAGATGACATCTGGAATTCATGATCACAGATATGAATGTGTAACCTAGAGTTACATATCTATAAGTGATTTGTATTTACAGTCCCTCTGTGTTCAATAGTGTAGGGAATACGCAGGGATTGTAAAAGTGCCCCCCTTCCAATCTTGACTTGCTGGGCAGCAGCCACTGTGAGCATCTGAGGTCTGTTCTCCTTTCAGTCAGGATGTAGTGATGTTTCCACACAAATCCCACAAGTGATCTCCAGTGCAAAGGGGAATTGTGGCAGGGATCCTGATTCTGACTGTTGCAGGAGAGATCACTAGAGGGAGTGGGTAGTAACACCAGTCTGCTGCATCCCAACTGAATGGAGAACAGACCTTCATTGCTCTCAGCAGTAGCTGCTGAGCATGTCAGGACTGGGAAAGGGAGGTGTTTGGGCCAGGAGACACTCTTTAGTTAAGTATACGTATACCTACCATATTTGCAAAACAACACCCAGGTAAAATGACAGGAAGGGGGAGAGAGGAGGTCCTTCCCCCCCCACACCTTTCCTATGCTTTTTGCCTCCACAGGGACTTCTCCCCATCCATGCAAAATGACAGGAGAGGGTTAAAAGAGCAGCACTCACACAAGCACTTCTTTCACATCCCTTGCTTTCCTATGCATTTAGGCCCACAGGAGTTACCTCTATTTGCCGGTGTATAAGATGCACCAGCATATAAGATGCACCCCTTTTCAGAAGGCATTTTTTGGGAGGAAAAGTGCACCTTCTATGCTGGCAAATATGGTAAGTCCTATACTTATACTTAACTATACTTAACTAAGTAGCTGTTCTAGAGTCTCAGCCAACAACTTAAAGTATTAACACTTTAAAGTATTAAATTTTCCTTTTCTTGCTGCTGTGCTACTGAAAATTCTTAGTAAATTCCGTGATGTCACAGCGCACCCTCTTGTCCTTTTTCAGGGACAGAATGACCTCCCTCTAGAAGCTGCCCATTTGGAAGTCTAGAAAGTGTGCATTAAACCCAGGTTCATTGTGACTGTGATCCTTTCATTCTCAAAGCGTTTCTATCTACATCCCTCTCCCTCCATTAATCTCTTATCTGCCTGGTCATTTCTCTGATAGAAATTTCTGTATGAATATAACAAAAAGTAGAATGGAAAACCCCTCCACTAAATGTACAACCCAACCTATGCCTATTTACTTTGAGGCAAACTTAATCAATTTCAAAAGGCACCTTTAATTCATTATTACAGCCTTGGACTCCCCCACCTTGAGTTGAGCCCAAAGTGCAATTTATTTTAAATAGTCTAGCCTGCCCTTCACCCTTCAAAATATACAAACATAAAATTCTACATAGAATATAATAAAGCCACAAGAAAACATCAATCCATCTTTCTACTCCCCACTGCCTTCACTTGTTCTCACTTGATGCAAATCATGACTCCATAACATTCAACCTTTTCTTAATGGCTCAAGGACTCCTTTGTTTCCAGACTTGTAGAACAAGTGGCTTCAGGGGTGGGAGAAGGCTCCCTTGTCACTGGACCAGTGAATTTACCTTGGGATTTTATTCAGTATTTATAGGAGCTATCCAAAGTACCGAATTCTGTTTCCAGAAGGAGGCATGAAAACTAGAGGAATGAACACTCACAATTTAAGATATGCAGATGACACCACACTAGTAGCAGAAAATAGCAAAGACTTTGAACTTTTGCTGAAGAAAGTCAAGGAAAAGAATGCAAAGGCAGATTTACGGCTGAACATCAAGGCTTACAGACAATTTATATAACTTTAAAGCAGATGATAAAGACATTGAAACAGTTCAAGATTTTCCACACCTTGGCTCAGTCATTAATCAGAATGGTTAGTTGGAACTACTGTACATGTGTTGGAGCAACAGTTGAACTAGGAGCCAACGCTTATGCAAATACCACTGATTCTAGGGGTCTACTCTATTTGGGATTAGCAAAAGCATTCAAGTCCATTCATTTGTCTCTTGTGCGTGCCTCTTAAAAAGCTGTGTTCTCCCCATGGCCCCACTGTGCTCTTGGTCTTGATGATCATTCTATTTCTTTTTAATGACAGCAGGGGATCAAGAAATTACATGCTGTAGACACAACAGGAAGACAGGCACAGAAAGAGCAGGGAAATCTAGCAAAGGCAGAAGAAAGGTAAGTTGAGGCAGAAGTGAGAGAACCAAGCAAACCAGTGAGGTCACCAGGCCATCCAGTCAGTCCAGATAGTACTGGGTTGGATGAATGAACAGGCTGTCCTGATACAAAACAGCATCCTGTGGACCTTACTAGGGATGGGGCAAATCCAGAATTTCCCAAATCCGAATCTGGATCTGAATCTCTGGAAGGTTCTGGGAATCCACAAATCTCACGAATCTCGAATCTTTTTTTTAAAAAGAGTTTAAAAGTCCAGAGGAGGGCGACCAAAATGGTGAGAGGCCTGGAAGCCATGCCCTATGAGGATAGACTTAGAGAGCTGGGGATGTTTAGTCTGCAGAAGAGAAGTTTAAGAGGGGACATGATAGCCATGTTTAAATATTTGAAGGGATGCCACGTAGAGGAGGGAGAGGGCTTGTTTTCTGCTGCTCCAGAGACCAGGACAAGGAGCAATGGATTCAAGTTGCAGGAAAGGAGATTCCACCTGAACCTCAGGAAGAACTTCCTGACAGTCAGGGCTGTCCGGCAGTGGAATCTGCTGCCTCGGAGTGTAGTGGAGTCTCCTTCCTTGGAGGTTTTTAAGCAGAGGCTTGATGGCCATCTGTCGGGAGTGCTTTGAGGGTGTTCCTGCATGGCAGGGGGTTAGACTGGATGGCCCCTGTGGTCTCTTCCAACTCTACATTTCTATGATTCTATGATTCTAAAGATCGAGGGAAAGAAGGACAATCTTGGGCAAGACATTAATCAGAATGGAGACTGCAGGCAAGAAATCAGAAGAAGACTGGGACTTGGAAGGGCACCTATGAAGGAATTAAATAAGAGCCTGAAATGTAAAAGATGTATCATCGAATATTAAAGTGAGGATTGTCCAAGCCACCATAGTTCCAATTTCTATATATAGTTGTGAAAGCTGGACAGTGAAGAAAGCTGATAGGAAGAAAATCTGAAGTGTGGTGCTGAAGAAGAGTTCTGTGGATACCCTGGGCTGCTAAAAAGACAACTGAATGGGTCCCAGAACAAATCTAGCCTGACTTCTCCCAAGAAACCAGGATGACTAAACTGAAACTGTGGTACTTTGGACACACCATGAGAAGGCACGACTCACTAGAGAGGATAGTAACACTTGGCATGGTAGAAGATAATAGGAAAAGAGGGAGATTGCATTGCAATCAAGGCATCCATTGCACAAAGCCATGGCACAAAATCTGCAAGATGCTCAGGGCTGTCCCTGATGACTTGGAAGATGACTTGGAAGTCTCTAATTCACAGCATCACCATAAGCTGATGTCAGTTAACAACAACAACAACCATGGGGAGCTCCTCAGATGGTTGATACAAAATGAGGACAGAGGCACCACCACCCTGACACAGACGGCACCACCCTCTGCTAGCTTTGATGGCTACACTTTTCTGCATAGGTTGTCTGGGACGGATGTAGGAGGAACTGTGAGTTGGAAACAAACTTGGTTGCCTTTCTCCGAAGGATAACCTGTGTTGGAAGAAAGATGGGGGAGTGCAATCTTCTTGATTTTGTGGGATTTCCCATTTGATTTTGATACCAGTGACTAACAGTTCTCATGTCAGGGGTGTAGTAAATCTCTCTCTGTGTAACATCAAAACAGACAACATGCAGACCTACAATACATGACTCCAATAATGTGACATTTCTCTCTCTCTCTCTCTCTCTCACACACACACACACACACACACACACACACAAACACATACACATTAACTCTGTACCATCTTTGTCAAGTGAAGCAGTGAGTAAGCATTGAAAGCTAGTGCATTTATTTTCTTTGCACCTTCTGGCTGACCTATTAAAAGTATTATTTGCATGTTATTTGGAATATGGATTTAATAGTCAGTACAGCTGCCCTTGTATTATTTTATCTAATTTATTGCAGGGTTTAAGGCAGGAGAGGGCAAAGTATGTCCTCTGGGCCATTTTGGGGGCACCAGGAACCACAGGAGTCCAAAATCTGTGACCCCCAAAATTCAGCTTTATACTTCCAAATGCCCTGTAGGCAACATGGAAGGGGCATTTTTGCCATGTTTTTGCCCTGGGCCAATTTAGGCCTCTTTTGAAACTGGCTTATTATCTTTCGTTCAAAAAGGTACCTCCTAGGTCTAAAACGGTTTGGAAGGTGAACTAAAATAAGGAAAAATGCCGCCCCCATGCTCCATAAAGGGTGTTCGAGGGCTTTTTTTTTAACAGTGGAGATGTAGTGGGGGTGATGCAGTTCTCCAAGGGATCCTGAGGATTAATGCAGCCCACTAGACTTCCACAGTTTCCCATCCCTGCTTTAAGGGAACCCACCAAAGTTGCTGACCCTATACAGAAAATAGCATCAGTACCTCTGGACAGCACCTTGGAAGCCTGCCTTAAAACTCTGAGTGGATTCATTGCTTCTCTGAGACACAGAAAGATCCAGCCACCACTGGGTGGGATGTCAGTGAATCTGTCCTCTATTTCATTGTAGACTGTGCAGGAGCTGTCCAAGGTACTGAAGCCAATCCCAGAAACTGACTTCAGGACCCTGGATAGCTCTTTCACCATCAGCCATAAAAGCTAGAGTGGATTCATTGCACATCAGCCACTGTCCGGTGAGATTTCAGCCCCTCTTCTGTGCTCAACATCCATGGTGTTGGAGCTACACACTTTGCTAGCCAAGCATTCTCCTCCCCCACCAGTTTCACTTCAAAGAAGTCAGTCTGGTCCACTGTAAGACACTTGGGCTCATGGGACTTGACAGGCCAAGTGTTCGCAGTGGGATGCCCACCGGCTCCGGCTGCTGCTGCCCAGCTGTTGAGCTGCATTTCCCTGGTGCTCAGATTGTACAGAGAGAAGCTGTCTGTTACTCTCCCCACAGGAGAGCAGGGAAGGAGGGTGAAGTGCTGGGAGCCTTAACACTGGAATGGAGGAAGGGAGTATTTGCCTCCTTCTGCCATGTCTCATTTGTCTAGCTATCTGTCTTTCTTCACCAAGAGCATAATTAAGCTCTGGAGTTCCGTGCCACACTGAGTGTACTGTGTTGGCCGGTAGCTTCCATGCCTTTCAGAGGGGGATAGACAAATCTATGGTGAAGGGCAAAGCCTCTCAGTTGCTACCAAGGCATGATGGATACCTAGATCCACATGTTTTACTGAGCATTCCTAGGAAACAAAAAATGGGGGAAGGTTCTTGCCCTCACATCCTGTTTGTGGGCTTCTCAAGAACAGTGCTTGGGAACCTTTACTTTTTAGTTTCCGAACCTTATTTGGAGAGTTCATTGTTGGACTACAGCTCCCAAAATCCCACAGCCAGTGTAACCCATCCGTTAAATACATAAAAGAGGTAACATTTCCAAATTCTCTTCTCAAGGCATCCAAATGACACTCCAAGAGACAGAAATTTGGACTCTACCAACACACAAGTTCAAATCCTATAGCAGGAAGATGGAGAATAATTTTATTGTCACTGTGTTTCACAGCTGTTACATACCACCATTTTGTTAGGGAATTGTTAACACAGTGCAACTGGACATACAACCAAATGTGTGTGTTCACCTACACGTGCAATGCATGCCTGTATCCTTAGGGTACCATCTGCATTGGATGTGCAATTCCATGTGCAATGCTCATTTATATCCAATGTGCACTGGATGTAGAACTCCACCTCTGCAACCTTGAAATTGAATGCAGATGACTTTCATTGGACAGAAATATCCAACCACTTCTGTAGAGAGACTTACACATGCATAAAGTACTATAGGATTCTGGCCACATTGTGCCACTGTATGTTTTTCTGTCTCCTATGGCAACACAATGCCCATTACCTAAGGCAAGGCATTTTGGAGAAGAGAAGATTAAGAGGTGATAGGTATGTCTAAATATTTTAAAGGATGTCATGTTGAAGATGGGACAAGCTTGTTTTCTGCTGCTATGGAGACTAGGACATGGAGCAATGGCTTCAGACTCCAGGAAAAGAGAACCCACATAAACATTAGGAAGAACTTTCTGATAGTAAGAGCAGTCTGACAGTGGGATACACTCTTGCTTGGGAGTATGGTGGAGTTTCCTTCTCTGGAGGCTTATAAACAGAGGCTGGATGGCCATCTGTCAGGAGTGCTTTGATTGTGCCTTCCGGCACGGCAGAATAGGATTCATGGTCTCTCCCAGCTCTATGATTCTATGATTCATTGCCTCTGATCTCTCACTGGTGCAAAAGCCAAACAATGGAGAAGATGAGGCCCAATGGAGAGCCCAGTGTGGGTCCTCACTAAAGCAAACTCCCCACCTTGGCGCTTGCTAGAGCCGGGAAATTTGCCACCCTTCCTGCCATGCTGCTGGAAGTGGCACATTCATCCCAACTCATGGGAGACCAAGTCCTCCCATGACGGTCACCATAAGTCAGAAGCAACTTGAAGGCACATGACATAAGAGTGTTAATGGAGGACTACTGCTCCATAACTCTATTGCTTTGCTAAGAGAGG
The DNA here is from genome assembly GCA_948474755.1 of Ctenosaura bakeri. Classification (NCBI taxonomy): domain Eukaryota; kingdom Metazoa; phylum Chordata; class Lepidosauria; order Squamata; family Iguanidae; genus Ctenosaura; species Ctenosaura bakeri. The sequence goes on from CAOLHI010001420.1 coordinate 281,356, forward strand.
CAACTACTGCAGTTGCCAAGTGACCTGTTGTTACTCTGCAAGAATCCCGCTGATCTCCTGCTTTAATTAACTTACCACAAGGAACATAAATTGATTAACAAAAGCCAGGTAAATGCCCTTGATGTTCATCCGGGATGCACAGATGGTGTTGCTAACAGAGCTGTTCTCGGGGCGACTTTGACAATCAGCATAGAACAGTAATGTAGACAAATGAGCTAAGGACAAATAAATTTCTCTTCTTTCTTGGAGGGTTAAAGAAACAGAGGATGAAGCCCCAAAGAACCTTGAGAAGAAGCAAGAAGCCAAATGGAACCTCTGCAGTGAAGAACAACCCAACAAGCGGCCACAAACTTCTACAACTTAAATGGATTGTCTGTATGTTATACTATATAAATCATCAAACATGGAATGTTATCTGATAAGACAACACTGTTGTTGTTTTTCTTGTTTTGTGTTGCATGGAAAACCCAAATGTATTTCTGGACAGAATAGTTCTCTGGAACACTTTGGGATGTTGAAAGGCCAGGATAAAATTGTGCAAAATATCATCTCACTAGTGGGATAAGTGGCAAATGCTTCATTTCAGTCACAAACACCAAATGCACACGTAGAGGACGGAGGTCACTTGACTTAGCAGTAGTACATGTGAGAAGGACCTAGGGTTTATTGTTGGTCCTAAGTTGAACATCATCCAGCAGTGTGACGCAGCAGCAAAGCAGTCAAACACTATCTTGGCCTGCATTAATAGAATCAAAGTAATAGTCCCACTATACTCTGCATTCGTCAGGCCTCATCTGGAGTCCTGTGTTCAGTGCTGGGAGCTTCACTTCAAGAAAGATATAGACAAGTTGGAGTGGGTTCTGAGAAGAGAAACAAGGATGATGAAAGGTGTGGAGAATTAAACCTATGAGGAAAGGTTGAGGGAATTGAGCATGTTTAGCCTGGTGAAGAGAAGGCATGGTCACACTCTTAAAATACCTCGGAGACAGTCACCGAGAGGAAGGGGCAGGTCCTTTCTCTGCTGCCCCAGAAGGTAGGACCAGGTCTAATGGCTTTAAGTGACAGGAGGACATATTATGACAGAACATTAAAAGGAATGTCTTGACAGTGAGGGCAGTTTGACAATGGAACCAACTCCTTGGAGCAGTGGTGGGGTCTCCTCTGAAAGTCTTCAGAAAGAGGCTGGACAGCTACCTGCTGCTGGGGATGCTCCCACTGGAGCTCCTGCACCGAAGGGGGGTTGGACATATTGGCCTATGTGGCACCATTTCTGTGAATAGTTACATTGAGTGGGTGGCTGGAATTGAAGACCAATGAGGCCTCTTCCATCTGTAGGCTTCTAGAATTCCATTTGTCAAAAGGAGATTTAAATGTCAAAATAAAATACAGTCAGCCCTCCACATTTACGGGTTTCACTTTTGCAGATTTGATTATTCATGAATTATTTGCTGTCACCTCTGCTTCCCCCTTGGGTCATTTTTAATAGGGACTGCAAGCCTCGTGAGACTGAGAAACTGTGAATGAGGCTTGTAAGTCCCTCTTAAAAATGGTGTGGGGCAGCAGTGGAGGTGGCAGGAAGCCCCACCAGCCCCGCACTTCTGCCTTGTGAAGGAACCCTGATGCCTCAAAGGAATCCACGGTGGTTGAATAGGGTGACCATACTTTTTGTGTGTGTTAAATATGTTTTGGGAGGGCCGAGAGTTATTCATGGTTTCCCCACTTTCACAGGGGTCCTGTGCCCCTAACCATAGCAAATGTGGAGGGATGATTGTAAAATGGAAGTAGAAAACCAGTCTCTGCAGTTTTATTTTAATGAGGTTTTTTTCCAATAAAATAAGTCCACTGAACTAAAGCCATGTCTGCACTACATTGTTATAGTGCTATCATTAGAGGAGGGAGTGGGCTTGTTTTCTGCTGCTCCAGAGACTAGGACAAGGAACAATGGATTCAAGCTGCAGGAAAGGAGATTCCACCTGAACCTCAGGAAGAACTTCCTGACGGTCAGGGCTGTCTGGCAGTGGAATCTGCTGCCTGGGAGTGTAGTGGAGTCTCCTTCTTTGGATGTTTTAAGCAGAGGCTGGATGGCCATCTGTCGGGAGTGCTTTGAGGGTGTTCCTGCATGGCAGGGGTTGGACTGGATGGTCTCTGTGGTCTCTTCCAATTCTACATTTCTATGATTCAATGATTATTCAACATCCTGTGGAATCCTGCGATTTGCAGTTCAGGGAGGGGCCTTTAGAATTCTCAGTCAGAGAGCTGTTTGGCCTCAGTAAACTACAAACCCCAGAATTCCACAGGAAGTTGAAAGTGGAATAATAGCACTATAACAGCATAATGTGGAAATGGCCTAACCTCCACCCCTTTCTCACAAGCCACTCTCCTTGGGATCTGTGACCCTCAAGCAGTTGCTCACCCTAAGAAGCAGGAGGAGGAACAAATACTGGAAAGCACGTATCTGAATCAGCCTTGCTGCTCACCCTAAACCTTGCTGCTCACCCTAAAAAGTGGCCACCCAAGACCAGGGACATTGCCCAGCCCTGTTTATACAGACTGTGGTCTTTGCTGAAACTCTGGACATGCTGTTTCTGGATAACACTGGTGGCTTTCTTCAGCTTTTTCTGCATTTGTGAGGCCAGTTTGTTTACAAGAGAGCTGAGTAAATGCCATCTCTGTGGAGGAGCAGATGAACTGGAAAGGAGCAGGGGACAGATGTTCAGAGACAGCCGAAGGGGGGGGCATCTGTTCACAACCCTGGAAAGATTCTCACAGTCAGCAAAAGTACACCGTTTCCCCATGAAGGCCACCAGAAAAGGGAGGCCCACAGTGAAACTGGATTTTAACTAGATTGTTCTTCTTTTTCCTTTCCTAAATGGTGGCATAAAGGAGCCAATATCCTACATCCCTCTTGCATAGTGTAAATCTACACTCACATAATCAAGTAGTGGTTGTGTTAAACCATCTTTCTGCTGGATACCAGCATGGTGCCACCAATTGTATATCTGCAAATGTGCCATTTCCACAATCCCGGTGAATCCACTGATCCAAGAATGCACAGCTGCACCTGCAGTGCTTATACTTCCGGAAGTAATTATGCTACTGTGAACTAAATACAGACCGTACACCATGGCCAAAAAGCTGCACATATACATATCTGTAAAACCCCAACAGGATATCAGTGACAGCCACCTGGAGCGATTGCTCAGCAGAAGGTAAGGTAACTCTGAAGGTAAATACCATCCAGGTAGATTCCTGCTGTATCCCTGATTTTGACCTTTCCCGCTACTATTTCAACTGCTTACTACCACCACCGTTGCCTTAATTATTTATTTCCTGCCTTTTCTCAGAACTCAGCCCAATACTGACCAGCATTTCACAGATGAAAACCGGGACACATGTAGCCAAGCAACATCAGATTGTGGTCAAAGTGGCAAAAAGTTATGAATGAAGAAAAACAAACAAGCTAGGAAAGGCTGCTGCAGTTTGCTTTTGCCTGAGCCCCCTGGGAAGGGAAAGATTCAGCAGGCTCCCCTCCCCTGTCCACACTACTTTTGCACTTTGAACTAAGTATGTGGAGCATAAAGGAGGAAATGGGAATAGGAGAGAGAAACCGGAACAAAAGCAGCTGAAAAAGTGAGATGGCAGAGGATTAATCAAGACTGTTCCTGCCAAATAGGCACAGTTGGAGAGTATGCAGCTCTGGCCTCTCTGATGGCTGGCCATTCCCATGATTCTTAAATTATAATCCACACAGTAGAAAAGGCAAGTCATAATCTTACAAAACTAATTATAGAAAGTTACAGAACTGATAAAAGCAGCAGCAAGTGGACATTGTTTGGTGGACTAAGCTTTAACAACATGGTGGGTTGCAATGATTTACAAATCAATTCCCCATAAGATCTGAATATGAGGACATTGGGAGAGTTGTACTGAATCTGACCAAAGCCTTCCTAGTCTGATCTTCTGTTCCTATAGCAGTTAACCAGATGTCCAAATGGAAAGCCCACCAGCAGGATACAAGATGGGCAACTGCATCCTCAATTGTACATTCCACAGTTACTGATAGACATCCTACATCTAGTGTGTGTGTGTGTGTGTGTGTGTGTGTGGGTGGGTGATTGTCAGGCCCCACCTGATGGACACCTCCTTGGACGAAGAAAGGGAAGAGGAGAGCCAAGATATACCAGATTCCACGAAGAGCCAGAGAAGGCTGTTAGTCATGGCCTGGAAGTAAGTTCTGGACCATCCATGGAGACTCTGGATAGTCAGAGCCACTGCACCTTTCTGAAGAACAGAGACTAAAAGGACAGCAACAAAACAGCAGGAAATACCTTGGCATGCTTTAAAAAGGGAACACTGAGATAATTAGGCCAGCTGTTTTTAGTAACAGCTGGCTGTAAATTAGCACAATCAGAGACATTTCTATGCTGCAAGACAACATCTCTGCTACATCCATTTAGCACTGCATTACATTCCTTGCTTTGCCTCTTTTTGATTGGTGGTTTCATCCTTGGACTAGTTTCCTCTGTGACTCTCTGCTTGGCTTTGGACCCATGTTGGACTGCTTTTCATGCTCAGACTCTGGATTCCATTGACCACACTGCTGCTCTTATGGTAAGCATTTTGACCCTGATCTGGCTCAATTTATCTACTCCTTGTTCTATTGTACTGGAGGTACACTTGCTTCCTTGAAACAAGACAGTGGTATATAGCTATCCTGACTAACAGCCATGGATGCTCCCATCCTTCATGAAGGCATCTAAGCCCTGTTTAAAGCTCTCCAAGTTGGCACCTATCACTACACCTTGTGGCAGAGAATTCCACAGATCACTTGAATCCTATGTGAAGAAATCTATTCTTTGGCCTGCCCTGAACCTTCCACCCTTCAGCTTCGGTGGAGCACCACAGTGGATTCCTATATTATCAAAGAAGGAGAAACATTCTCCCATCACCTCTTTCATGGCAAGCATAATTTCATGCAATCCTGTCTCATATTTCCACTTCCTTGCTATTTTTCTTAGCTAAAGTACCCTAAAGAACTGCCGTGGATCCTGTACAAGAATAAAAATGGGATATAAACAGAACAAAATAAAAGGGATCTTTGAAGGCACAAACTAGCAAACACCCATAGAATGCAAATACAGAATGTAGATCAATCTGGAAGCTGGATGAATTCTTATTATATTTTGAGCTGGCCTCATCTGGAGTCTTGCATTCAGTTTGGGGCACCTTGTTTTAAGGATAGAGACAAGTTGAAACAAGCTAAGAGAAGGGCAAAACAAGGATGATAAGAGGTACGGAGAACAAAATACATGAGGAAGACCTGACAGAGTTGGGCAGCTTCAGCTAGGTGAGGAGAAGACTGAGGGGTGACATGATTCCACTCTTTAAATACCTCAAGAGCTGCAGCAAAGAAGACGGGGCAGGGTTGTTCTCTGTTCCCTTATAGAGTAGGACCAGATCTAATGGTTTGAAGTTACAGGAGGGTAGATTTGAATTGAACAATAGAAGGAACTTCTTGACATTGAGAGCAGTTTGGCGATGGAACAATTGCTCAGAGAGATGGTGGGATCTTTTCCCCTGGAAGTCTTCCAAAAGAGGCTGGACAGCTACCTTCTGGGAATGCTGTAGCTGGAAATCCTAAACTGAGCACGGGGCTGGACTCAATGGCCCATGAAGTCACTTCCAACTCTATGATTCTATGACTGAACATGTGAAGAAGTGACATGGAGTGGAAAAAGATTTTTATCCATCCCTATTTTAGGAGATATTTCTGGCAAACCGGAAAAGCAAAACCTCATGTGCACATACTTTTCAAATGAATTTAAGCATCATCCTTTCAATTTTTTGAAAAACGGTTGCATCATTTTACACCCTGCTTTTTTTCTTTAAAGAAAAAATGGTACTGAGAGGCAAGAAACATATTTGCTTTCCAGCATTTTAAAAAAATAAATTCTTCGTGGAAATTTCTCATAGTCATAGCTTCTGAAGGCTTGAAATGGACCAGAGGTTTCTGAAAGCCTACCATGTAACTTAGACAAGACACTGATTCTTTCATGCAGCGAGGACAAGTGAGGAAGCCTAGGCCAAGTCAGTCAGGAGTATGGCAGGAAACAGGTAAGAGAATCCCAGAATCACAGGCCCAGACCTTACATTGCTTCAGATTGCTGTAAATAATCTGCCGGTAGAATTCTATTATACAACTCCTACAGTGAACACCAATGTAGAACAATGTACGTGGTTCAGTGGTGAATGTGCACAGCTGACAACCCAATGCACAACTGTGATGTGCAATGAACACAAGCAATGCCCTTTCATACCCTTCTCTGCGTACTTCCATGTGCTATTACATGCACAATAGCCGCACATGCATACGTTGACTTATACTGCTGTCAGCTGACTACAACCATTACGCATTCTCCAAAGAAGTCTCTCTGTAGGTGTACTACAGCTTATGTTAGTAGGTCGTAGACCCTCACACTTTGATATGATTTAATTGGCAGAATGTATTAATTGGCATAAGTATAAATTATACCCTGCCATGGTTTCATGGCCATGCAGGCTAAGAGGAAAAGCTGGCTGCACACGTACATTGCAAAATAATGAAAGAAGAGACCTCAAGGCATAGCCAGGTCATAGTCAGGGAAATCACCAGTAAACTCCAGTAATAATGGACCTACAGTTAGCCTCTGATGACTCAACTTTTAAGAAACAATAGCATCTGAGATGTTCCCACAGGACAGCTGATTGTTTTGGCTATTCTCCCTCTGATCAAGCAAAATTCCCTTTTGTCCCCACACTTGTCCAGCAATTAAGGAGCTATCGAGGTTACCACTCGCCCTAACACTAAGGCCATTAGCTTATTCTGAACCCCACTGTCCACTTTCCAAACTCCATTGTTTACTCTGCCAGAGAGCCATTAACACCTTCGCCCTCCAGGTAGAAAAAGAGTATTTAAACCTGAGTTTTTGGCTCACCAACTCACAGTACACTGGTTGCTGTTTGTCACTCTGCCGCTCTGATTCTCAATTGTGTACTGTCTTTGGACTCCTAGTCTAAGCCACATCTCCTTCTTTGATACTCTTCTGAATTGATAACTATCACCTACTCCATTCTAAAATCTTGCTATCCAAAACGTTCCTCCTTTTTCCTTAAGTCAGCCTTGTGTGATTGTGTGACCACTTGGATCTTGGGTGTGTGACTGCAATTCCCCCAATAAAACAATTAGGCTTATTTTTGTATCACCAGCTGGTTTTTCCCTGTACTAGTACTGGTAAACATAGGTGTAAAAGATCTTGCAAGGTTAATTTCCCTTTCACAGGCCTTGTCTTTTGAGCTAATATTCCTTACCATTTCATGGAGCTACTGGCACTGTGAGTGGACCCCGGAGTCACCCACATTTTGGGGATAACACTTATGCTTGCATATGTCACTAACAGGATGTCAGATAGCTGGAACAGACTCCAAGGGCCATGTAATCCAACACTCTGCCAGTACAGGACCCCACAGATAAAATATCATCCTCTGGTTGAAACCCTCCACTGAAGTAGAATCCTCCACCTTCTGGGACAGTCAATTCCACTGTCGCAAAGCTCTTAACTCCAGAGATTTCTAATGTTCCATTGAAATCTTCCTTCCTGTAATCTGAATCTACTGTTTCATGCCCTATCCTTTGAGCAGCAGAACACAATCTTTTGAATCTCCCAGTAATGGAGTGAGCTTGGTTCTTTTTCCCCCTGCTTCTCTATAAATGGGGAATTGAGACAATTTAGCTATTTCTCTCCAATACAAACAGGATTTCCTTTTTTTTTTTTTTGAAGACAGATGTGAACTTATCACCATCTCAGTAGGTGAATGTTGTACACACAAATCTCAGAAAAACAGTCCATGAAATCTGTCCCCTTTTCTTAACTTGGCTGTAAAGAACAATCACAAATATTCTTACTCTCAAAGAGAAAGAGTTCCTCAAACATCAAGACAGCCCATGAAGAAAATGGTCAAACACTTTGAGAATATCTGCATTTGGAGCCTTCTTTGTGTGAAAAATTCACTTGTGCAGCATCGTCTCCAACATTTTTGCAGACAATACAGATGTTTCTGCACAAAAGGTAGTATGTTGTGCAAAACACTTTTTTTTTTGCTACTGACCAAGGTTTGTGTGCAAATAATTTTTTTTAACTATCCTGAATTGCAAAACAATAAATAAAAAATGCACTTTTGCCAGCACTGGGTTTACTGTCTTTGATTATAGAAGAAAACAAAAACCTTATTAATAAAAAACTAATATCAGTTTTGGGCTAGCAGCTCCTATGGTGATTGCTAAAAAATGGAAAGGCCTACACACAATTTATCTTTGGATGCCGATATGAGAAGCTGTGGTCTCTCGCTCTCATGAGTCTTTTCTTAGAGACTGGTTTCCATTTAGTTCTTTGATTAATAGGAACAGAGATAATCTTGATCCACTCAGTTCTCATGCCTGTCTTGGGAATGACATCTTAATCTGAAGGCTAGAAAAATAAGTGTGTGTACCTATGTGTGCATTACAGGTTTCACTAAGGAATGCAGTCAGGCTATACATTTTATTTTGTTCTGTTGCATTTTGTAATGTTCTATTATTTTCAATAAAAGTTCAATTAAAAATTTAAAGAAACAAATGGCACAAGTTCGCTCATAACGTTTTCCAGCATGGACAAAAACTTTTGCAGTTATTTCTTCTGCATGCAAGAATATATAACACTGTTTTCACAAATAGAGCAAAAGAAGGGATGATGTATACTCCTGTTGTGAACACAACACCTTTCACAACAGTAGGCATTTTCACTTTGGCTCCTGTTGACACGAAGCCCTTTCTCCCAGTTCAGTGCAGCAGCTTGAAAGCCCCTTTTGCTGGGCTCTCCATAAATTCCTTGCAAGTGGAAAGTAAGTTCCTCCTCCCTGTGTATGTATATGTGTCTTCAAATGGCTTGTTGAGTTATGGTGCCCCCATAAATTTCATAGAGCTTTCTTAGGCAAGGAAAATGCAGAGGTTGTTTTGCTAGTTCTTTCCTCTGAAATATAGCCTACAGCACCTGGTATTAGTTGGTGGTCTCCCATCGAAGTACTGCTTAACTTTTAGCATCAGAAGGTATCTGGTGCCTTTAGGTTAAAGAATCATAGAATCATAGAATCACAGAATCATAGCGTTGGAAGAGACCCCAGGGGCCATCCAGTCCAACCCCCTGCCATGCAGGGACACCCATCAAAGGATTCCCAACAGGTGGCCATCCAGTCTCTGCTTAAAAACCTCCTAGAAGGAGACTCCACCACACTTCACTGAGGCAGGATATTCCACTGCCAGACAGCTCTGATTGTCAGGAAGTTCTTCTTGAGGTTCAGGTGGAATCTCTTTTCCTGGAGTTTGAATCCATTGCTCCTTGTCCTAGTCAGTGGAAAACAAGCTCCTTCAATATGACATCCTTTCAAATATTGAAACATGGCTATCATGTCGCCTCTTAACCTCCTCTTCTGGAGACTAAACATACCCAGCTCCCTTGTAGAGCATGGTTTCCAGACCCTTCACCATTTTGGTCACCCTCCTCTGGATATTTAGACCCTGTCTTCTTCTTTTTTTTTAAACCTACTCACAGCATGTAAATCTTCAACTGTTTCCATCCACTCATGCACAGACAAACTCTTTTCTCAGCGGGGAACTGCATAACAACAAATGGCCAACAAATGGAGTGATAAAATGACTTTTTGAAAACCCTCCTCATTTACTAGCCCAGATCACTCAGGAAATATTGCACCAGGAGAAGTATGAAGAAACGGTTAAAGCAGTAATGATCTCGTGGGCACAGAATATTGGTCATACAATTCAACTGGACTCTTGGGAGCAGAGTTGGAAAAAGACAAACAATTTTACGGTTGCCCAGAATCTAAAAGAGAACTATTATAAAATGTGTTATAGATGGTATTTGACACCAGATAAAATTACAAAAGATTTACAATTCAGGTACTGGGCTTTGTTGGAAATGTTTAAAAGAGGTGGGTACGATATATCATATGTGGTGGACATGCCCAAAGATCAAGAAATATTGGACTGAGATACATAACAGAATTTGTGAAATATTGAAGCTGCAATTTCCTATGATTCCTGAATTGTATTTGTTAAATATGACAGATTTAGTAGACGGTATGAATTTAAAGAAATATTGGAGAATATTATTATATATGATAACAACTGTACGTATTGAATACGCTAAGGTATGGAAAACACAGCAAATACCTACAATAGAACAATGGTGGGGAACCTTTATTGAAAACAAAAACGCTGACATAGTCTCTCAAAGATTGAAAGGGAAATCAGATGATGAAATTCAGAAAGAATGGCAAATTGTAGGTGATTGCTGGGTGACCTTTGATAGAAGTCTATAATTCATGGTAGTACGTGGAAAAATTTCATTGTGATGATTACGGCAGATATCATGAAGCAGGAATACGGAAATGGAACTGCTATGTACTAACGTGTAAAATGGCTGAAAAATGCAGTACAATGATATAACAATGTTAAGAGATTTTGGAAATGAAGTCTAGATCAGTTTGGAAGATTCAAGAAATAATTCATGTGAAATAGCAATAATAAATGGTTGTTTTAATTGTGAAACTTTAATAAAATGATATTATAAAAAAACCCAAAAACAAATGGCCTCTCTATACCCATCCATCTGTTGCCCTCTTGGTTCCCCTAATCTGGCCTAGAAGGGGCCACTGCTACTTTGAAAAGGGGATGTGAGTTCCTCTTTTTCACCGAGGGTCCTTCTCACCTATTCCTGACCCCCTTCCCTTCTGAGGAAGCGATGACAAAGTCCTCATTCCATCCAGCTCCAGGTCACATGTGGGAGGGACAGTCCCAATTAATCCCCTGTCATCCTACCTTTCCAGCTGCTTTTAAAGCATCCCAAGTTCTCTTGTCTCCTCCCACTTTCCCCCTTTGCCCTCAGTTTACTCAGCGGCTGCAAACCCGACTTCAATGTGCAAAAATCATTTGTGCCCAGTTAACCCAGCTGTGTGAAGAGCAGCGACAGGGGCAGAATCTTGCCCTTCCCAGTTGGCTCAGGCAAAATCAAACTGCTGCAGCCTCTGCAAACTTGCCTGTCCTTTCTCATTCATTTTGTCACCCTGACCATACTCGGATGCCGCTTGGCCACATGCGTCCTGGTTTTCCTCTCTGAAACGTTCGAGCATATGAACTCACCACCCCCTCTCTCCAAGAAAGCATCAGCCAGCAAAGACAGAAAAGAAGGTTTCAATTTAAAACCCAAACAGAGCTTGACTCCCTGGTCTCCCCCTCCTGTGGAAAAAAAGGACAGAAAGCATGAGGATTGGCTTGGTGTGTGTGTGTTTTTATCTGCAGCAGAGTTAGAAACTTCTGAAGACTTCCCTCCTTCCTTTGCCCCTTTCCCACCTCTCCCCCCCAGGCCCAATTCCTTTCCTGCCTCACTTCAGAATTTGACAGTACCATTAGAAATCTATTCCCTCCGGCTCAGCCCTTTCAGACCATATTAGTCAGACAATCCATTAAAGCTAGGCGCATTCTTTCGCTAATGCCCTTCTGCAAAATTAAAGGAAGGAGGGGAAATATTCCATCAAAGTCATCCCCATCACCTTTGACGAGTTACTGTAACTGCGCCTCTCCGTCAGCCAAGAAAGAGGCAGGAGGGAGGATTTGGGGGGGAAGACAAGATGGACAAGGAAGGCAAAGATGTCGTTCAAGGAAGGGGGGGGAACGGTGGATCATTCCCACAACCAGCCGAGAATGCATAGGAGGGATGTCGGAAGGAGGAACTGTTGTTATGGGAACCCCAGTGTGGCGAGCCAAGTTCCATTTTTGCTTATTGAGCTGTGGCAAGGGATGGGCAAAGAAAAGGCTCTTGAGAATTCATGACAGCGAGGGGGTGGAAGAAGAGGACCCCATACCATAAAAAAGAGTTGCTTGTGTGTGTGTGTGCATGCACACGTGCGTCATGGACCGGATGAAGCCAGTCTCATCTGCCTGATTATTTTTAATAACTCACAAATAAAACTGATCTTGAAATCTCTGAAGGGATGTCATGTAGAAGACGGAGCGCGCTTGTTTTCAGTGGCTTCGGAGACTAAAACATCAGCCAACGGGTTTAAACGGCAAGCAATTCCATCTAAATATTAGGAAGAACTTCTGGATTGTAAGAGCTGTTTCACAGCGGACAAAACTGCCTAAGAAAATTGTGAACTTTCTTTATTTGGAAGTCTTTAACAGAGGTTAGATGGCTATTTTTCGGGAGTGTTTTAGGGATATATTCCTGTATGGCAAGGCGGTTGGACTAAGATGGCCCTTCCATCTCTAAGGCCATTTCTCCACTAGCCTGTTATAGCGCGATGATTCCACTTTCAACATCCTCTGGAATCCTGGGGTTTGCAGTTTCCAGACGATGTTGAAAGTAGAATCATCACGCTATAACAGGCTAGTGTGGAAATGGTCTAAGATTCTATGATTTTCTGATACATCTTGAGAGGTTATAGGGTTACATTTCAGTGTTTTAAAAGCCTGATGTGTTTCAGCTTATACATGTCTTTAGGACTTCTTCTTTGGGTGTTTGAGCAAGCTCTCAAAACATTCAGAATTCAGAAGAAAAGGAGCTGTTTAACCTCGTCTAGACAAGAGAAAATCAAGAGAAGGAGGCATAGAATCATAGAAACATAGAGTTGGAAGAGACCACAATGGGCATCCAGTCCAATCCCCTTCTGCCATGCAGGAATTAAGGCCTTTTCTGCACTACACTCTTATAGCGCGATGATTCCACTTTCAACATCCTATGGAATCCTGGGGTTTGCAGTTTCGGGAGGGATAGGATGTTGAAAGTGGAATAATTGCGCTATAAGAGTGTAGTGCGGCAATGGCCTATGAGCAGCAGACCATGCCAAACACAAATGTTGACTTACCAAGCTACAGCTCATTGAATGGGTTTGCTTCAGTTGGGACTAACAGCAAGGATCCATGCATTTTTACATAACTTTTGAGAAGGTTTTTTTTTTTTTTTTTTGCCATTCTCTTACTAATCCTGAGAGACTTTAAAGCAAACCAGAAGAAAAAGGAATGAAAAAGTAATCATACAAGGTACCAACTAATGTGATTAGTCCTTTTTCAAACACAGAAATGAAGAGTGGAAATGGATTGCTGCCCTTTCAAAAAGTAACTTTCCAGTGTCGGCTAGCTGCTCAACCCACAGCTTCATGAGCTCCCTCTTCCATATCTTGTGTTTTCTGTGTCCCTCCATCACTTTCTTGATTTGCAAGAATGAGTCTATGGAGAGGGTTTAGTACACAGTTGGAAAAAAAAGTGCAGTTATAAAAAAATGTGCAGTAAAAAAACCTGATAATGTCCCATCGGACAAATGGGAGTGAAAACAGATGCGCTGGCTTGAGTCTTGCAGACTCCCTGTGAGGATATTGCAACCTCCTGACTGTCCACAGACCACAGGTTAAAAACTGTTGGGGCAGGCAAATATAAATGCAAGCAGACGTTTGCCTCCAAACTTTGCTTAAGGTCTGCCATCAATTTGCTGGATTGCCCGGGGTACTCCGCACAGCTCCCATAATCTACCTGCAAAATGGGAACAAGAGTCTCTGAGCTGAAAGGCAGATTGTCAAGGCAAATGAACTCTCACATTTTTCTCCAGATCAGATATGAAAGTGCATTTCTGAGTAGGCTAGGAATATTTGAAAATATTTGAAAAATAGCCGGAAAACATGTTTCATGAGTGCTGAGACCTCCTGCAAGAAGAATTCTGGACTAGTTCGAATCTTCATTGTTCAAGACTTATTCTGTATAAAATTCTCATGTGGTTTCTTTGTGTGGAAAAAAAAACACAGATTTTTTCTGCATTGGAAAGAGCAATTTTTCTGCACAGAAAATAAAATTTATGCCCAGAAAATAAAACTTATGCACAGAAATATAATTTTCCGCAGTGGTTTTTTGCACATTCTGCTCTGTGCAGAATATTTAGACTACTTCTGCACAGGAATATTTTCCTCGCAGAACCACCACGGACATTTTTTCCCTTTTTTTTTTTTGCACAGAATTATGTCTGGCGTTGCAAATAGTCTCTGAAAATCTTGCAGTTCCCAAAGACTTTTTTGGAGCAGGGAGAACACTGTTAGAATTCCTCATTGCTTCTTTTGAGGAGAAAACGAGCAAGGGATTACATCCCTAAAGTAGTCTGATTTGTTGACTGTGCATTATAGGAAGGAAGACTCCTTTACTTCCCTATCTTTTTTTTTCTTTTTAATTTTTTTTTGTGGAGTTCTGCTGCAGAAACTGGACCGATCTCTGACCTTTCCTTCATGAATAATTTATATTCTCATTGCCACAGGAGGCATCGGTGAGAGCTCGTCTGGGGAGGGGAGGCTTGGGTGCTTGACCAAAGGGTGAAAACACCGAACTGTCAGAAATGATGATCTGAAGGGACAGACCTTCCAAGAGGCACCTATGGGGAGAGAGACAGCCTTATGTGGCCACTCAGTTTTGCACGCAGAAGTGAAGAGCAAAATCAGGGAGGCAGGGAGGGAGAAGAGCAGCATGAAGATAATTTTCAGACATCTGAAAGAAAAGGACGAATCCACCACCAGGATAGCAGAACAAAGGACTGACGGCAATCGTGGACAACGAGAAGAATAAAATCAGCATAGGAGAAATGGATGGCACTAGGAGATGAGGATGAACAAGAAACAGAACTTGGGAGACGAACTTATTTGGAAGTGATTTCAGATAAATGCTTTGGAACTGATTCCAAGATTTTTATTTTGCAATACTTTCCTTTCCCTGCCTCTCTCTATAGCAAACTGCAGGGGGATGGGAGATGGTCCCTGCCTCCCAGTCCCCTCTCTTCCCTTCCCCAGATGGTTGGGGCTTGGTAGCCACCTGAGAAAGGGAAGGCATGAAATATGCAGACACAGAGAGCTTATTCTTGGCACATAGTGGCTGTGATCTGAAACATGTTGTCCTCTCTCTCTCCCTCTCCCTCTCTCTCACACACACACACTGTATTTTTGCACAAAAAATGTGTTGTCAGTGCAGTGAATAGTGGCCAGCATTCTCTACCAACTGCTTAGTGAAGTATACCTGGTCTGACCCCTAACTCCCCAAAAAACTTAGGGAAACATCATTAACTCATACTGTAATCATTGGCAGATAGGACTTGCTTCTCCCCATGCAGCTGATGCTTGGTATAGTAGGTTGTGGGGAGTTGTGATTGTGGCAGTAGTAGAATCATAGAATTATAGAATCGTAGAAACATAGAGTTGGAAGAGATCACAATGGCCATCAAGTCCAATCCCCTGCCATGCAGGAACAAACACTGAAAGCACCCCCCAGCAAAAGGCCATCCACCCTCTGCTTAAAATCCTTCAAAGATGGAGACTCCACCACACTCCATGGAGGCAGCAGCAGATTCCACTGCTGGACAGCTCTGACCATCAGGAAGTTCTTCCTGAGGTTTAGGTGAAATCTCTTTTCCTGTAGTTTGAATCCATTGCTCCGTGTTCACCTAGATTCCTAGATCCCTTTTACACTTACTGTTTTCAAGCCAATCACCAACAACAGACCTCCTTCTCCTCATGCCACTGGTGCCTACTAAAGTAGGTTGTGTATTCATGATTGCTACTTAGGCCATATCCGCACTAGCCTGTTATAGTGCTATTATTCCACTTTCAACATCCTATGGAATCCTGAGGATTATGGAATCCCTAAACTGCAAACCCCAGGATTCCATAGGATGTTGAAAGTGGAATAATAGAGCTATAACAGGCTAGTGTGGAAATGGCCTATGTCACGACTGAGACACTATAACCACAATCGTAATTTCTCTTCAACCTAGTTGGTGGGACAACAGCTGCATGGGGAGAAGGAGGGGTATTCCACCAGTGGTCGGATGGGTGAATGAGGTTTTCATCAGGTTTAGGGGGATCAGTCCAAGAGAAGTTACTTAGGTAGGTAGCTGATAGAGAACACTGACCATTATCCTTAATGCTTTCTCCTGAACAAGAGCACTCAAGGACTCCAGCAGAGAATTCTACAGACCTCTCCAAAATTACACTTTCCAGAATTCCACTGGATGAAGACGCAAGCATTAAAGAGAAAATGAAACTTGCTATTACTCTGCAGTGTGGATACACTCCAAGTCCCTCGCACCCAACCCCTATTGAATCACCTTCTCATTACATTTGGGTTGTTTTCCTGAGCTTTCCAAGACTACAAGCATTTCCAGATGGTGGGCTCCTACACGCCACAAATCAGAAAAGTACTGGGCGGTAGCTATTCCATCTTCTTCTTGCTAACAAATTCCGGATGGCATCCTGCCCATGGCACACACAGACGGCAGTTGCATCACATGTCCTGCTTAGGATATGGAACCCCGAACACAACATGGTAAAACAGCCAAGGTCTGCTACTGCAAATAAAGTGGAACAATATAGGAGTAATTCCAGCATTGCTGATGCTGAAGAAGCTACCAATAGTGAAGGCACCAGAGCATTCACAGAGTTCATTCTGTTCCTTTCTGGGTGTGATTCAAAGTGCTGATCATGACCTATAAAGCCCTATACAGCTTAGGTGCACACTATCTGAAAGACATTGGCCCTTTTCTCAGCGCCGGCGCTCGCACGACGGAGGAGGGCGGCTCGCGCAAGAAGCCTTCTCCGGGAGGCTGCCGCTTCCCCCTCCTTCCTTCCGCAGGCAAAGGAACGAGCGGGGAAGCGGCAGCCTCCCGGAGGTGGCGGCAGCTCGCACGTCTGTCCATCCCCCCCCGCTCGCGCAAGAAAGGAGCCTGTCCCGTCCATCCCCCCCCACGCGCACGAGAAAGGAGCTTGTCGCATCCTCCCCCCCACGCGCGCGCAAAGCAGGACGTGTTGCGTCCGTCGCGCTAGTGCCCCGCCCTGTCCCTTCCTTCCGCAGGGGCGGAGGGAAGGAAGCGCGACCCGGCCGGCTCCCGGATGCTCCGCACAAGAGGTAAGTGCGCGCGGGCGCCGGGAGTGTTGCGCGAGTGCGGGTGATTTTCACTTCGAAGCGAAAATCAAAAAACCCGCGCTCGCGCCGCTTCAGCCCCGTGAGCCCGGTGGAAGTGGGAATGCATCGTGCGGAGTGACGCTCCCACTTCCGCGAGGCTCACGGGGCTGTCGCGCGAGAAAAGGCCCGTGCGAAAAGGGCCTGTATCTCCTCACATGAACCTGCCAGGTTCCCCCCCCATTTTTTTTAATTGTTACAAACACCAAAAGTCAATACATGACATTCTTTCACAATTCATTACATTCCGCACACATCTACTTCGTCCTAATTGGTCTTGGTACAAAAACAGCCCACAAATTTCATATCTATTTTTCAATATTTAAAACACTGACCTTATCCCATATATGTTGAAGAGTCCTATCTTATATAAAAATCCCATTTTGAAATTATTTATATTTATTTGATATTTATGGATAGTCTAGTTTTACAGCATTATAATCTTTTTTCTTCCATAATTTTTATGGAAAGATAAAGGATTGGGTGATAAAATTGATTGAAATGATGTCAACGGATAAATTATCATGCCTAATTAAAGAGAAGACTGTAGATAAATTTGAGAAAAACCGCGATATGGTAATATCTTATTTGAAGAATGAATGGGGTGAATTGGTGACAGCGAATTTAAACAAATGAAGATAAATATGGGAATGTTACTGCAATTTAGGCCTCCTTGGAGATACCCCCAGATATCATTTTGATATCAATAACTTGGCTCTCTTCCACCACCCCTCTCCACGTGTTTGTGAGGCCCCCGGACAAGCACAGAACTAGGCTCAGCCACTAACTGCTGGACATTCCATTCTCCACCCAGGCAGGCCAGAAATAGCCAGATCCTTGCTTTAGGAGACCTCTCTGCAAACACCCTCATTATGTACGCACGCTGCTTACAAAGGACTCCCTGCCCCGAGCAGGCACCCTGGCAAGCTGAATATTCAACTGCCAAGCACTGAGCATGTGCATACTCTTTGTCAATTCAGACTTAAATCAATCGTGCTAAATTCTGACCTTTCCAAAGCTTTGTCCCACTCCTAAAACACATTGTTTTCCCCAAGTATGGCATAGCCTGCAGTTCCATTTCTCCCTATAAAAAACCCCTGATTCCGAGACCTTCCTCGGATCACTCCCGAGTTCCAGACCGCCTTGCTGCCGCTTTGCTTGGCGAGCTTCCCCTCAGCTCCATGTGCTGAGCCACATCACACCCCAGCATCGCTCTCTATCTTCTTTCCGGGCTTCAGGAACAGGTTTCGTATCACCCAAATCAACTATCCCTCTGAAATCCCGCTATCATACTCACACCTTTATTTTCCCTAGTTATCTGTGTGCGTGTGTTGCTTACATTGTGTGCCTGTATTTAATAAAGATCATTCATTATTTTCAACACGGTCTGCTTCTTGACTTGGCCTGACCCCGTAAACATTGGGTTACAAGATCCTGCTGCGTTACCCTGCCTCTCATGGTGCCAACCAGTGCTCTTGACTAATTTCCCCATCTTGTGTAATTGTAAAGGTTATTTAGGTGTCCCTCCCGGGACCCCCGGTAAACAGGGTAACAGGAACCTGCCAGAATTTTACGATCAGCAGGGGAAGACTTTCTCTTGGGTCATTTCCATCCCACCCACCCCCCCAAACTGCAAAGTCCAGGATTCCATAGGATGTTGAAAGTGGAACAATAGCACTATAACAGCCTAGTGCGGAAACAGCCTTGGTCCATGCTACCAGCATGGGCTCACTTATTGAAGACACCAGTGACAGGACCTTCTCAGTAGCTGCTCCCACTGCTAGACTTCCCTTCTGTGGGACTCCAGGCCGACCCCCTTCCTGCTTTGTTTTTGCCGGCAGACAAAGAAAGACCTTTTTGTTTAAAGAGACTTTTAATGTGCAAGCTTCTTATTGGAATGGTTTTTTTTTTGTATGTATTCTTATTAA
The DNA here is from genome assembly GCA_948474755.1 of Ctenosaura bakeri. NCBI lineage: Eukaryota > Metazoa > Chordata > Lepidosauria > Squamata > Iguanidae > Ctenosaura > Ctenosaura bakeri. The sequence goes on from CAOLHI010001420.1 coordinate 300,355, forward strand.
AATTTTGAGTAAAACAATAAAAAAAGCCCTCCCCGCTTCCAAACATCTTTTTTCCAGTTGAGTCTGCATGCATTGTTTCTGTTTACCAAACAATCTTACCCTATTACTTTTAACATTGTCACATTGCAACTTATGCTTTATCTATTATATCATTAGTTTACATTATCTACTTTTCGTCAATCTTTCTTTATTCCTTCCATTTCTTATTCTTTTATCCAGTTCATCACTTCTTGCCATTCTCTTTCAAAGCTCTGGATTGGCTTATTCTTAAGTGAAAAAGTTAATTTTTCTATCTCTACCATATCCAGGACTTTTAATTTCCATTCTTTTATATCAATAAAATTTATTTATTTCCAGTACTGAGCATATGTCAATCTTGCAGCAGTTATTCTTATTGGAATGTTTTATGTGTCTTTTTAAAAAAAAACCAAAAAAACTTTTGCATATTCTTAAAATGATTTAATACTTTTTTTTTTTTTTTGTGTGGTTGATTTTAATTGTTCTTGAATTTTATTGTGAATGTTTTTTAACTGACTGTTTCTGGAAGCCACCTTGGGTCCCACTCTGGAAGAAAGGGGGCATTATAATGAAATAAATAAATCTTTAAACAGCACAAAACCATTCCTGGTGGATCTATAATAGTTTGGTAAACCCCACATTACCCTGCCAATGTACTCTCAGTCCATTTATTATCGTTATTGCTATCATTCTAGATTTTTAAAATTTTATTTATACATTTCAAATTTTAAATTGCGTTCAGTTTGGTTTTACTCGTATGCTGCCCTGTGATCCCACGTCATATGGTTGGATATAAATATTTTTATTAATCAGTAACTGTTTTCAACCTGAAATGCATAAGGACATTTTGACCTAGATTAGCAGAAAGACGAGAGGCATTAAGAAATTAATCTGGCCCCATATGACTACTGCTGCAAGAACTGTATATGCAAAATATTGGAAAAGAACAGAAACACCTTCAATGGAAGAATGGTTAGATCAGTGGTTCTCAACTTTCCTAATGCCGCGACCCTTTAATACAGTTCCTCATGTTGTGGTGACCCCTAACCATAAAATTATTTATTTGTTATTTACAATACCTCCCCCCCCCCGGCAAAGGCCGCCTCGCCGGCCAGGAACAAGAGAGGCGGGCAGGGAGGGAAAGAGGAGTCGCACGTCTCCCCCGGGAAAAAACCTCTTAGAACCCCCCCGGGCTCTGCTTCTGCTTCGCTCTCATTTCCGCTGGGGGGGCAGTGTGGGAAAAGTTTCCAGAGTGTCGACCGTGGCTGGGGGGGAGAAATCCCAGTGCCTTTGTCTTTTGTGCCAGGCGCAGCTCACCTCCCCGGAAAAGCACCACCTTGCAGCCCCCCAGCCCTTCCGCAGCGCCCCCCTCCGTGGCGAGTGGGGCAGAGGCCCTGGCAAAGAGGGGGCCTGCCCCCTGTGCTGCCGCCGCCCCCCCAAGCTGGCCTGTCAGACGGGAGGTTCTCCCAGTAGTGGAGAAGGAGAGCGATTTCAGATCCTTCTGAACAGGGGGAAGGAGGACGTGCTTGCGCACCACCACTCCTGCTGTGGCGAAGCTGTGGCCGCACGTGCTCCCGCCAAAGGGGGCAGGAGGACGCGAGTGCGTGGCTCGCGCTTGCGCACCACCACCAAGGAGGGAATGGAGCCTAAGACCATCGGAAATATGTATTTTCTGACGGTCTTAGGCGACCCCTGTGAAAGGGTCGTTTGACCCCCAAAGGGGTTGCGACCCACAGGTTGAGAACCACTGGGTTATAAAGTCCAGGAATATGCATTTTAGATGATCTAACATGCAGAATGAAGAGCAGGGAAAGTAGCAAAAAAATGAGTGATATGAGAGTAATCAAGAAATCTATTGAAGAAAACTGGTCAAAGTTATGCCAAGAGGATCGTAAAAAAATAAGATTTATGATAAATGATAAAATATTACAGTTCTCTAAGAAATTAATTAATTAAATTGATATTGCAGTCTGAAAAGACAAGTCTACAAAGATATACCTAAATTAATGAGATCACTGTGAAATTAACAGTAAAGAACAGTTCAAACGAGGGGAGGGAGGAAGTCTGAAGAAATGGATTAGAAGATAGGTAACAAATAGAGGAAAGATAAATAGAAGATAGAGGACTGTATATTATAATAGGCAAACAAAGAAGACACAAATATGTATATATAAATACAACTTGATATATAAGCATTCTTTTCTTTTTTAAGGATATTATAGAAATAATGAATATGTTATAATGATGCTTAATGTGATATAGCTTGGTTTTTAATAAAAAATATAGGAAAAAAATTAATCTGCCCCCTTGTAACACAATCTACCTGTTGAGCAAACCGGCACTCCCACCAACCAACCACATCGAACGCCCTGGCGAAACAGTTGTTGAACCGACGTGGTTTAACAGACTGCCATTTATGACACTGCGGTAGTTAAGAGACACACTTTCCCCCCTCTAGGAGCCGCACATAAAGTTTGATAGCTAAATAGTTGTAAATGTTACTCAAGTCTGACAACTTGAAGAGAGAAAGAGAGAGAGAGAGAAGGAAAAAAAAGGAGTCCACCATGCGCTCAAGGGGGCTCGAGCCCAACACACTCTGCTCCAGCGAGCCAACAAGACTTCCGCTCTCATAAAACCCTTTTTATATTGGGAGTGAGAATGTGTGCCGAGCACATGGACGCCTGTTTATTGCCCTGGGTGTGATGCTGAGAAAAGGTAGTTAAAACCTCTACGAGTCTTCCTGGGAGCACCACCAAGGTGCCTATAAATCAAAACCACAGTTCCGTGTTGGGTTTTTTTAAATTACTAAATTAAAAAAGGAGGAAGGGCTTGGAATCATAGAATCATAGAAATGTAGAGTTGGAAGAGACCCCAGGGGCCATCCAGTCCAACCCCCTGCCATGCAGGAACACCCTCAAAGCACTCCCGACAGAGGGGCATCCAGCCTTTGCTTAAAAACCTCCAAGGAAGGAGCCTCCACTACACTCCGAGGCAGCATATTCCACTGCCGGACAGCCCTGACCATCAGGAAGTTCTTCCTGAACTTCAGGTGGAATCTCCTTTCCTGCAGCTTGAATCCATTGCTCCTTGTCCTGGTCTCTGGAGCTGTGGCTTCCTTTTTGGCCCACTCTTGCTGGCTTTCAAGGCAACTTTGGGAGTGCTAAAGAAGATGTGCCCACCCAACATCCCTTGGCATCCATAGAAGATACCAAGTCAACATAATCTGGGGACAGGCAGAGGAGCTAATCTGGGTTTCGTACCCTCCAACTATCCCAATTTGGCTGGGACAGTCCTGCTTAACTCTCTGCCATCCTGCTTCTTCAGCTGCTTCCAAAATATCCTGCTTTCTCTCTCCTCCTTCTTGCACCTTTGGGTCCAACTTGCTTCCATTGTTGCAAAAACCGAATCCAAAGTTAAACTTTATTTTACAGTCCATAGACCCAACACAGCGATCCATCCAATTGTACGATGTAGAGAAAATACACCTACTAAAAATAGGATATAAATATAAATGTGTGTGTGTGTGTGTACCACCAAGACAAGGCACCCCTCCAGGGGGTTAAGCAAGGTGAATTGTCAGAGCAACTCTGCAGTAACTGGGCCCTGGACTATACCACTTTGGATCCTTCATAGGATTAAGTGCATTTCAACTAGAAAGGAAAGAAAAGAAAATTCAAAGGTACAGGGAACGAGTTCTCCTTAGTCCCCTTCCTCACATGCTTGCTTTCTAGCTGTGGGGAACTTGTGGACAATTTGTATGCGAGCCCGCACTTAAGGTCCATAGTGGCACAGCCCTCTCACATCTTTCCCATCACTTCAATATCCTAACTTTAGACTTGCGACAAAGTTTTGCCATAAGTTTACTTCGGGGTATGCACTCTCACTGTTGCAGGGATTTGTGCCTGACCACTGTGAACCAGGTTACAATTAAAACAGAACTGATAACTCAGTGGTGTGTTTGCTGTTTTATCTCATCCCTGAATGCTCACAAGATACAGTACAGAGGGCTTCAAATTACAGGTGTTTTTCTTTTTAAAAGCCTCCTGCATAAATCTTACTTTGGTGAAAGGACCTCTGTGCTTCCTGCTTCAAAATCCACTCTGCGTTATCCAAACCTGGGTAAGATCTGGACAAAATGAAAATAAAGGTCTCCAAATTGTATGCAGACTCTCAGTTGCAAGAATGATACTGCCAGTGTGCTGTCAGCATATATTGAACAGAAACAGGGAAAGCATTGAGAAGGAAATCACTATTCCTAATAATTCCAGCATTCCAAGGGCAGCAGGCAACTGTCCTGAAAATACACAGTGAGAAGTGATCTGAAGGTAGTCTGGAATATCTCTTGGACACAAGCAACCCAAAAAGCTTTGTGCAGCTCTCTGCTTGTAAAACATAAAGCTAGAATATCCATGCAAATATCAAAATTCTGTCATATCCCCTTTTGAGCGCCCCTCCATTGGATTTTGAGAAGCCCAGGCCAAAGAAGGCTTCTCCGATGACACTCCAAATATTTCATTAACTGTTCACTCTTGTGTTTTCATTAGCCTCAAAAGAAGACTTCCCCCACCCTGGGGCTCAGCAGTTTCTTGTTAGAATTAGCAACCTTTGCATGCCTATACTAACTAATTGCTAGTCTGCATGTTTGCAGACTTCCTATTTATTTTATTTTCTGCATTCACTCTCTTCCTGCATCACTCCAAACTTCTACCATTTTGATCTCTCCCTCCCTCCCTCCCTCCTTGAGTCCATGCATATGATTATGTACAAGTAATTTGTAAATAAAGCTACTTTTATGTATTTTACAAAGAAGATTGAACTGATTTTTTTCCCTGTTACACCATGTGCATTTGTGTTATTTGTGTGTGTGTGGCTTTGGGACTGGTTGTTGTTCAGCTTCTGCTATAGCAATTTAATTGTTTTGCTTGAGAGATCTAGTACTATCTCTCACATCTCCCAAGAGTGCTAAGGTTAAGGAATAGCTTCCGTATCCACAAAATAGAGAAGACGATGCAATGAGCTAGGGCTCAGAGTCTCAAGAAATCGGAAGGGGCTGACTCTCCAAATTTAAACGTAGGTGCAAAATATCTGCCAAGCTTTCTAACTTTTGTTTGTTATTTATTACCTCCTCAGTTTCCTGCTTAACATTCGAGTTAGATCCAGAAAAAGAAAAAGAAGAAACAGAGAAAGAAAAAGAAAACAGACACACACATATACACACACTACCTAGGGCACTATATAATGAATGACAGCCAGACAATTCTTGTCGCTTCTGAGATAATGGATTTTTGGATTTGATAGGATGCCGTGATTCGGGTGTCGATTTCTCCAAGGCTTCTTTTTAAATTCCAGCACTAATCTGTTTATGGCCATCACTCCCACAGTCATTTTAAGCTTAGATAATTTATATATCTAAGTGCACACATCATTTTTCATGGCCACTATTTCAGATGGGGAAAATTACTTCTTTTCCGCTCCTGAGAATACTTCCATCCACTGTGTCTATTTGCAGCTGTGCCTTCTGCTCCGTATGTAGCGCAGCTTGGATTCCTTTGAGCACAGGCCCTACCGGAGAGGTCCGGGATGGGCCAGATCCGTTACTACTGGAATGCTCAGGCCAAGATTCATTTGTGTGCTAATTTTTTAAACCACCTTTTCCAAAGGGAGAAACATAAGAAGGCACCTCCTATTGATGAGCAAGAACAAACCAGATGCCCCTATGTTTATTCTAAATCAGTTTTCCTCATCAAAATGCTTCTTGAGACTTTCTATATTAACTGGCCTTATGTTTTTATTTTTGGAGAAACTTGGGCCATTTCCGCACTAGCCTGTTATAGTGCGATGATTCCACTTTCAACATCCTCTGGAATCCTGGGGTTTGCAGTTTCGGGAGGGAAACTGCAAACCCCAGGATTCCAGAGGATGTTGAAAGTGGAATCATTGCACTATAACAGGCTAGTGCGGAAATGGCCTTGCTTAGGGGTGCCCACTCATTGAGGTAACAAACTATATCTTCTAAGGTTTGGAAAACAAAAGGGTACATTGAAATAAGAAATGGTGAAAAAAACAAACCCAAAAGTCTTTTCTTTAATGTTAAATATCAGGAACAGACAATTAAGTATCTGATTTTTTTTTCCTGGAAGTACACCTAGAATTAGAAACTTATTTAGCCCCATATCCTAGGCAGGTGTGAAGGAAGGTTAAGAAGATGCTTAGAACTGCATACCTACAAGTGTAAAGAATATTGCTATTTTCATAAATCATGTATTTTATTTTTTTGTTCTATATATTTATATACAAATACAAATACACACATATATATATATAAAATTAAAAAAGGGGAAAAAAAGAACACACCAGATGCAAGCACCCAAAGCAAGAGGCTTCTAACGAACAGGTCAAGAGTGGCCATAATCTTATTGGTGCCTCTCACACACAGGAGGTTCCCTATGGAGCAGCTGGGTGTGTTCATCCAATGCAGAATGACCATCTTGAGTTCGAGGTTGCCGAAGTGGACTTATGCATGCAGCCCAACTTCACATGCAGATGCGCAATGTGAAAGGATCCACACCGTACACAGAATCTTAGAATTAGAAGAGCCATCTATTTCTGTCAGGCAGAAATAGACAACTAAAACATTCTGAAAGATGGCCACCCATCGGCCACCCATCCTCTCGAGAGTCCACCAAGTCTTATGGTAAAGAAATTCCTAGTGTTTAGGTAGATTCTCTTTTCTTGTACAGTCCTCCCTCCATATTTGCAGGGATTTGATGATCTGATTAGTTGCAAGGTATGTGTGCTTCTCCCGCTCCCCCATTCTCCTCTTCCCACTCCCTTGTGTTTTGCTGGGTGCAGAGAAGGAAGGCAAGTGCCTGGACAAAAGGCGAGGGAATGGGGAGAGGTACGCATGCACTTTCCTTCAGAGCTCCAGAGCTCCCTCTCCCATTCCCATGCATTTTGCCCTGGCAAGGAGAACATGCACTGAGGCAAAAGGCAAGGGAATAAGAGGAAGGCACTGTGCGCTTTCCTTCTCCCCTCCACAGCTCCCCTTCCCATTCCCTTGCCTTTGCCCCCAGCACTCAGAAGCAAGGCCTATGCACCAGAGCAAAAGGCAAGGGGATGGGAGGGGGAGCCCTGGAAGGGAATGAAAGCAGGATCATGGGGGGAATTATCCATGTCTTTTAAACTTTTGCAAGGGTTCTGCACTCCAAACCCTCATGAAAGCAGAGGTGCTACTGTAAACTGAAGCTAGTGAATTGTATTCTAGGCCCTTTCCATACCTTACCTTACTTTGTCGCTGTCCAGGTGTTATCCTGGCAGTGTCTCTCCTGGGATAGGAGCTTGTCCTAAACACTCCACTCTGCACTCAATTGGCTGCCTGTGGAAGGGAGTGCAAGGGACATGCTCCATCCTTCTGCACTGCAGCTGCCCTTCTTCCCATGCCACAGTGAGGAAGGAAGTGCATAATTGCGCTTCTGGCCCTTCTGCATAGCTGGCTGCGATGGAAGCCTTGTGGGATCGGGGACCATTGATGGAGTTTTTCCATCAATGATATACCCCATGATTGCACCGGCTGGGGATGTGAGAAGGGCAGGATCACAACAACGTCATGCGGAAGTATTGTCACGGTCCTGCTCCTCTTGTGTTTCCATGCCAAGATGCTGCAATCCTGTGGAAAGGGCCCTAGTCTCCACAGCAGCATAAGACAAGCTGGCTCCATCTTCAACATGACATCCCCTCAGATATTTAAAAGATGGCTATCACATCACCTCTCTGCTTTCTTTTCTCTAAGCAAAACACAACCAGCTCCCCAAGTCATTCCTTGGTTTGGTTTCACAGAGTATTCCATGCACATGGGCCATTTCCACACTAGCCTGTTATGGTGCTATTATTCCACTTTCAACATCCTATCGAATCCTCAAAGGCTGGTCCCTAAATTGCAAGGCCCAGGATCCCATAGGATGTTGAAAGTGGAATAATAGCACTATAACAGTCTAGTGCAGAAATGGCCATGAAGATGTGTGAGCAGATTTGGTTGTGTAACATTACAGTTCATTAATGAGGTGGAACCCCACAACTGCAAGGTAACTCAGTGAGTATAAAGTTACATTCTGTCTCCTTGATGAAGGATCTCAGCCAGTCAGAAAAGAAAGACTTTTACAAGGACTGCTTGCAGATCTAACTTTTGTTTCAAGTTTCTCTTTTGTGCTGTCCAGAGACCAACACAAGAATGCAGGTGCTTCATATTTCCCCAGGATCTGCTCCTTCCCATGATCTGGTACCTTCTGTTCCATTCGGAAAACATGAATGGTTTTTCCAACATGTATGGTCTGTCCACGGCAATGCACAAAGATCCATGATTGAACAGGGAAATTTTAAAACCCAGTCTAAACTCAGTAGAGGAATGGGAGAGGTACCATGCAAGAAAAGCAGAACGAAAAACTGAAGAATCAGGGGTGGCGAGAAAGTTTTCAACATAATGTCAGTTGTGAGCAGCCAAACTTGGGAAATCACTGTATTTCAAACTTCTGTCTAGAGCAACTCAATAGAGATGAACAGCAATAATAATAATAATAATAATAATAATAATAATAATAATAATAATAATAATAATAATAATAAATATTTATTTTTTATCCCGTCTCTTCCAGTGGATCGAGGCGGCATTACAGGAATATATAAGTACATTAAAACATTAAAATCACAGGCTATAGATTTCTGCACCGCAGGGGTTGCATTGGTGTTCCTTATAGGTGAGTTTTTAATTTACCAAGATGTTTTTAAAATGTCTGTAGGTTTTTAGTATTTTTCTATGTTCTTCTAATGTTTTTGACCATTTTAAATGTTTTACCAATGTTTTTAATTTTTTTTGGAAGCCACCTTGAGTCCCACTCTGGGGCCATTTCCGTACTAGGCTGTTATAGGCCATTTCTATCTGGCCCCTGCCAAAATTGCAAACCCCAGGATTCCAGAGGATGTTGAAAGTGGAATCATCGCGCTATAACAGGCTAGTGCGGAAATGACCATAGTGCTATTATTCCACTTTCAACATCCTCTGGAACCCTGGGGTTTGCAGTTTAGCCTTTGAGGACCCTCCCTAAACTGCAAAGCCCAGGATTCCATAGGATGTTGAAAGTGGAATAATAGCACTATAACAGAATAGTGCGGAAATCTGATGTGAGGAAGGCAGCACATAAATATAAGAAACAAACAAAGAAACAAACAAATAAGCAAGCACCTTTGACTGGGGTGGTGGAACCAGCAAGCATGTTGGCAGATATACAATGGGTTGTACAATGCTGGCATTCTGCAGAAGGGTGGAATAACATATCCACCACTCAACTGTCGATTTGCAATCTGCATCTGGCTTGTACATTTTTGTGACCTTGCACCCAGGCATTCTCCTCCTGTATACTCACTAACACCTTTTCCTGACAAATTACTTTAGCAAAAACTAGTCCCAGTTACTTCCGAGAACCTACAGTGTCCATTTATGCAACACAAGACTATTAGCCCAAGGGATGCTTCACTTTGCTCTTTTTTTTTTTAATTAATTAAGCACACACAAACAACAATAGTACAAAACCGTACATAAAATGAAAACTGCAAAAAATTCAAAACAATATAATACAAACTACAAAATTACAAATAACTAGACTAACAAAACTACAACCAAAAGAAAACTACTCATAATTAAAAAGTTGGTTCCTGCCCTTGTTCCAAACAGCTCATACTAAATACACAGTTACACTTAACCATTAAGTCTTTAATTAAAACCAAAGTTGACTTTTGTCAATAGTAGTAATCATAGCCTTATCTAAATGAAAATTTGCCTAGTTAAAAAAAAATAGTTATAATCAATAATAATTATTTATTAACATTATTGTATAACGTTAGGCTAATTTTAAGCAATTACATCAAACCCTCATATAGAGAGGAAGCATCCGAAATCTTTGGGGGAAAAGAATAGCATTAAATAGCATTAAATCATGTGGCTGTTGATATGCCCAAAGGGATGGGCGTGTTTTGCAGAATGAAACCACTGGGCAGTTGGTTTGCCCAATTTATTCAAAACTTTTGCTGTACAAAATGTCTTCAAAGCAAATGACAATATGGATAAGCTGACAGATAAATTAAAAGGTTTATCAGAAAAAAGGATTCTAACAAGAACTGGCAATTATTAACTGATTATCTGAGAGAAAATGAGCATGAAACGATGATTTTGGGATTCTGGACTTGCTGTTACTACTTCGTACTGTTTTGAATAGTAGAATACATGATCTGTTTTTCATGGAAAAGAGCTTAAGAAAATAAAAGATAACTTCATTTTGTTGTTACATTTTAACACTCTTCTAATATTCTTTTATATGTCAAATATATCTATATCTATATCTATATCTATATATCTATCATCCTAACAATATTTGAATATCTAAATATATATATATATATATATATATGATATTCAAATATTAGATATTCAAATATTGTTAGGGTGATTAATCTTTTTACTAGTATAGTAAAGATACTAATTAGTGAAGAAAATTATGTATACTTATAGGGTATTTACTTATTAATTCAAATATTTTTTTAAAAGTTTTTTAAGTATTTGATGTTATAGCATTATAAAGTAAAATCAGCAATGTTAACTTGAGTTGTTAATATTTGTTAGTATTTGTTGGTTTAGATTTATTGTCGCTATGATTAATTCTTTACCTTGCTAATTAATTCTGTTATTTGGTTAATTTGTTAACTGTCTGATTAGTTTAGAAGGTTTAATAAGATATGTTAGTCTGTTAGTCTGTTAATATGTTCCTTTTGATTTTTTGTCATGATCTATCGATGTATATTTGTATTGCGTATATTGTGTATTTTATGTTGTTTCTCCTTTTTTTTCTTTGCTTCCTTTTTCCTTTTTTTTTTAATATTCAATAGAAAATTAATTAAAAATGTCTTCAAAGCAGAAGAAAGCAAAGGCTATGTTATAGTAAGTATGAGACTAAGGAGAAATATTCAGGACACTGAAAAATGTCTGTTGGCAGCTGGGATGCCCAAAGGCGAACAGGTGAGGTTTTATTGGTGCTTAACAAGGCCAAGTTCAACTTTTTTCCTAACAACCTCCACAAAGAACTGAGGCCATAAATATCTGAGCTCATTAACCAGACACTGGGCATGAGCTTCTGGGAATTTCTGCCACGCAAACACGATGAAATGTGTCCTCCTGCATTAGCCCCGTTCCTTTCAGTGGGGCTTGCCCAACGGGGAAAAAGATGACAGATGGACTTTGCTTACTGGCTTTCCCATTGTTGCAAGGAGACAAGAGGAAAGAGACACAATTCTCCTTTGAACACCTTCCAGCTCTGGAGCATCTGCAAAGTTGCTCTGGAAACTTTCTGGGAACGCACAGCGGCCCCCAAAGATTTCGGATGCTTCCTCTCTATATGAATTTCATCTGGAAATGTTGTGAAACCTAGAAACCCAGTTGATACACCAAACTGGAGGCTATGAATGTGAGCATTTGGACTGGGGTGTGTGTGTGTGTGTGTGTTGTGTGTATGGTGAGGGGATGCAGTGTGCAAATCTAGGCCAGCTCCCTTGGTCCTCTCCTACAGCTGTGCAGCTTATCTCATCTCAGATGGCTTCTTCCAAGCACATCTGTCTTTCGACCATCTCCCAGTGTGACCCTTTTTCAATTGCCGAGGTCAAGGAATCTGCCTGGCCTCCAATATGTCATAAATCAAGTAATGCATTCTCCCAGGAAGGATCTGACAGGTCCCCAAGAAGCCAAGCACAGGTTTAGAAAAGACAACCCAGTTTATAGTCACCTACGCACACACATGCACACACACACCAAACTTGAAATTCGTGGAGATATTATTTTCTGACATTTTTCTTTCTTCTTTCACATCAGGATCGAGTAGCAAGCAATTATTAGAGTCAACAAAGGCTAGACCCACATGGGTTAGAATCAAGATCCGACAGTGTGTTTGTGTCGTATGAATCTACACTCATGTAGCTATGCAATGAGTGTGCCACCCACGTTGCTGCTGAATACCAACTGTACCCACCCAGTTGCATATCTATGAAAGTGTCATGGTTCTTTCTGCAATCCCAATGGATCAAGTGTGACATTGAAGGCACTCATGAATAATGATGAACCATCTAAGCATACACAATTACACATGCAATAGTTACACTTGTGGAACTCCATCACTTAAGGGACTGTGAACTAGAGACAGAAATTTATGCTACGCAGTTGAAACACCAACAGGAAGTCAGCCTTTTGGTGGTGGTAGTGGGCTTGTGTGCGTGCCTACATGTTATTGCTGTCCACCTTAAGGATCATTTGGTCAAAATGCAGGACGCCAGTCTTCTAAAGAAACAAACACTCTATGAACCATCATACTGAAGGAGACCAAATAGTAGCTATGAATTCCAGGATTCTTGTTCTAACATGGCTAAATGTTGAAGAGGAACTCAAAAACAGGGTTTGGAAAAAGACCACCATCTCCAGGGATTCCAAAGCATGCTGTCTCCAATTCTACCAACACCCTTTGGCTCTCATGATAAAGAAGTATTGTTGGAAGGGATTACCAAAGGCTATCTAATCCAACCTCCTGCCATGCAGGAACTCACCGCTAACATATGACTGAAACGTGGCTACTCAACCACTGTTTAAAAACCTCCAAAGAAGGAGAATCCATCACTTCCAAAATAGTCTATGTCACTGCCAAACAGCTCTTGCCATCAAGTTCTTCCTAATTGTCTACAAACCCCAAGTGTTCAAGTTTCAGCCTTCTCTTAAGTCATGTTACAGCTATGAACCACCAAGGGTACATCAAAGTGGCAGAGAGATTTGTCCTGTTTTATTTGGATAGCCCTTTCATTTTCTCTGTCCTGAATCAACATGCCTGTTGAGGTCTTTGTCAGATCTCAGATTCTACTATGAGCAGTTTGCATTGGTTGAGGAAAATGAGGTTGACCATTCCTGTACTGGGAAACTCAACATGTGGACAGCGCAGGCCACTTCCGAGGCAGAGGGCTACGCTGGTTTTTGGCACAGATGGCTATCCCTAATCCTGAGCTTTTGCTTTCCTCCTCCTCCTCCTCCTCCTCCTCCTCCTCCTCCTCCTCCTCCATATGTGTGCAAAGTAGGGATACAAAGAATGTTTGTAATTATTCATTCTCTGGTCAAAAGGAGCCCTGGTGGTGCAGTGGTTAAATGCCAGTACTGCAAGCCACAAGGTTGTGAGTTCGATCCTGCCCGGCTCCAAGGTTGACTCAGCCTTCCATCCTTTCGCAGGTCGGTAAAATGAGTACCCAGCTTTTTGGGGGCATGTTTCGAAATACATGCTATTTGTAAGTTGTTCGCCGCCTTGATCCATATGGAGAGGTGGGATACAAATAAATAATAAATAAAAATAAAAATAAAAATAAAAAAGACCTGATCTCACGACAGTTGGTAAAATCCAACAGGAAAACCCGATCAGGAAGGATAACAGACTACTGAGAAATTTGCCTACTTTTTCTGCCAGTAGGTAAATATTCCAAAGTCTTGGAGAGCATTTATTCTGCAGAAAAAAAAATATCGGGAGGGGGAGTACTCAAACCAAGCAACCCTATTTTCTGCTCTCACACACAAAAATGTGTTTCCTACTGAACCTTGTTTTTTGTGCAGAACTGCACAGTTTATGAACACAAAAAAGTCACTTTTTTTTCTTTGCAAAAGAATTCCACAGCAGAATTTTGTTACGTTTAAATATGGAGAACATACTGTGGATATTGCAAGAGCCAGTTTGAGCGCTGGAGTAGGACTCTGGGAGACTAGTGTTAGATAGGATTAGAATCCCCTTTTGGCCATGGAAACCCACTGAGTGACCTCAAGCAAACCACAGTCTTCAACCTAAGAGGAAGGCAATGAAGAAATTTTGTCAAAATCAACCAAATAACCAACCAAACAAAACAACCATGATAGGTTTGTCTTGTTTTTGTTGTTGCATGCCTTCAAGTCATTTATAGCAACCCTAAGGTGAACCTTTCATTCCTGGCAAGATTTTTTTTCCCCCAGGGAGAAGTTGTCTCTCTGCTTTCCTCTGAGGCAGTGTGACTTGCCCAAGGTCACTCAGTGGATTTCCATGGCTGATGGTAAGTCGGAAATGACTTGAAAGCATCCAACAGCAACAACAAGAAACTGCAAATATTTGTTTTCTGTTGCAGTGGGGAGAAAACTATGGCAAATTACTGCCAAACAAGACAAAGGACCATGTCTTAGAGCAAGCCAAGCCTGAACACTCCCTGGAACCCAAGATGAACCAGTGGTTCCATTTCATGAGATGACAAGACTCATCGGTAAAGATGATAACACTTGGGGAAAAATGGAAGATGGCAGTAAAAGAAGGAGACTGAACTACAGATGGATTGACACGATCACAGAAGTCACAGCTGCCCTGAGTCTACAAGACCTGAGCAGGGTGGTTATTTCCTGACAAAGGCCATTTCCGCACCATAGTCCAAAAAATATTTTTCTGTGCTGTGCCCATGAGTTATGACTGGTTCTCCAGTCAGAGAGGAGAGGTCCAGCCAGAGTTGGTCCACTCCTTAAATTGTGTTGGTTGCCCTCCAGTATTTGGAGTGAGGGTGCATGGAGATAGTACCCTCTCTTCTGAAATTCAACCATTGCTGATCTCTCCACATCTTGAGCCTCTCTTTCCGCAGCCTCCCTCCTTTTTTTCTTGGCTTCCAGCAAGAACTGCTAAAGGAAAGGCAATCAGTTACTGATATCCAATCTCACCAGCGACTGGGACTTGGACATGTTCACTTGTAAGACCGTGGGAAAAGGCCTGAGCTGTTGGCAAACCCAGGTGAAAAATAATGTCAGTGGGTTCGAGAGGAAGCAAATGGGCTTTTTCTCCAGTGGATGGCGGGGGGAATATTTACAGGGGAGAGGAAAGAATTTCCTATAAGAGGGAAGCCAGTTTTTAGAGTCTACGAAATCCAGCTCTTTCATTTGATCTTATAAGCAAGTACACATATACTTTTCTCTGTGCTGAAGGGCATTTCTGCTCTACACTGTTACAGTGCTATTATTCCACTCCCAACCTCCTATGGAATCCTGGGGTTTGCAGTTTAAGGAGGGGCATTGAGAATTCTCAGTCAGAGAGCTCTTTGGCCTCCGTAAACTACAAACCCCAGAATTCCACAGGATGTTGAAAGTAGAATAATAGCACTGTAACAAGTGTAGTGCAGAAAGGTCCAAAGACATTAGTTATTGACTCTTCTGTCCTTGCATGTGTTGTGGTTATTATTTGCAATCAGGTGTACTTTGATTTATGGAGACCATGTGGAGAAGAGACTGCCAAGTGACCCAGTCATAGAATCATAGAATCAAAGAGCTAGAAGAGACCCCAAGGGCCATCCAGTCCAACCCCCTTCTGCCATGCAGAAAGACACACTCAAAGCATTCCTGACAGACAGGCATCTAGCCTCTGTTTAAAAACCTCCAAAGAAGGAGACTCCACCATATTCCTAAGCAGCAGGCTATTCTACTGTCAAAGAATAGTGTCCCAGAATCCCCTGCCAGTATAGTGAAGGGCCTCAATAGTCCAAAAAAAAAAAAAAGGAAAGAAAAGAAAAGAAAAAAGAAAAAAGAAGCTAACTTTTCTGACTCATGGCTTATGCATCTGGCAACAACCAAATAACCCTCTCCACAATGGTATCAATTCATCTTCTTCCCCTCATCATCAGTTTATACTTCAAAAAAAATCAATTAACATATAAGATTGATCCATGCTTTCCAAATTGTTCCTTACATCAAAATTAACAGAATCAATTTTGATCTCAGAAAGGCGTTAGATTTCTTAATCAATTTTTGGAAACAAAGAAGGTTCTCAGTGCTGACATTTCACAAATGCCCAAAAACACAAGGTCTGCTTTTCTATTCCATTTCATTAGGACTTCAAGTAAGGGGAAAATGGACTTGGTTGCATGTTCCAGCACTCCACACTCCTCCTAGCAAACTATATTACTGAGTACACCAGTGAAGCTTTTTGCATCCACCCCCCGCCCCCCCCCCGTTTTGCTTCTTGTCCTCTGCCTATCTGGAAGTTTCTTAGCAACATCAGCACTGGGGGAGATGGTGAAAGACATTGGACAAAGTTTCAGTGCTGGGTGAGGGAAGGAGTCTGCCATAAACAAACAAAGTTTGAGGTGAAAAGCTGAGGAGTTCAACTCTAGCTGATCCTGCTGTAGCCATGCATGCCTGCTTGCAACAAGGCAAGTAAACAGCATCTGTCTCCAGAATCCCTTATTGAGCGTAGGTTAACAGCACAAGAGAGGAAAAGGGAGAGCAGATAAGCCTGCCTCACCAGCTACCCATAGCATGTAAAAAACAATAATATATAAGTCCGTCCACTGAAGTGGAAATCATAAGGAAGATAGAGCTGGGCAAAACAAAAGGTCGTCTCTGGGTGCATTTTGAAAGAAATCTTAATGTGGTCTCCAAAAGCTTCAAGACCTCTATGTGTGTTTACGCAGGCCTCATTTGGCCAGATGCGGAACCTATTTTAATTAGAATCACCCAGCTTGCAGGGTCACAAATTTCTAGGTAGGGAGTTGAAAGCTGGATGGCAAAGAAATCTCACAAGATGAGAAAGAAAGCCATTTCCGCATGGCGTCACCATCCTGTGATAGGAACGCTTTGGCAGCAGTCCATGAGTTGTGCTTTTGCATGATGTCGCTGTGGTCCCACAGCTAGTGCATCCCCACCTGTTGTAATTGTGGGGTATTCGCTTAACAGAAAAAAATCCATTAAGCACCCGCAATTGTGCAACATGCCTACCACCGATGGCCATGTGGAAGCACGATCACGTGCCTCCTTCCCCAGTACAGTATGAGAAGAGGCCAGCTGTGCTGCAGAAGGAAGGCACATGTTGCTCATGCTCCCTTCCACAGGGAGCCAGCTGGGTGAGGAGGGGAGCGTTCACATTGCACTCCCTTGCTGAGAAAAGCACTGTTGGTACCACAATTAGAGGACAACGGAAGGAGCTTCAATGCAGAAATAGCCAAAGTCACTTGAAAATGTGGTACTGGAGGAGAGTTCTATTGATACCATGGACTGCCATAAAGACTAATAAATAGGTCCAAGAGCATATCAGGTCTGAAGTTTTGCTCAAAGCCAAAATAACCAGATTGCGACTACTGTATTTTGGACATATCATGAGACAACATGACAATGAGGCTGGAGAAAATGGAAAGCTGTAGGAAAAGAAGAAGACTGCACTATGGATGGATGGATGGACTCTATCAAACAAGCCACAGCTGCTGCCTTGTTTTTTCCAAGAGCTGAGCAGGGTACTGGATGACCAGTGTTTCTGGGAGATCTCTCATTCAGAGGGTCACCATAAGCTGAACAATAACAGTTCAAAGAATTTTGCTTTTCCCAACATCTCCTAAGTTCCACTTCTCTGTGTAATTGTGTGTGTGTGTGTGCGCGCGCGCACACCTTCAAGTCTCTTGTTGACTTGTGGAGACCCCATGAATTTCTTAGGCAGACAACCCTCTGTGCTGGCTTTGCCAGTTCTTTCTTCTGAAACAGAGCCCACAGCACCTGGCATTCATTGGCAGTCTCCATCCAAGTACTAACCAGAGCTGTCCCTGCTTATCTTTCAAGATCAGATGGGATCTGACGCCTTTAATTTATTTAGACTGTAGTCTTGTCAAATCTGTCTTCTCCGGAAGAAATGAGAATCTTTTATGGCAGAAGAGGAGAAGGAGGGAAGGAGGCAGTTATGGGAGGTGAATTCACACAGATGTTGCTGAGATCGATGGGACAGAAGAGTGGAACCAAATGAGAGGACAAAGGAGTCTTTCACAGAAACATCTCCCAGGTCTCCACCCATCAAAAATACCATTCTCCATGTGCCTCTCTGTTTTGGCAACTGGAACCAAAATCCCTGTCAAGGGAATAATAAGAGGAAAACCAGTTCACACTGGGAGGACGGTGTCTTCTCAGGCAGTGGCTGAGGGATTGCTGACCTGGAAAGTCACCTGCCTGCCTCACTACCAAAAGGCCAAAGGAATCCAGGTGGCGCATGACCTAAATTTTGTCATGTGCTCCACAAGCTCAAGATTCCATCTAATGTATCACTCTTTTGCAAAACTTCAGGCTAAAGTCCTGCTACCACTAGATTCCTTTTTTCAGGCACTACGGTGCAGGGATGGTCTATGAAAAGGGGCAGCTATTTTGCACTGAAAATGCCATTTTCTGTGCAGAAAACAAATGCTCTTTTCTGCTCAAAATAACCACATTTGTAGTCCGCACGTGTCCTGGGTAAGTCCTGGAACCACCATGGGTATTTTAAAAAGAAAAATCAGCTATAAAACCCAAAACCACAACTCCAGAGGGAGACCAATGAAATATGGATCTCAGGGTCAGAAGCAAAGGAAACTTTTTTCAGTTGCTTTTAAAATGTCCCACGTCCTCTCACCTCCTCTCAGTTTCCCCCTTTGTCCTCATCTTACTTCAACTGATGCAAACAGGGTTTGAAGGGCAAAAGTCACTTATACTCCATTATCTCAGCAGAGGGAAGAGAAGGCAGAATCTTGCCTTTCCCAGTAGGCTCAGGCAAAAGCAAACTGCTGCAGCCTCTCCTAGCTTGTGTCAAACCACTCCTGTGTCACATCGCTCAAATCAGTACTCTTCCACATCACTAACTTTTGCCATCTTGACTGCCATCAGATGTTGCTTTATAAGACATGCCCTGGTTCTTATCTGTGCAGTGTTTGAGGGTATACAGGCACAACCCGTCTCCCATGTTAATGGATACAAGAACAGTACAAGCAAATTGCTAACAGTGAGATTTATTCTCCTGGACTGCTCCCAGACCCTTCTATAACCTCGAACTCCCCAGGCTAAAGATCAGCCGTCTAGGAGAGCCAACTGAACACAAAATAACCGCACTTATGCCATTGGACAGCTCTTAACAATTGGCCATGGTGCTGAAGGTTTATATATCTATTTTTAAAACAATATCTTTTAACCATTGTAATGGCCTTTTAAGACTGTTTTCAATTAATGCTATTTAATATATATTCTAAAAACTTTTGTATTATCCTTTGCTTTAATTGCATTTTGCTTTAATTCGTATCTGTGAATTGCTCTTGCTGATTTTCTCATTTTGGAGGAAAGGCAGGCAATTAAATAAATGAACATTCCAATTATTAAAGTATTTCTATCCCACTATATATCATGAGATGAGAACCAGTGTGACATAGTGGTTTGAGTGTCGAACTATGACTCTGGAGACCAGGGCTTGCATCCTCAGCTCAGCCATGGAAATCCACTGGGTAACCTTGGGCAAGTCACACTCTCTCAGCCTCCGAGGAAGGCAGCAGCAAAGCCCCTCTGAAACAAATCTTGCCAAGAAACCCTGTGATCCTAGGGTCACCAGAAGTTGGAAATGACTTGAAGGCACACAACAACACCATTGGCCCTCCATATCCATGGGTTCTGCATCCACAGATACAACCAGCCACAGATCAAAAATATTCAGGAAAAAAGTAATTCCAGAAAGCAAACCTTGATTTTGCCATAAGCTGATGTGAAGGCCTCTCCTGCCACAGCCTCCCCACATTTCAAAGATCTCCAGGCTCTCTCCACCACTCATTTGAGTTTTGTGCTATTTTATATAAGGGAGGCCATTTTACTTTGCCATTGTATATAACGGGACTTGACCGTCCATTGATTTTGGTATCCATGGGGGGGGGTCCTGAAACCAACCTCCAGCAGACACAGAGGACCCACTTTATATCATGAGAAGTTAGAAAAGGATTCTACAACCTATCTGTCTGGTTACAGGGGGCCGCACCCACTACAATGAGCCTTCTGGTTGCATTACTGAGGTTTGGGGAGGGGGGTAGATGGAGACAAAAGTGTTGGTAATCACATGGACACCTCAGCATGTGATTCGGAAGGGGACTCATTGGAGTGGGGTAACAAACACCCTCTCAAGGAGAACATCCCACCTGAAAAGAAGCCGTGGCCAGCTGCACAGACATCACCTCTGTCCTCCCACCTTGTAGAGGCACGTAGGCCAGCAAAGGGAACACTTCACCGAGCCGCTGCCAATGACTCACGGTGCTGGCTGTTCCTTCCGGCAGGCCCATCCCTCCTGAGCCGCCTGACAGAAGATGGAGCAATCACAAGGATGGAGTGCGCAGCTCTCTCTCTCTGGCTCCCTTGTCCTTCGCAATCCATCTTCCCCTCAGCCGAGGTCTCCAAAGGAACCTCAGTCAGGTTCACCGAATTCCTGGAGTGCAAGCTTTTACACACACGCAGAGTTCGTTCTTGGCAAGTATGAACCAAGACACAACAGCATCAGGGTAATGGTTACTGAAGGACACATCACCCACCTGCCCCGGGTCCTCTTATCTTCTCCAAAAAGAGAAGGAAAATAATCCTCATGAGCCTTATTTTTTTTTTCCTTTCAACAAATGACATATTATGCGATCAACTGTGTATTGCATTCCTGCTCTTGAATGGGACTTCGGGGACAACCACGGAAAGGCTAAGATGTATCTGGTTCTGGTATGCACATTCTCTACATCATTCCTCCTTTGTGAGATGGGAGTGAAGATATAATACAAAGAAGGGGGTAATTCCCCTGGGGATTTTTTCAGGACCCCATCCTCTCTTAAATAACTTTCCCGTCATTTCTGCAAAATGGAATATCCAGAGTTGGAAGGGATGAGGAAGGCCATCTAGTCCAACTCCCTCCCATGCAGGAATATACAAATAAAGCACCTCCTGAAAGGTGCCTATCCAGCCCCTGTTTAAAGGACTCAAAGGCAGCCTGTTCCACTATTCAAAGCCTTTATAGCAGGGCTTCCCACACGGTGTGTCATGACTCACCAGTGTGTCCCCTGTAGTCTGTTGGTGTGTCACATCCCCAGCTGAGAAAGAAATGCCCACCTGAGCTTGGCCTGCTGCCCTCACTCTAGCTGGGGCTTTTCCTGGCTAGAGCAATGGCAGGACAGCAGGGCGGGGGGCTGCCTTTCTTGCTGCTGCCACCAAGCAGGCCAGGACTGGCGGGGGGGGGGCTGCCTTTCCTGATGTTTAACCTCTGGTTTGCTAGTAAAACTGAATTACTGTGTCACGAAATGATGCACGTCCAAAAAGTGTGTCACCAACATGAAAAGTTTGGAAAGCTCTGCTTTATAGTCAAGAAGTTGTTCCCAACGTTTATATGGAATCTCTTTCTTTGTCATTCGATTCCATTGGTTTTTGCTCATAATCTCTGGTTCAGCAGAAAACAAGCCTGCTCCATCTTCTACATGACATTCCTTCAATTATTTAAAGAGAGCTATCATAGAATCATAGAATCATAGAAAAGTAGAGTTGGAAGAGACCTCAGGGACCATCCAGTCCAACCCCCTGCCATGCAGGAACACCCTCAAAGCACTCCCGACAGATGGCCATCCAGCCTCTGCTTAAAAACCTCCAAAGAAGGAGACTCCATCACACTCTGAGGCAGCATATTCCACTGCCGGACAGCCCTGACCCTCAGGAAGTTCTTCCTGAGGTTCAAGTGGAATCTCCTTTCCTGCCTTTCCTCCTTTCATGCCACTTGTCAGTTTTCTCTTCTCCAAGGTCAACTTTCTAGGCTCCCCAAGCTGTCTCTCATAAAAGTTTGGGTTTCCAGGCGTTTGATCATCTTGGTTGTCCTTTGCTAGACACATTCTAGCTTCTTGATCTCCTTCTTGAACCTTGGTGCTCAGAACTGGACACGGAATTCCATATGAGATCTGACCAAAGCATAGTAGGGTGGCACTACTACTTCCTTAAATCAGGACACTTTGCTCCTTTCTGCTGATGCTGACCAGAATTCAATTGGCACGCCCACACCCACACCTCCACACACCACCAGCACCACCAAGAACAGAAGTGCCCCTTTGATTAAGCAAGGACAGTTGTCAGAGCAATTCTAAAACATCCCTAGGCTCAGTCATGGCCCAAGAGGGCTGTATCACTTGGGAGCACTCATAGAATCATAGAGTTGGAAGAGACCACAACAACCATTGAGTCCAACCTCATTCTGCTGTGCAGGAACACACACTCAAAGCACCCTTGGCAAATGACCATCCAGCCTCTGTTTCAGAACCTCCAAAGAAGGAAAGTCCACCACACTCCATTGAGGCAGCATATTTCACTGTCAAATGGCTCTTACCATCAGGAAGTTCTTCCTGATGTTTAGGTGAAATCTCTTTTACTGTAGTTTGAACCCACTGCTCCATGTCCTAGTCTTTGGAGCAGCAGAAGACAAGCTTGCTTCATCTTCAACATGGCATCTGTGCAAATATTTAAACATGGCTATCAAGAGCATCTTGATTTTAAAAAGAAAGAAAAGAATTGAGCATGGTGAAGAAGGCAAAGGAAAATACAGTAGACCCTCGGTATCTGCTGGATTTTAATTTTAGGACCCCCTCCCTTGGATACCAAAATCCGTGGATGCTCAAACTCCATTATATACAATGACGTAGTAAAACAGTGCCCTTTAAATGGCAAACAGCTCAAACAAGTGCCGGAGAGAGACTGAGGACCTCTGAAATGGTGGGAGACTACAGCACATTCTGCATATACATCAGTGTGGTCCTTGGGGCATGGCAAAATCAAGGTTTAATTTCCCCCCAAATATCTTCAAGTCATGGTTGGTCAAATCCATGGCAGCAGAACCCATGGACATGGAGGACTGACAGTAAACCACCACTGAATATAGGAGGTGGAGAGTGCAGTTGATGTGAAGATAAAAAGGAATAGGATGGTGTGTCAAGTAGGTCATTTTTAAAAAATTAGTTCTCAGAGTGCTGCTTTGCCTGATCAGAATGTCAATGGGCTGAGCATGATTTGAGGGCAGTCTTCCAGCAATGGTGCTTTGACTGGCTCATCAGCTTCGCCCCCCTGCAACTTCCTAACGCAAAATTCATGTATTAAAGCACTCCGAGTGTCTGGGAAAGGAATCCAGTCCAGTGTTCATGATGAAACCGACTCAGATTTCAGCCCCTAGAATTCTGTCCTGGGAGGTGCAGCCTGCTGGAGTGTGCAATATTTTTTGGGGGTGGGGAGGGTGCCTGTGGAAGACCCCGGTGTGGGTAGAACAGTATTTGGTCGCATTCCAGAAAGGAAATTGCAGAGCTGGAAAAGGTGAAGAAAAAAGACAACTCCCTCCTAAAGGAAAGGTTGCAATGTTTCATATCCTCCAACATTTCACAGAGAAAACCAGGACATGTGTGGCTGAGCAAGATCAGAGTGTGGTCAAGGGGGCAGATGTTATTAATGAAGAAAAACAGATAAGTTAGGAGATGCTGCAGCAAGTTGCTTCTGCTGGAGCTGCCTGGGAAGGGCTAGACTGTACCCTCTTCTTTGTCAACTGAGTGCAAATGACTTCAGGACTTTGAACTCAGTTTGCAGCAATGGAAGTAAGCTGAGGACAAAAGGGGACAGGAGGGGAGAAAAACAGGAACATTTTAAAAGGAGCTGAAAAAGTGAGGTAACAGAGGATTAAATTGGACTGTCCCTGACACCTCAGAGCATGCACCTTCACATTGGGCACCCATCAGTCCAGCTCCCCACCCTCCCCAAAGAACCCCATTTGGGGATCTTTTGCTAATCCCAGCATCTGCCCTGGTGGACACGTTCTGAGAACTGTCGTGCAGAAAAGAGCTTTTTCCAAGCTTTAATTTGCACACTGGTAACAGTCTGGCCTGACCCCTTGGCTCTATAACGGGCCGTGCAGGAGGTGCCACCCATTGTACAGCATCTGGCAAAAGTTCGCTGCTCCAGGAAGCTCTCTAGTCTTGGTACTTACATTCACCTTGGGCAGAATTCAGTGCTCCTCACTGGGGTAAAATCAGTGGCCTCCATCCCGTTTCAGGGATGTGTCAGAAGTGTCTCAGCCTCAGTGCCAGGCTTCATCTGAGAACCAGATTTCTAATCTTGGGCAGTTGCACAGTGACTTTGTAGGCTTAGCCCTGCTGTCATCGCTTAGCTAATCCCTATTTTTATTTTTACACCTATAGTCCTCCCTCCACATTGGCAGGTTTGGGGGAGTTATTTGCATTTTTTCCACTTTTGCAAGGGTTCTGCATCTTGAAACTCTGCAAAAGTGAAGTGGTCACTGTACTACATGGGGTATCCACTATCTATGTGGGTGCTCCACTCCAGGAACTTCTGTGTAAAACAAAAAATGTGAACTGTCACATCCCATTATAGTCAAGGGACACAATGTGAGTCTTCCCTTGCTGCCACCTCCATTACCTATAATGGGACACAGTGCTTCATGCAACCTCACATTTGGGCATGCGGAAGTCACACGAGAGGAGGGCCCACTGTATTTATAATCCTGTTTTCCCCCAAAATTGAGACTCAAAACAGCTCACAATTTAAATAACAATACAGTTAAAAACATATAAAAAGTGAATATTAAAACAAAAGTAAACTATCTGCAGTATTAAAGCAATAGCAATGCAGTAAAGAATAAAAATGCATTTTTTTTTAAAAAAAGCAGCAGCCGTTAAGAGCAACAATTAAAACAAGACAGCACCCCCTAGTTGTTTAAAAACTTTCTGTTTTAAGAGCCTCTGAGAATAAACAGGTTTTTTGCTAACAGGGCAAATGGGAGGGAGCTGTTCTGGGAAGGGAGTTTCAGAGTCTGGGGCCGCCACTGGGAAGGCCCTCTCTTAAGAAGGTCTGCCTACCTCTTGGGGTTGTTGTGCGGATTTAAGTGTTGGGGGGCCAACACAATTCTGATCCCAATGTACACACTTCCTCCAGATCCACACTGCATACTGGTGCCGCAGGGAGGGAGGAATTTTGGGGAGAGCCAGCCACACCACTTGCAAAAAGATGCCCTCAGTCCCTTGCCCTCCTGCCTCCCCCTAAGCATGATCCCTTTTGGTTCCCTGGCTGGCCCAGGAGAGTGCCACTGGCCGCCACCTTGAAGTCAACAAGCTGGCGCTATCTTTGTGCAAGGAACTGAAAGACATGGGCACATCCCTTCCCTTCCTCCAGATTGCAAGCAGATGTGGGCTAAATTGCTTCTGCTTCTGAGGTGTAATAATATTAAGCACCATTCTAGGACTTGTGCTGAGATTCCACCTGGAAGGAAATGTGGGGAGCAAGTGAGAAGGTGGATGGGGCAAAATGTCACCACTGGGGGGAAACAGACAAGGTTTCCTGTGAGGAGGTTTGGCTTCCCAGAGAGGGAATAAATCACCTATCAGCTCCCCCATCCCAAAAGAAAGAAAACTCTCTTCCCCTCCCTCCTCACATCTTCTGGAAAGCCTTGGCTGTTTTGAAGACTGTGAGTTTCACGAGAAATTCTCCTTTGCTCAAGCAGTGGCAGAAAAGCCTGGGTCAGAGGATGTGAGATCTCTCAGGTTTCAAGTCCTGAAGCCAAGCGGGTTGGTCTCTAGACGCCTGGCACATTTGCACACCGTCTGGGTCTGAAAGTCAGAGGAACGGGAGCACAGAAGGAAGGGGGAAGCAGCCCCGTCCCCTCACTTGATCATAGCAAAGCCATAGAGACAGAAGGTACTCCAAGGTTTATCTAGTCCAGCCCACATCTGCTAGTACAGCAATCCACAGGTAAAGCATTCCTGACTGGATTGCCTTTGGGCACATCATCTCAGTTTAGAAACCTCCAACGAAGGAGGGACCAACCACCTTCTGATGGAGACTGCTCCACTGTTCAGGAGCTGGAATTGTAGTGTTGTGGTCCCTTTCTGGTTCTATTTTTCTAGGGGCATCCCTGCAAATCCTGGCTATAGCTAAAGCATTCCTGATACTCATACTGTGTCCAGTTTTGAGCACCACAATTCAGGAAGGATATTGACAAGCTGGAACATTTCCAGAGGAGGGTGACAAAAATGGTCAAAGGCCTGGAAACCATGCTGTAGGAGAAGCATTTTAGGGAGCTGGGTATGTTCAACCCAGAGAAGAGAAGGTTAAGAGGGGAAATTGTAGTCATGTTTAAATATTTGGAGAGATGTCATAGGGAGGAAGATGGGGCAAGCTTGTTTGCTGCTGCTTCAGAGACTAGGACACAGAGCAAAGACTTCAAACATCAGGAAAAGAGATTCTGTGTAAACATTAGGAAGAATTTCCTGATGGTAAGAGCTGTGGAATACGCTGCTGCCAGGGAGTGTGGTGGACTCTCCTTTGGAGAGCCCCGTGAGCCTCGCGGGAGTGGGAGCGTCGCTCCGCACAATGCACTCCCACTTCCACCGGGCTCACGGGGCTGAAGTAGCGCGAGCGCGGGTTTTTTGATTTTCGCTTCGAAGCGAAAATCACCCGCGCTCGCACAACGCTCCCGGCGCCCGCGCGCACTTACCTCTTGTGCGGAGCGTCGGAGAGCCGGCCGGGTCGCGCTTCCTTCCCTCCGCCCCTGCGGAAGGAAGGGGCAGGGCGGGGCGCTAGTGCGACGGACGCGACACGTCCTGCTTCGCGCGGGCGCGGGGGGGAGACGCGACAAGCTCCTTTCTCGCGCGCGTGGGGGGGATGGACGGGACAGGCTCCTTTCTCGCGCGTGTGGGGGGGATGGACGGGACAGGCTCCTTTCTCGCGCATGCGGGGGACGGACGCGCGAGCCGCTGCCGCCTCTGGGAGGCTGCCGCTTCTCTGCTCGTTCCTTCACCTGCGGAAGGAAGGAGGGGGAAGCGGCAGCCTCCCAGAGAAGGCTTCTTGCGCAAGCCGCCCTCCTCCGTTGCGCGAGCGCCGGCACTGCGAAAAGGGCCCTAGCCTATGTTTAAAAAGCTCCAAAGGAGGAGACTCTACCACACTCCCAGGCAGTGGTGGATTCCACTATGGAAGTGCTCTTACCATCAGGAAGTTCTTCCTGATGCTTAGGTGGAATCTCTTTTCCTATAGTTTGATTCCATTGCTTCATGTCCTAGTCTCTGGAGCCACAGAAAACAAGCTTATCCCATCTACTGTATGATATCCTTTCAAATATTTAAACATGGCTATCATGCAGGGATGTATTTAAGTCTTTTACTCAAAGTCTCAAGTCAAGTCTCTACTTTCAAGTCTCAAGTCAAGTCTCAAGTCTGGGAGCCAACTTTATACCCCAACCTATATTCCAGAATTTCTGGACAGAGTCGAATAAACTCAGTTTTAACAATTTAAGCAGTGTCGGCCTTCTACATTTGTGATTTTGCCACCTGCAGCTTCAGAAGTGGGGAATAGGATCCATCTTACTCCCCCTTCCCAATGCTGGAGACTTTTGTGCCAATAAGAGCCTTCTTACTTCCCATTTCAGAAGCTGGAGGATTTTTCAGAAGTGGGGAATAGGATCCTTCTTACTCCCTATTCCTAAAGCTTCAAGCTGTAGAAGGAAGGATCTTTCCTCCTCAAGCTTGTTGCTTAAGACATTTGTTATTCCCCTTTGAGAAATACACCCTGCACTTTTGGGGGATGAGCCTTGCCTTCTGCTCTTAGGTTTCAGAAGGCTCCTCCAATATGCAACAGGGACAGGCTGCTGAGCAGACCTCAAGCCCACTGCCAAACCCATTTGCTGTTCCCCTCTGAGAAATGGGCCCACACTTTGGACTTGAGGCAGATTGTCACGTGACCAGTAGGCAAAAAAAGATGGAACCGCTGTTCAAAGTTGGAAGGTTTCTAGATAACTCTGTTACGTTACTGAACCAAGGCAGTCAATTTCAGTCACTAAAAATGTACAAGCCTCGAGTCAAGATGAGTCAGTGCATCATTTATTGCCAAGCTGAGTCACTGAAGCAACTTAAGCCTCACTTGAGACCGAGTCAATCGACTCCAGTCTACATCACTGCTATCATGTTGCCTGTTAACCTTCTCTTCTCCAGGCCAAACATACCCAGTTCCCTACGCCACTCCTCAGAGGACTTCATGGTTTCCAGGCCCTTAACCATTTTGGTTGCCCTCCTCTGGACACGTTCCAACTTATGAATATCCTTTCTGAACTGTGGTGCCCAGAACTGGACACAGGTTCCAAAGCAGAATAAAGTGGTACTATCATTTCCCTTGACCCTATTCCTCTTGGTGCATCCTAGAATCACATTGGCCTTTTTGGCTGTCACATCACACTGTTTTTGGCTGTCACATCACACTGTTGACTCATGTTCAGCTTGTGATTTACCAAGACTGCTAGATCTCTTTCACATGTAACATGTGGGTGTCACATGGCCCTTTTTATGGCAGTCCAGCGTGCCACTGGAGCTCTCACTGAACCCTTCCGTAGCCTCCAGCAGCCCCCAAAAATAGCCTCCCTATTTTCATCTGAAGAAGCACTAGAACTACCTAAGCACATTTTAAATACTGTTTTGGGGTGGGGTGGGGTCTCCCACTCTAAATAGCTAAAAAGCAAACAGCCTATGAGATGACAGAGAGTGATGCAATGTTAATTCCAGTTGCCCAACATGGAGGCCATAATGGTACGCTCCTTCTGAGCTGTGGAGGAGCCAAAATTGGGGTGATGGAACCCCTCACTTAGCTCTAGACCATGTCCACCTCTGTGTTAGAAGAAGCTGACTATGATAAAGTTGCAAGGCATGTCTTCACTGACTGAGCTCACTCTTCCAGGACAGGTGGTTCCTGCACTCTCTGGGAATGATCTGCTACCTTGACTGCTTTTCTACCTTCATGTCCACCATGTCCACCATCACAGGGACATCTGGTAGGGATGCAGGAGAGGACCTTCTTGGTGGCTGATCCCAGAATGAGAAACCTCCCTCCTCATTTTCCTTCCC
Source organism: Ctenosaura bakeri (assembly GCA_948474755.1). NCBI lineage: Eukaryota > Metazoa > Chordata > Lepidosauria > Squamata > Iguanidae > Ctenosaura > Ctenosaura bakeri. The sequence goes on from CAOLHI010001420.1 coordinate 329,146, forward strand.
TTGGCAGGTGAAGACTTTGTTGTTTGTTTCATTCAACAGGCCTTTTGGGAACTGTTTACAGGGAAAGAGCCCTGTTGTCCATGCTTCTTGCTTTTAGTAGTTATGTTTTCAAACTGATTTTAATTCTATTGATAGTTGGTTGACTCTGTGCCTTTCTGCACTAGACTGTTATAGTGCTATTATTTTACTTTCAACATCCTTTGGAATCCTGGGCTTTGCAGTTTAGGGAGGGGCCTCAAAGTTTACCTCCATTGTCTACCTACTTAAAAAAAAAAATAGCACATGAAAGCAGGTGAAATACTTCAGAGTCTTCCCTGATTAATTTTGCTTTGCCATTTTCTGCACATCTCTCCAGCTTGTTACCAGGACCATCTCAAATTTAATTACAGCTTATTTGGCACCTCCTGACAGATCTTTGCACTAAAAGTGGAGAATTACACCTCCCCAAGGTGACGCACAAGGAGGAGGGGATGTCTTTCCCTGGGCTTCCTGAAGAATTGGATGAGAAACACATCACACGGTACATTGCAAGCTTGGGATGTGGCAAAAAACCAACAACTGTTGCAAAGCTGAATTTCAAGCTGAAGATGAGATTGCAAACAGAGGGCCTGGCCTCTCTGGTGATGTATTTCATACACTGAATCAACTGCTGTTTTGGAAATATCAATAGAGAGAGAGGAGGAGGCAGCCAGCACTCCAAAAATTCATTCCGCCGCTGAAACTATTAATTGAATTATTCCATGAGAGAGTTCACTTCTGTCCTGTTCACAGAGGGAAGACACTGAACTTAGCCTGTGCTATAGATAGAATGAATATTTGGAAATATTTGAAAAATTTTTTTGAAAAACATGTTTCTTGAGTGTTGAAAAACCCAGATAGGAAGAAATCTGGTCTCACAAGGATTTTTCCAGTTCAGGATTTATTCTGTGCAGCAATTTCTATGCAGCAAACATTTTTCTGCACCAAAATCACAGCAAATGTTTGTCTCCTGCACTGGAAATATTTTCCTTTAAAAGCAAACAAAGAAAAGGGACAAATTTTTGCATAGAATTCTGTGCTCAGGAAAGAGCATTTTCTGCATGGAAAACAATATTTTTACACAGAAATATTATTTTCTGTAGCGAGAATGCTGTTTTCAGTGAAAAAAAATGCCATGCCTGAATTTTGCACAAAATAAGTCCTGATCTGCAAATAGTCTTTGAAAACTGCACCATTTTTAAAGACTTTCTTGCAGCAGAAAGAAGATGGACAAACATTCATTGCTTCCTTCAAGAAGGAAATTAGCAAATAATTACACCCCTCGTTTGTGTGAGGATTAAATAAGGAAAGATGGGGAAAGAGGGAAAAAATGTTCTTCCTTTGACTTCAGACTAATTTCTCCTTGATTCAACAAGGAGAGAAGGTAGAGGAACCAGCTCGAAAAAAAAAACCCTCTCTGTGCTCATTGCAAATACTAATGGACCAGAAGCAGACAGTATGACCAACTTGGAGAGGGAAGTGCTGACAAATTCCAATCAGATTTTAGTCTTTGGCTTCTGAAAGCCTCTTTCCAAATTGGAAAATTAATGAGGAAGCCTGCCTAGATAGAGCCACCAATCCATTTGAACTGTCGGTTTCAGCCTTTCTTGGATAGAAGACAAAGAACCAGCTACAATGGTGGCGGGCACAAAATAAGGATATCGGCACCCAACTAGAATTCTGCCTCCAGAATTATTCTTTTTCTGTCATTCCCCAGATTTTGAACATTACAGTGTGTGATACAGTGAAAACTACTCACACCTCAACCTTCTATATTTGTTCTGTTTAGCTTCCCTGGGTCACTTTTCTTGCCTCCTTTCTTTGGATGTGTAAACTGTACTTCTAAATACCAAAATGAAGTTTTAAATTACTGCCGTGCTAGATATTTGGAAATTTCATTTGGGGAAAAATTTCATTTGGGGAGCCCAAAGTTGTACTGGGGGAGAAATTTCCCTTCCTCCCACACAAAATAGCAACACCAAGAGCCAGTGGGGTGTCAGTGGTCTGAGTGTTGGACTTAGATGGAATCTCTTTTCCTGGAGTTTGAATCCATCCCTCCATGTCCTAGTCTCTGGAGCAGCAGAAAACAGGCACGCTCCATCATCCATATGACATCCCTTCAAATATTTAAACATAGCTATCATGGTGCCTCCTAACTTTCTCTCCTCCAGGCTAAACATCCCCTGCTCCCTAAGCTACTCCTCATAGGGCTTCATGGTTTCCAGGTCTTTTACCATTTTGGTCAACCTGCTCTGGATACGTTCCAGCTTGTCAATATCCTTTCTGAATTGTGCTACCCAGAACTGGACACAGGATTCCAAGTGAGGTCTGACCAAAGCATTGGTCACTGAATGTAAATTCAATGTAAATTCAATGAATGTAATGTATTCATTTAATGTAAATGCTTTTTGAACTTTGAACTCAAGTGTGCAGCCACTGAAGTAAACTGAGGACAAAGGGGGAAGGGAGGAGAAGGAGACTGAAACTGAGATGTTTTAAAACAGTGGTCCTCAACCTTCCTAATGCCGTGACCCTTTAATACAGTTCCTCACATTGTGGTGATCCCCAACCACAAAATTATTTATTTATTATTTACAATGCCTCCCCCCCCCGGCGAAGGCCGCCTCGCCAGCCAGGAATGGGGGGCGGGCAGGGAGGGAAAGAGGAGCCGCGCATCTCCCCCAGGAAAAAACTCTGAGACACCCCCCCGGGCTCTGCTTCTGCTTCGCTCTCGTTTCTGCTGGGGGGGGCAGTGTGGGAAAAGTTTCCAGAGTGTCGACCCTGGCCGGGGGGGGAGGAATCCCAGCGCCTTTGTCTTTTGCACCAGGCGCAGCTCACCCCTCCGGAAAAGTGCCGCCTTGCAGTCCCCTGGCCCTTCCGCAGCCCCCCCCGTGGCGAGTGGGGCAGGGGCCGTGGCGAGGAGGGGTCCTGCTCCCCGTGCTGCTGCCACCCCCCCAAGCTGGCCCGTCAGATGGGAGGTTCTCCCGGTAGTGGAGAAGGGGAGCAATTTCAGTCCCTTCTGAACAGGGGGCAGGAGGACGCGAGCGTGTGGCTCACGCTTGCGCACCACCACTCCTGCTGTGGTGATGCTGTGGCCGCACGCGCTCCTGCCAAAGGGGGCAGGAGGACGCGAGCGCATGGTTCGTGCTTGCGCACCACCACCGAGGAGGGAATGTAGCCTAAATACATATTTTCCGATGGTCTTAGGCGACCCCTGTGAAAGGGTCGTTTGACCCCCAAAGGGGTTGCGACCCACAGGTTGAGAACTGCTGTTTTAAAAGCAGATGGACAACTAGAGAACTAGTCAGGATCATTCTTGCCAAATCAAGACAGCTGGAGGATATGGTACTGTGAAAGTGCAAACTCTAGCACCGTGGGAATTACACATGTGATAAAAAGTCCAGCAAAAATTTGCTTGACGTTGAGGTGGAGAGCAGCTAAGACTTACTCCCACCCCACAAACAGAAACACTATACAGTTGTTTCTGCACACTTGTACTTTTAACATCCGTTGACTTGATTAGTTGATGATTTATTTTCCACCACCACCACCACCACCACCACTATGCCAATTTTAATAAGGACTTGTAAGTGCCGCCTCGTGTTCACAGTCTCTCTGCAAACCTTGTGAGACCGTGAGAGACTACAAAGGCAAGGCAAGGCTTCTATGTCCTATTAATAATGGCATAGGGCAGCAGTGGAGGCAGCAGCAAGCCCCACCAGCTGCCTGCTTCTATCTTGTAAAGGAACCCCACCACCTTGAAGCCAGAACGGGATAGCTGGCATGTTCTGCACCAGGTATTCAAATGTATTGTGTACTATATATTTGAATCCATGGTATGTTGAATCTGTGAATTACACTTTTTGTGTGTGTGTGTTAAATATGTATCTTTTGGGGGGCAGGATAGAGATATTTGTGTTTTTTCCACTTTTGCAAGGGCCAATTTCCCTAACCCCTGCAAATCTGGAGGAACAACTGCAAAATGACTGATTGTATATCCTTGATTTCTGTTCTTCTCCTCCTGTGTTAGCCCTTCAGATTCCACATCCATCCATCCATCTCTACAGATAAGCAACACAATCTGCCACTGCCTCTCTCGTCTTCTACTTCTTCTCCCTCTTTCAACCAAAGACGGAGTGGTCTCTGGTGGCCTCAATTCACTAAATAAAATCCACCTTGAAGGCCACCTGTAATAACATCGGCATGGAAAAACTGACATTCCTCTGGCTTCCCATCGGCCTTGGCGTTGTTTGTTTGTGGATTAATAACGTTGACACTCCGCTGCGTTATTGATCGCACGCTCTGCACAACAGCAAAATGCTAAAATAAATTAATGAACAGATGATAGCACAGCTCTGATGAACTTGCATAGCATCCAGGGGTCAGTGGCTGGGAATAGAGCAAGTTCTGAAGGTGGGAGATGGAGGGGGCAGGTGGGAGAGGGGCAAGAGCATCTGAAGTTGACTGCACTAAGATGCTCACACCCTAGCAAAAGGAGATTCCTTTCCACCCCTGCTTAACAGCTTTCACTATCAGGTTACGGAAGACTTGTAGAGCTGAAAGAGACCCCGAGGGCCATCTAGTCCAACCCCCTTCTACCATGTAGCCAGACACCATCAAACACTCCCTATAGATGACCTTACAGCCCCTGTTTAAAAATCTCCAAAGGAGGTGCCACCATACTCCCAGGCTCCAGCATATTACACTGTGGAATTATGCTTACTCTCAGGAAGTTCTAAGATTTACGTGGAATCTCTTTTCCTGAAGTCCGAAGCCACATGTCCTAGTCTCTGAAGCAGCAGAAAACAAGCTTGCCTCATCTTCCATATGGCATCCCTTCAAATATTTAAACCTTTTAGCCTTTTCTTCTCCAGGCTAAACATCCTTAGCTCCTTAAGCTGCTACTCAATGGGCATGGTTTCAGGCTTCTGACTATTTTAGCTGCCCTCTTCCAGAAACATTCTGGCTTGTCAATGTCCTTCCTGAATTGCAGTGTCTGTCTGACCAAAGCAGAATAGAGTGGTACTATTACTTCCCTTGACACAGATCTTGGTGGTAGACTTTCCTTCACTAATGTGGACCCTTTGACTGCAGATTTCCTGTATCCATGGGAGGCTGAACTAATTGCCCTTTGGAGTACTTTCAGAACCTGAACTTCTAGGATTCTGTGAAAGTCAGATCTTCTGTTCCTCCTGCCAACAGAGGAACTGCCTTACCTACCAATGTCCCAGTGACCAGGGGAGGCAGAGACAACCAAGAAGGTTGTCCCAGGTTCAAATCTGCCTCTGCTGCAAATTTAACGGACCTCTAAAAAAAGTGCTCAAACCTATCCTCCAAAATAGATTCAGCACTTTGGAGAGAGGCTTTAATGTTTGGTCTGATATCCAGAGTGGGTTCACCATAGCACTGACATGGGAGCACTCAGCTGGACCTATGCCTTCACTCAGAAAGAAAATTCAAAAGATGAGAGGAATCTTGTATTAAGTGCATCAAAGTCCCCTGCAAGCCCTTATGAGTGCTAGAATTTGTATATATATATATGCCAGCAATTTGTATATGCCAGCAATTTGTATATATGTAAATTCCCTAAATAAGTGGTTAGACATTTTGGTCAGACTCAGAACGTCCCAATTCAGTTCAAGGCTGCAGGATCAGAACTGGGCACGCAGAATTGTGGCAGATGGCAATGCACAATTTGCCCACAGCACATGATGCATGGATGTCCCTTGCATTTGCAGATGCACAGGGTTCACACAGACACACAGGGCATTTGTTCCTCTTTGGGCTGCACCTTTCATTCTTCATCTCAATTGCACAAAGTGGCCATTCAATACAATGGCTGCACAGAAAAATTAAAGCGTAATCCTACATGAAGGAATGTACGTTACTCAGCCCCGAGGCAAGATCTCATCACATGCCACTGGACACTGACTAAAAATCCCTACATTTCCTCCCCACACCTACACATATCTAAACCAACCAAACCACAAAAAAGTGGCTTTGAAATAATCCGGTTGCATTAGCTCCTGCGGGTTTCTAGTTCACCTGCTTCTCCCTCCCCAAGTAACTCATTTCCTGCTTCTCCAGCCTTGGCTGCTTCTTTCTCAGACCTCCCCAGTTACTCTCTCAGCCTTAAGTGTAGATTCTGCCCCCTTACTCATTCGTCTTGTTTTCCCACTTATTTATATTCTACCTTTCCTTCAAAACTGGGACTTGTGGTGGCTTACAGAAATTAACTACCGATAAGAGCACATGCAAATACTATGTGAAAAAAAATATACAAAAATTAAAATGCAATTAAACTGTCCATAGAATTAAAATGAGTCTATTAAAAGGATCAAAGATAAAAAGTCAATAAAGCAGCATGCTATTAAAACCCCTTGCAGTCAATTCCTTAAAGCCTGTTGGAAAAGAAAAGTATTCAATTGCTGAGAGAAGGTCAGGGAGGAGAGAGTCCTCCTGGTGGAAGCTGCAAAAACTGGGAGCAACCACCAAAGAGGCCTTCTCCTGAATTCCCAGCGGATGTACCTGTAAAGGTGTTAGGACTGAGAGAAGGGCCTCTCCAGAAAATCCCAGGGCCCAGACAGACTCATATGTGTTTTGCATTTTGTTAGTGATATCAATGTAAGTAGATCATGCTATATATGTGTAGAGTGAACTATTAACTCTAGCACAACAGACATGTTCTGTTGATAGCAGCAGAAGCAAAGTTGTGTACTGATGTTGCATGCTGTGCACTGAAAATTACAGTTGCACTTTGTGTATTGTGTATCTGGTACTGTTTCGTCAGTGGAAGTATACCTCAACTTCTTAGTTATCTGGTATACCAAATACCTTAGCGGCACCAGATCCCAGCTCATCTGGGAAGCTATGCAGGGTCAGGTCTGCCTGGGAAATCACGTGCTTTACACTATATTTCAGAGGAAGGAACTGGCAAAACCGCCACTGAAGATTCCTTGCCTAAGAAAATCCTAGGAAATTCAAGAGGTCACCATAAGTTGACACGTGACTTGAAGGCAGATAGAGGCACACACAACTAGATACCCTAAAGGTACCAGATCCTGTTTGGTTTTGGAAGCTAGCAGGGTCACCTCTGGCTACTACTTGGATGGGAGACCACCAGTGTATGCCAGGTGCTGCAGGCTATATGTCAGAGGAAGGAACTGGCAAAACCAACTCTGAGGATTCCTTGCCTTAAAAAAAAAATCCCCAGGAAATTCATGAAGGTGACCATAAGCTGACAGGTGGATTGAAGGCATATATATGCAGATGCATGAATCTTCTGGAGACATCAGACTGGCCATGGAGTCTGAGGTTGCGTGCCTCCCTATAAGATTATTTAAAACACCTCAGGCTTTTTAATTAATTCTTATCCTCTGGGTCTCTCGGTTTTTACAATCTCTGTGTTTTACTCTGGGGTCCTGCAAACTTTATCTGGTTGTAATATTTTACGTTGCCTTTGATTGTATGGCTTTACATTCTATTTTGCATTTAAATTGTGTTTGCAAATGTTTATGCATTGTAAGCTGCCCACTGAACTTTGCTTTGGGCAGCAATGGAATGCAGACAATCAAATAAATAAAATAAGAAATATATATCGGTTAAGTTGTTGGCCCAGGAGGTGGGGCATTTATTCTGAAGGCCCAATCTCTATGAACTACCAGCCTTCCAAGGCTGGACCCCTTCCTAACTCTATTCCAAAGGGACATTCAACTCTTGGATGCTTCCATCTGCATTCATATTAACTGACAATGATGTTGACTTCGTAAACTACAGAGGTTCCTAAATGCAACAAAATCCAAAATCCACCAGCAGAGATGCTTTATTTTGGGCCAACTCCAAAGCACTAAATGCATTATGCAAGCTCTCAAAGCTTCACTGGCTTCTTCATCAGATAAAAATCATACCGTAGAGCCACAGGCCTACATTGTGTCTGAGATGTTGTCAGTTGAGATGGCACTGATGGATTTTAATGCAGGCAGAGGCCTCTCTCCTGACTGCTCATGTGAGGATAGAGACAAAGAGCAATACAATACAGGTAATAAAATTAGACCCAGAGTGGCATAGTGGTTCAAACATTGGATTATGACCCCAAACACCAGGGTTCAATTCCCCACTCCACCATGGAAACCCTCTGGGTAACCTTGGGTGCATCACACACTCTCAGCCCCAGAAAACCCCATGATAGGTTCACATTTGGGTTGGTACAGAAAAGTAGTTTATCTTAAGATCCAGATGTTCCTACTGTTGCCCTTTTAAGCATCTTCCACTGAGGTTTAAGTTAATTGCATTAAGATGATTGTGAGTATCATTTCTATCCAGCCGCAGCCACGTTGAGCATGCAGTGAAATGTGTGTGTGTGTGTTGAACTCTATCCTGAAAATAGTTTCAGAACCCCTGGACAGCTCCTTGGAAGCCTGCTATAAACCTTTTAGTGGACCTCTGCATTGCACCTCTGAGACATGGAAAGCCCCACCCACCACTGGGTGGGATTTCAGTGAATCCGGCCTCCATTTCATTGCAGATGGCACAGGAGTTGTCCAAGGTGCTGAAGCCAATCCCTGCAACTGACTTCAGCACCACAGATAGCTCATGTCTCTCTGTGTGCCTTCAGACTGCCTGTTGCAACCCCACGAATTTCCCAGGGTTTTCTTAGGCAAGCAATTCTAAGAGGTAGTTGTATCATTTCTTTCCTCTGAAATGCAGCCTAGAGCATCTGGCATTCCTTGGTGGTTTCCTATCCAATTACTAACCAGAGCTGATCCTGCTTAGCTTCCAAGATCAGATGGGATCTGATGCCTTTAAGGATTAGTTGTGTGCATGTCTGTGCCTTCAGGCTGCCTGTTAACTTATTTCATAGGGTCTTGCTTCCAAGGTAAGACAGGATCTAGTATCTTTAGGGTGTTAAGGCCGATAAAATAATTTTTTTAAAAAAAATTCATGCTAATCCCTTTATCAGGCCAACCAAAAGGTGCAAATATATATTATGGCAGCTTTTGAAACTTAGAGGCTTCTTTGACAGGTATGGAGGTCAAGAGACAATTTAAGGGAAGAAAGGTGAGGATGGAGGGTTGCAGAGTTGCATCTTTCTTAAGATCTTGTCAAAGCTGAGTTTAAGACAGTGGTGGAGGGAGGTCTGATGTAGGTAACAGCCACCCTCCTTGCTGGCCATGAGGTGTTTGGGACACAAAAGCAAGGCAAGACAGTACCCTTTATTATCCATTGTCAGAAGCAAAAGCTGCTCCTTTGAGATCTAGCCCATGACTGCCCCATACAAAGCTACAAGCCCCTTTATAGACAGAATATAGTGAGTCCTTTGAGAAGCCTCTGTATTGACCCACCTGGAAAGAAATTCAGGCACTGTAAAAGGCCTAACAACCAAAAGGCACCAGATCCCATCTGATCTTGGAAACTAAGCAGGGTCAGCTTTGGTTAGTACTTGGATGGAAGACTGCCAAGGAATACCAGGTGTTGTAGGCTGTATATTAAAGGAAGGAATTAAAATAAATGTCAGCATCAGAAAACCCTATGAAATTCATGGGTTTGCCATAAGTAAACAGGTGACTTGCATACACACACAAAAGGAAAAACTTCTTTCTCTTTTCCTGTTGTTGAAGACAAATATTTTTTAAACAAAATTCAGGCTGGCCTTGGGTTTATAATGCATGTGGCAGAAAGTGCTTTTAATGGGCTTCTGTTTTTCTTTTTTAAACCATGCTTTAATAGTGCATTATATTGTTTTAACCTTGTGTATTTTTTAACTGAACTGCCCTGTAAATTCTTTTAAATGTTTGAATGTTGTTGTTTTTTAAAAAAACTCTACCCTTTCTTTTAAATATGTGCAGGCTGCCTTGGATCCTGCAGAAGAAGGAAGGTGGGATATCAATCCAAGTAACTAAGTAAATAAATAAATATATGTCAGGGACAAGCCATTTTCATAGAATCATGGAATCATAGAAATGTAGAGTTGGAAGAGACCCCAGGGGCCATCCAGTCCAACCCCCTGCCATGCAGGAACACCCTCAAAGCACTCCCGACAGATGGCCATCCAGCCTCTGCTTAAAAACCTCCAAAGAAGGAGACTCCACTACACTCCGAGGCAGCAGCCTATTCCACTGCCGGACAGCCCTGACTGTCCGGAAGTTCTTCCTGAGATTTAGGTGGAATCTCCTTTCCTGCACCTTGAATCCATTGCTCCTTGTCCTGGTCTCTGGAGCAGCAGAAAACAAGCCCTCTCCTTCCTCTACGTGGCATCCCTTCAAATATTTAAACATGGCTATCATGTCGCCTCGAAACCTTCTCTTCTGCAGACTAAACATACCCAGCTCTCTAAGCCTATCCTCATAGGGCATGGTTTCCAGGTCTCTCACCATTTTGGTCACCCTCCTCTGGACTTGCTCCAGCTTGTCAATAACCTTCTTGAATTGGGGTGCCCAGAACTGGACACACTATTCAAGATGGGGTCTAACCAGAGCAGAGTAGAGTGGTACCAGTACCTCCCTCAATCTAGACACCATACTCCTATTGATGCAGCCGAGAATTGCATTGGCTTTCTTGGCTGACGCATCACACTGCTAACTCATGTTCAGCTTGTGGTCTATGAAGACTCCTAGATCCCTTTCACGCGTACTGCTATCCAGCCATGTGTCCCTCATCCTATATTTCTGTATTCCATTTTTTCTACCTAAGTGTAGGACCTTACACTTCTCTCTGTTGAATTTCATTTTGTTCGCCTTGGCCCAGCTCTCCAATCTATCCAGGTCATTTTGAATGTTGACCCTGTCCTCCGGCGTATTAGCAACCCCTCCCAATTTGGTATCATCTGCAAATTTGATGAGCATGCCCTCTATTTCTTCATCCAAGTCATTTTGGTTGGCCTAACAACAGCATCATTGTGATATGTGGTTTGTTTTTTTGTTTTTTTGCTGTACTGTGGAAATTATATTTTTGCATATTAATAATTATGCATCGTATTTTATTTACAGTTTTGTTGTGCATATCACCGTAAGGAAACCTTTTCTTCCGGGGTGGAAGAAAAGATGCAAAATGTATGAGTAAAAAGTTGGTGGCGGTGGAGTGAGGAAAGGGGTGTGGAGATTGAAGGAGCGCTATGTTTGCTGGAAGTTACCGCAAATCTGTCAAGTTTCCACTTATAAATCCTGTCATTTTATACTTCTCCTCACAGCAGGAAGACTCTTGCAAACACTAGACCTGCTGAGCCTGCTCTTCTCCACAGCCAGAACTTTTCTCACATCGATCATCTATGGAGCCAGCTGTGAGCCAGTCGCGTTTTCCAGAGCACACAACTTCAGAGGGGACCCAACTCCTCTGCCCTTTGATAGATCCATGGCTACTAGCCTTTCCGCCTTGATGGCTAAGGCCAAGCGGAGTTGACTGTTGAGGGAACTAATAGACCCACTCTATTCTGCTTTTGTCACACTCCAGTTGGAATCTTGTGTCCAGTTCTGGGCACCTCAATACAAGAAGGATATTGACAAGCTTGAATATGTCCAGAGGAAGGTGACCTGGCAACCAAAACAGTAGAAGGCCTGGAAACCATGAAGCTCTCTCAGGATGATCTTAAGGAACTGGGGATGTTTAGCCTGGAGAAGAGACGGTTAAGAGGGGACATGATAGCCATGTTTATATATGTGAAAGGATGTCATATGGAGGGTGGAGTAAGTTTGTTTTCTGCTTCTCCAGAGACTAGGACACAGAGCAATGGCTTCACACTACAGGAATATTCTATCTAAACATTAGAAAGGAATTCCTGATGGTTGGAGCAGTTTGGCAATGAACTACACTGCCTTGGATGGCCATCTGTCAGAAGTGCTTTGATTATGTCTTTGTGTCTTCCTGAACGGGATCATAGAATCATCCAGTTGGAAGAGACCCCAGGGGCCATCAAGTCCAACCCCTTGCCATGCAGGAACACCCATCAAAGCATTCCCAACAAATGGCCATCCAGCCTCTGCTTAAAAATCTCCAAAGAAGGAGACTCCACCACACTCCCAGGAAGCATATTCCACTGACAGACAACTCTGACCATCAGGAAGTTCTTCCTGAGGTTCAGGTGGAATCTCCTTTCCTGCAGCTTGAATCCACTTTGGGTTCTACGATTCTATGATATTTCTTCATTTCACCCATGCCCTTTGGGACAACCGGAAGGAAGACAATCATTCCTTCCATGTAGTGGTGCTGTTGTTTTTGTTGTTAGTCCACTTTTTCCTAATCTGGGACTCCAGGCAGCATACAACAGTGAAAAGCGAAATTAAAAATTAACGGCATACAAAAAACAATTAAATCATCATAAAATTAGAAGCCAGTTAAAACAAATTCAAACAGCAACAACAAATAAGAGTTTAGCACATTCTATAAGACCTGCTTCCACTAAAAAATCAATTCTCAAAGGCCTGCCCAAAATTTTTAAAAAAGGGGGCAGTCTTTCTACTTGTGGAAATATAGTAAAGAGGGTGCCTGTCTATCCTTATGGGAAGGGAGTTCCAAAGGATCTGGAGCAGCCACTAAGGAGGCTTTATCTCCCGTGTTCCCACCAGATCTGCCCATAAAGACAGTGGGACAGAGAGCAGGACCTCCACAGAATATCTCAGTCAGGTCTGTATGGGAGTGTGTGTGTGTCTGTGCATGGGCTTTCAAGTCCTCTGTCAACTTATGGAGACCCCATGAACTTCACAGGGGTTCTCTCAAGCAAGGAATCCTCACAGAGGTGGTTTTTCCAGTTCCTTCCTCTGAAATAAAGTTTACAGCACCTGGTATTCATAGAATCATAGAGTTGGAAGAGACCCGAGGGGCCATCGAGTCCAACCCCTTGCCATGCAGGAACACCCTCAAAGCACTCCCGACAGATGGCCATCCAGCCTCTGCTTAAAAACCTCCAAGGAAGGAGACTCCACTACACTCCGAGGCAGCGGATTCCACTGCCGGACAGCCCTGACTGTCAGGAAGTTCTTCCTGAGGTTCAGGTGGAGTCTCCTTTCCTGCAGCTTGAATCCATTGCTCCTTGTCCTGGTCTCTGGAGCAGCAGAAAACAAGCCCACTCCCTCCTCTACATGGCATCCCTTCAAATATTTAAACACTGGTGGTCTCCCATCCAAGTACTAAACCAGGGCTGACCCTGCTTCGCTTCCAAGATGAAATGGGATCTGGTGCCTTTAGGGAAGAGCATGGTCCTTCAAGTAACCTGGGGCCATTTCTGCACTAGCCTGTTATAGCGCTATTATTCCACTTTCAACAGCCTATGGAATCCTGGGGTTTGCAGTTTCGGGAGGGGCCTGCGAAATGGCCTTGGGCCTGAGCCATACAGGGCTACACAACTGATGTAGTCAACCTGTAATGGATCACCCTGATTTCATCAAAAGGGTGTATTAGAGTCACGTTCCAAAAATCAAGAAAGAAACAGGGAAAAGGTCACTTGATCTGTGGAGCAGGTCTCCTTTACTAGTAACTTCTCTGAAAAGCTACATGGAAAAGCCATTTTAAAATTATTATTTATTTATCGAGCAGTATTTTTAATTGCTGTATATTGACTTATTTTTTTAAAATTCTTTTACATAAATAAAAGAATTTTATATAAATTCTTTTATATAAATGTTAAATAAAACAACACAGTCATAAATATTACACTATATAAATAATACAACAGGTAGACATACACACCTAAATCTATATTGACCTATCCAAAACAATCAATGACATACAAATATATTTATACATACAACTATATACATATCCATACAAACATGTATTTCTCTCGTATATTAAAACAAAAAAAAAACTTTTTAAATGGTGTCTGTTATTTCTCAGCCTTCTAGCTAACATTTTAATTCAAAATTAGTTAAAGACATTTAATTACATCTGGTGTAATTAAGTCATTTCTAAGAAACACCTCAAGTACATCTTCTAAGCTATCCAGATAAAGAAAAAAGCAATAATAACTCCAACAAAAGAAAAGTTGCAAGTAGAAATTTATTACAAGATAACATATAAAGAAAAGTCATTTGCAAAGGTGTATCCAGAAGAATCTTTCACATTTTATGCCATTCTCTCCCCAGCCTTAAGGGTATTCTTTCCCCAAACTAACTTACTTATTTATTTATCTGTCCACTCATATTCATTCATTCATTCATTCATTCATCCATTTATTATATTTGTATGCTGCCTTTCTTCCAGAGTGGGACCCAAGGTGGCTTCCAACAATAAATCAGAGACATTAAAAACATCTAAAACAATTAAAATCATTACAAACGTATAAGGTTATAAACACCTAAAACAATATTCAATTTTTAAAACAAGTCAATAAATAAATAAATAAAGCTCCCCACCCCATATAAAAGCGTGCTTTAAAAGAAATGGTTTGGTCTGCTGGTGAAAGGTGAGTAGGGAGGGGGTCCGCCTAGCCCCCCATGGAAGAGCGTTCCACAGGGTGGGAGGAGCTGCTGAGAAGGCTCTCTCCTGTCTCCTCACCCGGCGAGCCTTGGATGGTGGGAGGACCAGGAGAAAGCTTTCTCCAGCAGATCTTAGGGCTCTAGCTGATTTGGACAGGGAGATATGGTCTTTCAGACATCCTGGGCCTAAGCTATTTAAGGCTTTGACTTGTGCCCGGAAACAAACAAGTAGCCAGTGGAATTGTTAGAATCATAGAATCATAGAGTTGGAAGAGACCCCAGAGGCCATTGAGTCCAACCCTCTGCTATGCAGGAACACCCATCAAAGCACTCCCAACAGATGGCCATCCAGCCTCTGCTTAAAAACCTCCAAAGAAGGAGACTCCACCATACTCCCAGGCAGCATCTTCCACTGCTGGACAGCTCTCACTGTCAGGAAGTTCTTCCTGAAGTTCAAGTGGAATCTCCTTTCCTGCAGCTTGAATCCATTGCTCCCTGTCCTGGTCTCTGGAGCAGCAGAGAACAAGCCCGTTCCCTCCTCAACATGACATCTCTTCAAATATTTATACATAGCTATCCTGTCCCCTCTTAACCTTCTCTTCTGCAGACTAAACATTCCCAGCTCCCTAAGCCGCTCCTCATAGGGCTTCATGGCTTCCTGACCCTTCACCATTTTGGTTGCCCTCCTCTGGACAGATTCCTGCTTGTTGACATCATTCTTGAATTGAGGTGCCCAGAACTGGACACAGTATTCCAAATGAGGCCTAGCCAATGCAGAATAGAGTGGTACCATTACTTACCTCGATCTAGACACCATACTCCTATTGATGCAACCAAGAATTGTGTTGGCTTTCTTGGCTGCCGCGTCACACTGCTGACTCATGTTCAGCTTGTGATCTACCAAGACTCCAACATCCTTTTCACATGTAAAAACATAACTCCTTTGTTTTAACAAGGGAGTTATGTGGTTCCTGTAACTGACTCCAGTCAGCATTTTAGCTCCTGCATTTTGAACCTACTGACGTTTCTGAACAATTTCCAAAGGCAGCCCTGCATAGCGCACGTAAGGCCGAAATTTGCAAAAAATTAAAAAGAATACACCAATAAATGCATTGAGTTACTTAAAAAACCCCGACAGCAATGAGTATTGGCACTGAAATAAGAATGCAGAAGCAACATTGTGTAATGTTTCCCTACGGCAGACACAAAGTTATGATGTTGTGCCATGCGCCATCTCCTGACCTGACCTCCTAACCCATCTAAATATCCCAGCAGCCGTACTGAGGGATGAAATCTTGCAACTCTGACGTGTGGGGTGCATCCAGATCCCTCCCATCAGCGAGCTGGGGTGTGATGAGCAGAAGCAGGGAACCTCCTAAGGTCCCACTACAGCTCCTTGTCGGACCATAGCTTGCTGGTGGGATGGGGCTGGACATGTCACCCTCCAGCACTCTGCACACAAGCACAGCAGAACTCTGTCCCTCAGTATGGCTGCCTGGATCTTAAGGGGGTTTAGGGAGCATTTGTGGTTGTGGCAACAATCATAAATGTGAATTGTGGCAACAATCATAAATGTGAATACCAACACACACAGAAATTTACTGCTGCTCAAAATGTAAAAGATAATTATTACAAACTATTTCACAGATGGTATATGACACCAGAAAAGTTAAAGACAATTTACAAGACGGGTACAGGTCAATGTTGGAAATGTCAAGAGAACTCTGGTACACTATTTCATATGTGGTGGTCATGTCCCAAAGCACAAAAATACTGGAAAGAAATACACAAGAAAATAAGTTTAATTTTGAAGATTGAATTTGGGATGATACCTGAATTTTACTTGTTAAACATGACATATATATTTGATGGAACATCAGTCAAGAAATATTGGAGAATAATATTATAGATGGTGATGATGGCCTGCATTGAGTACGCACGACTTTGGAAAAGTGAATCTACACCTACTATTGAACAGTGGTGGACAACCTTTATGGAAAATAGAAATGCGGACATTTTTACGCAAAGACTAAAAGGGAAATCAGATGAAGACATTAACAAAGAGTGGAAGATTGTCACTGATTTGGGTTGGGTGTAGACAGAAGGGAATACATAAATCATGATATCAAATATTATACAGGGTAATAATCATTGAAATATCATGTAACAAGTAAAGTAGAGAAATATAGCAGGAACTAACGAATTATTGAATATTAACATTTTATTGCGATACGTGTCAAATAGAGGGAATATTAATAATTGTAATCCAGAAAGGAAAGGAAGAAGAAATAATATTGCATGTAAACATTACAGAAATAATGATTTGTTTTATTTGTTGAAACTTTAATAAAATTATATATAAAAAAATAAAATAAATGTGAATACCAAACAATTATGAGAGTTTAAGCCTAGCTTACAATCTTGTACCTGCCTAAAAGGATGTGCCGGCCAATGGATGTCCAGGATCACCCCACTTATCTGGCAGGTCAGGGACCGGAGCACTGTCAGAAAGCAGAAATGGTGCTATTCAGGTTTTACTGGAGTACAAGCCCAGAGGCCACCCTGGCTGTGGATGATGAGGGTTGTAGTGTCACACATCTAGGAAGCACCTGGTTGAGAAGAAGATACAGCCTGCTGCTGTGTGCCATTTGAAGGATTCTTCAAAGAGATTGGCATATAATGTGTTTGTGCTCTCCATCCACATCTGCTGCTGTTTATTATAAGCTACCCCTTATCAAAAAAAGGAGAGTGGAATTCATTTCCATCCAAGCCCACACCGTCTGCATCCTGGTAAGGTGTGGAGTGAGCCTGTTTACAGGCTTCTCTCTTGCACAAACAGAAATATGTGAACAAAGACACTTTAGGCCAGTGGTTCTCAACCTGTGGGTCACGACCCCTTTGGGGGTCGAGTCACCTAAGACCATCAGCAAACACATATTTCCGATGGTCTTTGGCTCGATTCCCTCCTCAGTGGTGGTGCACAAGCGCGAGCCATGTGCTTGCTTCCTCCTGCCCCCTCCTGCATATCAGATATTTACATTACGATTCATAACAGTAGCAAAATTACAGTTATGAAGTAGCAACGAAAATAATGTTATGGTTGGGGGTCACCACAACATGAGGAACTGTATTAAAGGGTCGCGGCATTAGGAAGGTCGAGAACCACTGCTTTAGGCTGTACTATTCGGCAAGATGTCCCTCCCTGAACTCCTATGCACCTTGAAATTAGTTTCAAACCTGAATTGTTTTTGAAAGGTAGAAGCTCTCATGAGGTATGCCTTTTCAACACATACATTCTCTAAAGAGGGAAGTAATCATGGAACCAGATTGGGCACCAACAGTTTTTAGAGCTTTCCTCCCCTTCCAAGAAATAATTGTCACTGCTGGGAGGATGAGGGAAAAGGGGGCTGTGTATCTGTTTGTGTAGGCAAGTTGTATTGGCATTTTTCTTGATGTTAGGGGCCTTTCTTCTCTTCCCTGCTTCCCTATTTTAAGAATCCGCTACACAATTTTGTTAGTTGTATTTTTAATCTTTCTGCTGGGAACCAACACTATGGGGATATAGGTGCCGAATTGTATGTAGCAATAGCAATAGCATTTATCTCTATACCGCTTATCAGCTGAGTGTTATCAAAGCGGTTTACAATGTATTTTAACTAATTGCCCCCAACAAGCTGGGTACTCATTTTACCGACCTGCGGAAGGATGGAAGGCTGAGTCAACCTTGGAGCCGGGCAGGATCGAACTCACAACCTTGTGGTTGCAGTACTAGCATTTAACCACTGCGCCACCAGGGCTCCTGTATAAAATGCAAAGAGCCAACAACGAAAAAGATTTCCACTTCTTAGCTGAAAAAATAAAAGAGAAAGAGAAAGCAAGCAAGCAAGCGAGCAGAAATGGTTGTGAAGAAGAGCCTATCTTCTGTAGGGAACACAAAGGACTTTCGGAGGCTTGCTTAGGACAGTCCACGTATATGCATTGCTTGTAAAATCTTTCAGCTGGTTTTGTGCCTTTTCTTCTCCTCTGAGCTCACACTGCAAGCACCTTGTGCACAATCCCAAGTGAACTTCCACAGGCAAGAAGAATTGATGGAAGCCCACTGTTTTGATCCCGGCGATACAGACAAGTTCCATTCGTTCAACCAGGGGATCTGCTTTTTCCATAGTCAAGATTTATGATCATGTGAACATGCAAGAAGCCTCAAGCGAGCCTCTGTAGGTAAAAAGAACTGACAAAAGAGCAGACCTCACGTTGAATTAATAGGACTCGTTCTTAATTTGGAAGCCTCAAAAAGAGCGAGTGGCCAGAAAACAGGGTGCCAAAAGGTGTGGGCTTCCTTTGTTTCATTCTCGCAGGCAAGAAGGAATCATTTCGAAAGCCAGAGAGATTGCAAATGTTTTTTGCAATTTATTTTTGCTGGTTTCCCATACTTCATGGCTTTGTCTGTGAAAAGTTTGTTTGTGCAAAAATATTGTTTTTGCAAAATACCCAATATTTTAAAGAGAACACAGTACCTTTGATGGAAACAGACAGCCTTCTTTAAAACCCTTTACTGGTTTTTAATGCCAAAAAAAAAAAAAAAAATGGTTTTATTGCACAAATGATTTTCATTTTTGTTTTTTTTTTCCCAGAAAAATCTCAAAATGTGAAAATTCTCCAAGGCGGTTGGGAATTGTTTACCAGGGATTTTTTTAAAAAACTTACTTTAAAAGGCCATTTTCAGAGACATCTTGATAGGAATTTTTCCACCCTGCTTTATGCCATTTTTATCAATTCTAATTAATTCAATTGATTTAACTCAATTCAATCAATTCTAACGGCTGGAGGAGGTTTTAAGTAAAAAATAAAATGAAAAAGAAAAAGGAAAGAAAAGCCTTATACAGATTATGTCTCTGAAAATCTTATATCGTTTTTGATTTAGGTTTCAAGGTTTTTCAGAGACCAATAAAACTGCTGACGGTGGAAAAAGTAAACAACAATGTATTTGGTTACTTTAAAAAACCACTATAATGAATAGCAGCAACAAAGTACTTCTCAAACCCTGCAGTGAATAATGGGAATAAACCACTTAAAAAAAAAAGTCAAATAAATAAGTTTTCAAAGTCTGGATAAGATAGTGACGTTATTTAACGTGGTACACATTTACGGGAATCTGGGGAGGAATACCGTCACCAAAGCACTGTTTCCCAATGTGTTTGCTTCTTATCCCATTGCACAACAGAGGATGTGCAATGACTTTCTGCACTCCAGTGGACTCAAGTGGCATGATGAAGCCATGGGTAAATAGTTTCTCATTACCAAGAATGTGCAAATCCATGCTCAATGATTACTCATGGAAAATGCTGCTTACAGAGCTGTAAACTGGATACGGACGTTACACCAGGGTCAAAAAACCACAACCACATGCAGAAAGGATCTCAAAAGGGCAAGGAATACCCAGAGGATGCCAGCTATATAGAGTGAACAAACTGGTACCTTCTGCTCTTTCTTTCTGTAGACAAGCAAAGGTATTTTTATTTCAGCAGGCATTCAATATGTGATCCTTGCCCGGTGGATGAAAGGTGTGGGTTATTCCTAATTTATGACGTTTGTGTGATTTGCTTGTGCTTTTAAATATGTTTTAATCACCACTTGATTGTTTAATTTGTGTTTTAACTTTTGCACATCATGCTTTTTTAAAATTATTTTTAAGTTAAGTACTGTAAGCTGCTTTGAGTTCCTCCCAGGAAAAAATTGGGATACAAATAATGAGGATGAGGATGAGGATGATGATGATGATGATGATGATGATGGCAGCTTTACTGTAGATCAGTGATTCTTAACCTTCTCTTTACCAGGGATCCTCTTTAAATATATTTTGTTGCTGTAGAACAGCGAGACTTAACTCAGGATTTAAAACCCCAAAGTACATCGAATATTTATTGAAATTTGCTCATTAAAGATCTTCAAATTTGGAGAGACAGAAGAAATAGGTAAATGCACACACTCCTATCACAATAGTTTTATTGGAACGGTTCTGTACAAATTTGTCTTTCTTCCTTTCTTTTCCTCTTTCTATTTTAACTGCAAAAACTCTTAACACTTCTTCAAGCCTTCGCAGACTCCCTGTGAGAACATTGAAGCCCCCTGGGGGGCTGTGAGCCCCAGGGTAAGAACTGCTGCTCTAGATGGAAAGCATATTTGAAAACTGTCAAAAAATGGTCAAAAATAAGTTTTTCAACTGTTAGGAAATCTTAGAATCCTAGAGCTAGAAGGGACCCCAAAGACCATCCAGTCCAACCCTCTTCTGCCATGCAGGAAAACATCATCAAAGCTCTCCCTTTGACAGATGGCCATCCATCCTCTGCTTAAAAACCTCCAAAGAAAGATGCCAGGCAGCTTATTCCACTGTTGAACTGCTCTTACCATAAAGATGTTCTTCAAAATGTTTAGCTGAAATCTCGTTTTTTGTCATTTGAATTCAAATTACAACAAAACGGGATGCCACCTAAACATTCTCCTTACCTGGATGAGCAGAATCTTAAGACAGTTGAGAATTCCCACAGTTCAGGATGTCTTCTGGGTGAAACATGCATTTTCTGTGCATAAAACAGTGTATTCTGTTCAGAAATTGACATTTCTATGCTATTTTCTGCACAGAAAAGGCCCCTTTCTGAGCGAAAAAAAATCCCCAGAGGTGCTTTTTTTTTGGCACAAAATACATCCTGATCTGTAAAAAGATTTCAAAAACTCCAGTTTTAGATAACTTTGCCTCAGAGAGGATAAAGAGCTATAAAAACCATTTGTTCTTGCTTATGAGAATGAAATTTACTGAGATTTACTTCTCTAGTTCTGCTTTAGTTGTGGCTAACCAGCAGATCAAGGCCCAAGTGTGAAAAAGACGCTTTTGTGTGAGTGTCAGAAATGGCTTACATTCTTTCCGCTTTGCAAAGTATATCCTCAAGAAATACTTCTCTCCTGTGCTCTCTTCTCTTTCCTCCAATTGCTCTTTTCATCTGATTCACTTTTCATCTCTGTTTGGAGATTTCCTGGCCCCTCCTGGAGGAATTATTCAGTTTTTAAAAGCACCAATATAAAGCAAATAAAGAATGCCTCTCAGCTGGGGAATCTTAGCCTCCCCACAACAATCACACTTAAGTGTGCCATTTCCAGACCTGCTGGCAGGAGAAGTCCCACTTTGTCACCAGCCGGGAGAGAAACTCTCTCCGTTGTTAACGCTGAACTGCTAATAAGCCTTGCGCTGGTTTTCTCAGCCAGAAAAGCTATAATTATTCTGCCCTAAAACAATCCCAGAGTCTCTGGCTACAATAAATTCTGTGGGTTCTGGGTCCATACCGATGGGAGTTTGGCTTTGGCCTTGGAATGAACTTGGATAAAAGGCTGTGGTCATAAAATGCCTGCAGGTGAAGATCCAAGCAATGTAGAAGGATGAAGGGATAAGGGAAGGTCTGAGGTCTGCAAAGAGGAGCAAATAGAGATAGCAAACGCCATCAGGATGGGCCATTCCAAAACATCCCTGGAGGTACCAACCATTTCCATATTTTGTATTACCCTCAAGCAGTGGAGTGGTGGGCGGTACCTTCTATACCAAGGGAGTGGTGAACTCACTTTGGGTTTCATTGTCAATTTTAATGAAGCCATCCAAGGTGATGGAACAGGTTTTCATCATATAGTTCAGCACCTTGGACAGCTGCCATGAAGTCTGGAATAAACTCAGAGTGGATTCACTGTCCCCACTGACATGGAAGCCATCAGAGGCCACCAAAAACAAAATAAACATCTCTTTTGTCCTGCCAGCCATGGCCAAACACGCAGCCATCCTGCCGTTACTTGACATCAAGTCAACTTCCACTTATTGCAACTGATGAATGAGACCTCTGGGAGCCCTAGTTATCAGCTGTGCATGACTGTGGCACCTCTGACTGCATCAATCTACCTATGCTGTAGTCTCCCTCTTTGCCTTCTATCTTACCAAGCATCATCACCTTTTCCAGTGAGTCATGCCACTTCATAATATGTCCTAAGTTATGGAAGCCCCAGTTTAGTCATTTTGGTTTCTTGGGGTGTTCAGGCCTGATTTGATCTTGGACCCAGCTATAGACTTCTCCCATTTATCTAACAGGTTAGAGACCAGAGCACTGGCAGAAAATGGAACTGCTTGAAAAGCAGAACCCATGTACTGTACTGTAGGGAGCATGAAGGATTTACAGAGGTTCACTCAGGACTGATTGACACACATGCTGCTTGCAAAGTCTCTCAGACAGCTTGGCATCCCTCTGCCTTAGCTTGCTTTGTATGGAAGGGGTTCCAAGCAAGCCTCTCTAGGCAAGAAGAACTGATGAAAAAGAAGAACCCCTATTAATGGAGCTGGTCCTTAATCTGGAAGCCTCAAAAGAGTGAGTTGTTAGATAATAGGCTATCAAAAGCGGGGGCTTCCTGTATTTCACTGAACTTAGAACATGCATTCTTATCCTTCTCCACAACATGTTTTAAGGACTTGCCTCCACATCTTTTTGAACTTCTCCCATGCTTTCTGGATGAATAACATCAACCTTCATTTCCTGTCCCTGGTAGATGATGTGATGATATTTTACACTCACCATGATTATGTCCTTCTGTCCCAAGAGGCCTGTTTCTCACTATTAAAGTGGTGTGATATTTTTTCTTTTAAAAAAAGAGGATCGGAGAGCTGTAAAGTACAGCAATCCAATTCTAAATGTGGCCTGCTGATCCTATCTGGTCTGAGATTGGCAGAACTAGCTTAGTTGTGCCTCCTTCTTGTTCTGCCTCAAATTAATTGAGTCTTTCAGGAAGGACTCAAATTAAATGAGTACCACTCTATTCTGCCTTGGAAGGACCCACTTGGAGTCCTGTATCCAGTTCTGGGTGCTACGGTTCAGGAAGGATATTGATATGTTGGAATGTGCCCAGAGAAGGGTGACCAAAATGGTGGAAGGCCTGGAAACCATGAAGCCCTATGAGGAGAGGCTGACAGAGCTTGGGATGTTTAGCTTGGGGAAGAGAAGGTTAAGAGGGGACATGATAACTCTGCATAAATATCTGAAGGGATGTCATATGGAGGATGGAGCAAGCTTGTCTTCTACTGCTCCAGAGACTAGGACATGGAGCAATGAGGAGAACAGTGTTAAAACGCAGTATATATAATGTGCAACAAATAGATTTTGTTTGGTCCTTTACCAAGAGAGAGGCAGCATATGAATAAATAGATGTCCACTGCTTCCTTTGCAAAGAAAATTAATGAAAAAGAAAATTAATGAAGAACTACATCCCAACTCTTGCACTGACCCCTTCATTCCTGCTGGACATCAATAATTGCATTGATACACATGTGGATCTCTGGGAGGAGAATGCTGTAGCTGTAGTATGTTATTGTTGTGTGCCTTGAAGTTGTTTCTAGTTTATGGTAACCCTAAGACAAACATATTATGGGTTTCTCTGGGGCTGAGTGTGTGTGACATGCCCAAATCACCCAGTGGGTTTCCATGGCCAAGTGGGGAATTGAACCCTGGTCTCCATGATCATAGTCCAAAGATCAAATCACTGCACCACTAATCCCATAGTAAATTCAACAATTTTTCCCCAAGATCTTACATCAGGGTTGCAACATGCAAATCTCTGCAGACAGAGTTGCACATTAATTGTGGTACTCAACATCCTTGCATCGAACAGCAACCTTATGCAATTGTATTAAGGCACTAAATTTGCAACCAAACCTGTGGCCAAATGTGCCTTTGCATCCATGCACACTGCAGAGTGCTCTTCCAAGGGCAAAATGCACCCATACACGAAACTGTTCTTCTGCCTCTTCGAAATAATGGATGCAGATGTTCCACATCAGTCCAAAATATCCAACCCACTTCTGTAGGGGAACTTTGTCACTTGTGAGTTGTCGCTATATGTCAGCAGGTTGGATTAGATGGACTTTGAAAACCCTTCCAACTCTTAGATTCTGTGATCAAAATACACAATTATCTAAAAACTGGGTTTGGGGGAAAATTTTGTGATTTTTTTTTTAAAAAAAGACAAAAATAAAACTTAAAAAAAATTATAAAGCACCTCCAGTTTGGGACTTGAGAAAAGACATTTCTGAATAGGAGACAAAAGCTGCAGCTGGTTTTTGTGAGTCACAGGCTGCTAAGTGTTTCCCCCTGGTGTGTGAAACATCGAATTTGCAAAAATAAATCTGTCCTCTCATCAATAATCTTGCAATGAAAGCTAACCACGAAATCCTTTTGGAGAAAGGAACATAAGAATTATCTCAGCTCCATGAATAACTGATATTGATTGGCTTAAGTGCAAGTCCATGCGCGTGCATAAATTACATGATATAATCAATAAAGTTTTACACTTTCCCCCCCTATTGAATGGTATTATTAAAAAATTCCCCTGAAATTATAAATATTCAACGATGAAAGCTCCTGCCAATTGATAAATACAGTGTCATCTCCCCTATTGTTTCTTGAGTCTATTACAAGGGAATAGGTACTTTAAATCAAGTTAACAAAGACATAGCCCCTAAATAAATCCTTGGATCAGAACGAGGTTTATTGAATTTCATTACAATAGCAATCTCCTTGCTCATACTGAAAGCAATGGAATCAATCAGTCAAAAATTTCTATTGTATCCCCAATAGGGAAATGAAAGTTTCTGGATTGCAAAGTTTAGAAGCTAGTTTTGGGGGAAAACAAAACTGGTTTTAAAGTAATTTGTTACTTCTTGCAGTGTATAAAAACCAGTTCCTTCTTGTTACTCACTACATTGTTCTAAAAGATTATTATTATGTTACTCATGGCATTTTTTAAAAAAAAAGATTAAGATGCCACAAGTGACACAGAACTTGGAAAGAAATGTCAAAATGCAGCTAAAAGGGCTCTTTTAACTTTTAAAAGTTTAGACAGTAACTTTTAAAAGTTACTGGGACAATGTTTTTCGGAAGAATAAGGTGATATACCTCCTGAGTACAAAATTACTTTTGAAATGTAGTTCTGCTGCAGTCTTGTTGCCTGTCCTCCAAGTAATTTGTTGCAGGCAACTTCACTGCCTGTAATTAGTTACTTCCAAGCTTTGGTATCCTACAAAATTTCAATGGTACCTCCACTGCAAATGTTTCCTATAGATCTAGGTTTTAAAATCTGTGTTCTGTGCACCTGTTCAGGGTTTAGCAATGGACTTCGAGGTGTCTTGTGAAATGGAGTTTAAAAAAAGGTTTCTCCCTTTTGATTCCTCCCTAGAATTGTAAAATCTTAGACAAGAGAAATGTAAGGTCCTACACTTAGACAGAAAAAATGGAATGCACAAATATAGGATGGGGAATGCGTGGCTGGATAACAGGATGTATGAAAGGGATCTAGGAGTCTTCATAGATCACAAGCTGAACATGAGTCAGCAGTGTGATCCGGCAGCCAAGAAAGCCAATGTGATCCTTGGTGGCATCAAGGATCGAGGGAGGTAATGGTACCACTCTATTCTGCATTGGTTAGGCCTCATTTGGAATACTGTGTCCAGTTTTGGGCACCTCAATTCAAGAAAGATATTGACAAGCTGGAACATGTCCAGAGGAGGGCAACCATGCCATGCCCTATGAGGATAGACTTAGAGAGCTGGGTATGTTTAGTCTGCAGAACAGAAGGTTAAGAGGGGACATGATAGCCATCTTTAAATATTTGAAGGGATGTCATGTCGAGGAGGGAGCGGGCTTGTTTTCTGCTGCTCCAGAGACAAGGACAAGGAGCAATGGATTCAAGCTGCAGGAAAGGAGATTCCACCTGAACCTCAGATCAGAGCTGTCTGGCAGTGGAATGTGCTGCCTGGGAGTGTGGTGGACTCTCCTTCTTTGGAGGTTTTTAAGCAGAGGCCAGATGGTCATCTGTTGGGAACGCTTTGATGTGTGTTCTTGCATGGCAGGGGGTTGGACTGGATGGCCCCTGGGGTCTCTACAATTCTATGACTCTGTCTGGACCAATTGTGTGCTATGCAGGAAAGGACATCTAAGCATTACCAAGAGATGGCTGTCCAAACTCTGTTTAAAAACCTCCAAGGAAGAGGAGTGTTACGCTCCAACTCAGTCCATTCCAGTTTCAAACAGCTCTGTTACTTTTAAACTTGTGTTGAAGTGAATCAAAGTGTTTAATTTTCATTCAACTGAATTTTTCTCTCTGTGTGTGGGGGGGTCTACAATGTACATCAAATTCTCAAAGGGTCTATGACCCCAAAAAGATTGGTCCTGGCAGTGTAACTAATAAAAAAGGGAGGAGGAAAGACCAAGACCACATTTCCAGCCTGAAGGCCCGAAATTTCCAGCTGCAAAAGGTAAGATCTTGCACATTCCACTACATGTTCTATTCACCTAAGATCCAAAATTTTACAGAGGGTTTGGATAAAGCGCAGGAGTTGGAGGATGTCCCATGCCAGCAACCAGCCAAGACTTACAGCTCTCTAATTAGAGCCTCTTAATCAGCAGCCAGGAGCAAAATTTGCTGTAGTTTGTTAGCAAAATAGCCAGCCATTGTTTTGCAGTCCGAGTTCACAGTAAATCAGAGTGACAGTCCAGTGGTGAAGTCCATACACAACGAGAAGGTCAAGGTTTCTAGGAGCACAAGCAAGGACTCCAAATTTAAGCCAAGTTGCTTCCACTGACAGGAACAGTTGACTGCAACAACTTCCTACCATTCTGGTCCCTATTTATACAGGCTGAGAGCCCTCCCCAGCTGTTTGCCTAATTGATAGGTCCTTACTGTATAAATACTCTGAGACTCCTAGGTGCTCCCTTTTCCACCCATGCTGGTTGCTGTATGTATCATCCTTCTCATGTCTATATGTTGTGGCTCTTGGGAAGGGTCCTGTCTGGGGCCTGAGATGGGGGCACGACAGAAGAATGCTTGAACTTGGTATTCCTATGGCCTCCTATAAGATTTGGGGCATGCTTCACCCTCATCCAACTGAGTAGTACAAAGCAAAACAGCTGGGACTGGTGGTAATTCCAGACCTTCCCAGGGCTGTCTAGAACTGAAAACTGACATGCACTTTTGCTATTAGGTTTTTTTTACTGGTGACAAATGGATGCAGAAAGTGGTCTACAGCAGAGGAAACATCACAGGCTTTTGGCTGATGGATTCCAACATCTTGTCATAGCTGGTGGTACTACTGGGTTCTTGAGCAACCAATTCTACCTGGGTTGAACTTCTAGAGCCCTATGGCTGGATAAGAGGTCCCTGGGCATCCCCTACTCCAATGGGAAGCAACTGCAGGAGGGTTCCTGGGGGATATACAGGGCCAAACCAAAGGAAACTGAGCTCTGCAGGCTTGACCCAATGGCCATCTGAATAGTTATGAGAACCATATAAGCAAGTTGCTCACAGGAACGTCTGTTTCCAGTTCCCTCTGTAACAGTGAATTGTCATGTCAAAGCATAAATTATTTAGCTTTGTGTTTCTTCAAGTCATTTCAAACTTTTGGTGACCCTAAAACCTTCATGGGGTTTTCTTAGACTCATAGAGTTGGAAGAGGCCATAAGGGTAAATTTTATTCAAACGAAGGGTGCCACTGCCTTCCACTACGGTTGAAAGAGTATACTTTGCCCAAGATTGGCCAGTAGGACTTCCATGGCTGAGAGGGGATTCAAACCCCAACCTTCTAGAGCCCTGGTCCAACCACTAGAATCATTGAATCATAGAATCATAGAGTTGGAAGAGACTACAACAGCCATTTATGCAAGAATGCACACTCAAAGCACCTCAGCAAACAGTTATCAAGCTTCTGTTTAAAAACCTCCAAAGAAGGTGACTCTACCACACTCTGAGGCAACATATTCCACTACTGAGATGCTCTTACTGTGAGGAAGCTCCTCCTAATGTTTAGATGGAATCTCTTTTCCTGTAGTTTGAACCCATTGCTCTGTGTCCTAGTCTATGGAGCAACAGAAAACAAGCTTGCTCCATCTTCAACATGACATCCCATCAAATATTTAAACATGGCTATCATGTCACCTCTTAGCCTTCTTTTCATTAGGCTAAACATCCCCAGCTCCCTAAGCCGCTCTTCATAGGGCATGGTTTCCAGACCCTTCACCATTCCGGTTGCCCTCCTCTGGACACACTTCAGCTTGTCAATATCCTTCTTGAACTGTGGTGCCCAGAACTGGACATAGTGTTCCAGATGAGGCCTAAACAATGCAGAATACAGTGGTATTATTACTTCCCTTGATCTTGACACTATACTCCTATTGACATGGACCAGAATCACATTGGCCTTTTTAGCTGTTGCATTACACTGCTAAAACAATGCAATTCTAGGCTGCATCTATAGTATAGTGTTGAGACCAAGAGAAGTAATACACATTGGCTCTTTGCTGAACCCAAAATAACCCTTTCTGTGCCATTGGTCATCTGTTAACATTTGAGGACCATGATGCTGATTAGAATTCTAGAACCCATCTGCCTGTTGACAGGAAGGCACATCCACCCCATTTGGTCTAAGCTGCTGGCACGTCACAGAGAATATGAAGTGGGAGAGGGGTCTCATTTCACACCATGCTTGAGTGTTCACCCTCCCAAGATACACATACTTTCATAATGTTTCTGCCCAAGTCTCTGGAGGTGGGCCAGGAATTCCAGGAGGAGGTTTCTCACCTCTCACTTTGCACCAGTGTGGTATGGGACCCCCATGAAGGGTTGGGGAGGAAGCTGAATAAAAAAAGACACCCTCCATATGCCTTCTGATGTTCCCAGTCTATAAAGCAATAATGACAAAGCTGCAGTTGCAGGAGCCCTAGTGCTGTTCCCAAATGCAAGTGGGGCAACACAACAAGGAAGGACAGGCCTGGTTTAGTTTTAAGCATGAATCTAGAAACACAGAATCTAAAGCTGGAAGAGATCCTAAAGGTCATCTAGTCCAACCCCATTCCGCCCTGCAGGAGGACACCATCAAAGCACTCCCAACAGATGGTCATTCAGACTCTGTTTAAAAACTTCCAGAGAAGGAGGCTCCACCACACTTCTAGGCTCCAGGATATTTCACTGTCAAACTACTCTTACCATCAGGAAGTTCTTCTTAAGGTTTAGGTGGAATCCTGACCTTTGAAGCCTTTTCCTGACCTTTGAAGCCATGGCTCTGTGTCCTAATCTCCGGAGCCATAGAAAACCAGGTTGACCCAACCTCCCTATGACATCCCTTCAAATATTTAAACATGACTATCATTTCTCCTCCTCACCTTCTCTTCTCCAAGCTAAACATCTCCAGCTCCCTAAGCTGCTCCTCATGGTTTCAGGGCCTTCTACCATTTTGGTCTCCCTCCTCTGGACACCTTCCAGCTTGTCCATATCTTTCCTGAACTGTGGCGTCCAGAACAGGGGGCAGTATTATTCCAGGTAAGTCCTGACCAAAGCAGAATAGTGTGGTACTATCACTTCCCTTGACCTAGACACTATATTCCTATTGATGCATCCCTGTTTGTTTTTTTAAAAAAATTATCTAGCCTTTTTAATCTCTTTAAAATGGGTTGAGTTATTTAATGTGTGTTTACCTTGCTTAAATTATTTATTGATTTTAATTTGAGACTGTTTAAATTGTTTTATCTGTTCGCTGCCCTCCGATCTCATGATAAACGGGCAGAATTAAAATATTCCAATGCAAAGGATGGCTAACATCCTTTCAGGCAGTGGCAAGGTCATAATGATCTTGTAACTGTTTGGTATTTACATTTGAGAATGTGGCTTCACTGCCACAACCACAAGTACGGTTGGCCTCCTGTATCCATGGGTGCTGCATCCATGGGTTCTGCCAAGGTCAGAGACCGACACAGCAAGCCAGCCCGGAGAAGGGAGAGGGAGAGATAGCAGAGTCCCACTGGGAGGAGTCAAAGCAAGCAATTACTCCTAGGCAGTCCATTTACCTAAGCCTGAGCGACAAGTGAAAGCCATAGTCAGAGTCCAAAATCCAAGGGTCAGAGCCAAGAGGTCAATCCAAGGTATCAAAGGCCAGGTGCAGGAAGCAAGGAACAGGCAAGGAGAGGGCTTGTAGAAAGTTTGCCACAAGCAAAGGAAAGCTTCCAGGCAGGCAGTTATATAGCCCAGGTATAGGTATGACCAGTCACCACTTCTTGAACTTAATCAAGGAAGCCTCCCTTTGCTCAGCAATCTTGAGTCTCCGCCTTGTTTGTGGGCTGATTGACGCAGGCTCCAGGGTCTCCTCGGGATCACAGCTGGATCCCTGTTGCCCTAAAGGACCAGGCAGAGGAACGTCCGAGCCTGCTTGGTCCCTGGCAGCAGGAGGAGCTCTTGAGCTTCAGGACTCATCTCCAGCCAGAGCCACAGGGACCAACAGCTGCTGCTCATCAGCAGCAGCTCTGACAGGGGCTTCAGTTATCACAGGTTCAACCAACCATAGCTTGAAATATACACACACACACACACACACATATGTGTGTGTGCGTGTGTGCGCGCGCACATGCGTGTATGTATGGATGGATTCAAACCTCGATTTTGCTGCACGCCAAGCACTATGCTGATGTGTAGGCACAGCCTGCTGTAGCCTCCCGCCATTTCAAAGATCCTCAGGCTCTTTCTGGCACTCCTTTCAGTTGTTCACCGTTTTATAAAAGGAACATCATTTTACTACACCTGTACATAATGGGATCTGAGCATCCACAGATTTTTGGTATCCACAGGAGTTTGTGGAACCAAACTCCAGGGGACAGTGAGGGCCCTCTGTACACCCAAAATCCACCTTAAAATCCAGGCCACTGCACTGAAGGACAGCTTTCTGTGACACTGACAAGTGGGATGTTGAAGGATGACGTGTCCAGTCCCCTCCTGCCAGCAAACTGTGGGGTGGCAAAGAGTTATGACAGACACTGTTTCTGCTCATTACGCCACTGGCCACTGGCAGGAGGGGAATGAATGCATCCACTTCAGCATCCACTCACCGGCACCGCAAAACTCTGTCCTTGGATTTTAAGGTGGTTTGGGGGTGTCAGATTGGAAGAAGGAACATAGCCATGACATTGCAGCTATGTGCCTGATGCAGAATTAAGGCCAACAACACCACCAACAACAGTAAGTGCCCAAATGGGTTCTGGCAGCACTCATGTGCACTACAAACGTCAGACAAATATTGAAGTGCATTAACTGGGGAAGGGAGGCCAGCCACATGAATGCAAAGTGGGTTATTTTCCAACATTACTTCCAAAGTACTTGTTAAATGCTGCTATTTGGCAAAGAATTTCTTAAGCCCTCTCAGACAAGCTTGAACTGCATGAGTTGTGTGTGTGTGCATGTGTGTCTGCATATAATACATGCCACAATTTATTTTATTTAAGAATTTTTAGATTGGAAACTGCTAAGATAAATGGAAGAGAGACAAAGCCAGAGACAGGGAAATGGCTGAACTCAAATTCTCCAGTCTACTAGAAATATTTGAGAGTCAGCTTAATGGCTGATCAAGGAGAATGGGATTCAAAAAAATTTAATAGCTTTAGCAAAATCAGGTGCTTTTGTAATCTGCCTCAGAATGGATTTCTTCTGCAAGGGAAGCTTGGGGACTCCTGTCAAAGATAAATTTTAGAGGCAACCCTTAATACAAAATGTATGTAAGTTTAAACAAAACCAGAAGATTATTGACTGACAGATATGTATTAAAATATTAGAAAGTCACTGCTGAGCTGGTTTAACTCCAACTCTCTCTTTCTGGAAATAACATTTGAAAATATTAAAAAAAATGGTTGAAAATGGGTTTCATGAGCATTGGGAAATCCTGACAAGGAGAATCCTAGACGGATGAGAATCTTTGCAGTTTGGGACTTCTTCTGCATGACAAATATATTTGGGGTATAATAACTTAAACTTAGCTTTGGTGGATACGCCAGCTGTGCCCCTTCCTAGGATTGGACGACTTAAAAATGGTAATGCACATACTGGTAACCTCAAGGTTAGACTTCTGCAATGCACTGTACATTGGGCTACCTTTGGACCAGGTTCAGAAACTCCAGTTGGTCCAAAATATGGCCACCAAATTCATTACAGGTACAGCAAGGAGTGAGCATATCACACTGATATTAAAATCACTCCACTGGCTACCAATTAATTTCTGTGCAAAGTACGAAGTGGTGATTATTACCTTTAAAGCCCTACATGATTTGGGTCCAACTTACCTTCAGGATCGCCTCCTCCCATACAATCCGCCCCATACATTCAGGTCCTCTGGGGGCCATTTACTTAAACCAGCCAAGACTAGACTGGCAACGGCCAACTAGACTTCTCTTCGGCTGTCCCTAAACTGTGGAATGACCTGCTAGAAGAGATTCGACAGCAAAATATGCTGTCTGAATTAAAAAAAAAAAATACTATCTCTTCCAGCAGGCCTATCCAGTCTATTTTTATCATGCTTTTAACTGCATTTGTATTTTAATTCTATTTGTATTCAAATTGTACTTTTGATATATTTTAATTGTGAGAAGTTTATATTTTAAATGCTTTGTGTTTTTAGTGTATTTTAGCTAAAATTTGTTTTTAATAGTATCTATGTTGTACCCCACCTTGAGCCTTGGGCAGAGGCAGGTAACTATTATTATTATTATTATTATCATCATCATCATCATCATTATTAAAAGAAGTAAATATGATGTCTGCAATGTGCAAATGTTCAACAGGCTTTTGTAGTCCCTTCCAATTCTAAGATTCTATTGTTCTATGTTAGAATGCATCTCCCATTATCCCCCGATCAGGCAGACCCATTATCTGGACAAGAGAGCTGAGTCGTATAGTCTCCTCTCCAGGTGGACAAAAAGTTAAGGACACAATGTTTTAGGTCAGTGGTTCTCAACCTGGGGTCATAAAGCCCTTGCAAGGGGTCTGCAAAATATTGCTAGACACCAATGGCAGTTGCAACAACAGGGATGTGGCAGTGGGGGGCTGCAGGTGTTGAAACTGCTCCCTCCTTTGCAAAGAGGGAGCAGTTTCGGCATGTGCGTTCCCCCTGCTGCGGCATCCCTGATGAAAGGGACACAGAGGCAGGTGTGCGCGTATGCCCAAACTCTGACTTTGGAGAGCATGACTTGAGTCATGACTCAGCCAGTCTCCCAGCTTTCCAATGCTCATTCCAAAATACCAGGAAGTGGGTGCTATAAGAAAATATCAGACCAGCTCCCCCCCTTTTTTTTTTTAAAAAAGAAAGAAATGTTGTGCCTTCAGGAGTTTACCAGCAGCACTGCCTAGAGGTTCTTTTTAAATCTCTCCAGGCCCTTTAACATCTCTTTTAAAAAGCTCTTTCTGTGATGGAATTTAGCTGCTGGAAGAGTAAGCCAGCACTGCTAGTTTGAAATTGCCAGAGAATAATATGTTGATCCATTTAAAAAACCAAGCTCCTCTGAAGTTCCTGCAGACAGAAAAGCAGGACAGTAGCGCATGTCATGAATGCATTCTCTGTAATAAATTCATTCCCTGAGGAGCATGAGAGCACAGAACTGGCTCTTATGTGTATTTTCACCACGGGCACAAGAGTTTCCTATTAGTACAGAAACACCAGGTGCATTTTTCTACAGGGATCTGTTTCGACAGAGTACCTGTAAGGAAATAGCAGCTCTCACATCTTGGACTGCTTATGTTTGACTAAGACTTCCAACCATCCTTGGGTCTGCCTGATCGGGGGATGATGGGAGATGCATTCTAACATAGAACAATAGAATCTTAGAACTGGAAGGGACTACAAAGGCCATCTAGTCCACCCCACTGCCATGCAGGAATTCCCAGTTAAAGTACGCCTGAGAGATAGCTATTCAATGAGTGTTTCAAAAACTCCAAAGAAGGAGAATCCTTCACTTTCCAGACAGTCTACTTCACTGCCAAACAGCTCTTGCCATCACGTTCTTCTTAATTGTCTACAACCTTTCATATCTTCAGGCTGTGGTATTTCTGATTACTACGTATGGTAGTGAACGGTGGACAGTGAAGAATGCAAATAGGAAGAAAATCAACTGATTGGACATATGGTGCTGGAAGAGAGTTCTGCAGACACCCTGGGCTGCTAGAAAGAGAAATGAATGGGTCCTAGTGCAAATCAAGTCTCAACTCTCCCTAGAAGCCAAGATGACTAAACTGAGGCTGTAGTACCTTGGCCATATCATCAGAAGACATCATTCCCTAGGCCATTTCCACACTAGAGTGTTATAGCGCTATGATTCCACTTTCAACATCCTATGGAAACCTGGGGTTTGCAGTTTCGGGAGGGACCGGTCAGCTCCTCCCGAAACTTCAAACCCCAGGATTCCATAGGACAGTGGTTCTCAACCTGTGGGTCACGACCCCTTTGGAGGTCAAATGACCCTTTCACAGGGGTCGCCTAAGACCATCGGAAAATACATATACTGGAGGGTTACCAGTTTTTAGGTATTAGAAGTCTATCCAGAGCAGTGATTTAGGGCAGTGTTTCCAATCTATTCGATGTTGGAAATAACTAACTAACTAACTAACTAACTAACTAACTAACTAACTAATAAATGAATAAAAAATAAATAAATAACGAAAATAATTTTATGGTTGGGGGTCACCACAACATGAGGAACTGTATTAAGGGGTCGCGGCATTAGGAAGGTTGAGAACCACTGCCATAGGATGTTGAAAGTGGAATCATAGCGCTATAACACTCTAGTGTGGAAATGGCCCTAGAAAAGACAATAATGCTTGGTAAGGGAGAAGGCGGAGGAAAAGATGGATTGCAGATGGATAGACTCAATCACGGAAAACATGTCCCTGAATCTGTAAGGTTTGAGCAGGGCTAATGAGGACAGAGGAACTGAGAAGCCTCTCATTCATAGGGCTGCCACCATTAGAAGTCGACTTGAGGGCAATGAACAACAACAATTTGAAATCACAACAAGCCATTTAAAAGGCCAATAGAATTAGAACGGCACAGAGCCTCTTCATAGAATCCTAGAGTTGGCAGAGACCCCAACATACAACCAAAGATACAACCAAAGCACTCCCAACAGATGCCCACCCAGCCTCTCTTTAAAAACCACTTCAAAGCCCTTTCTTTAAAAACCTTCGCTTCTGAAAAGCTTGTGATGATGTAAATCTTTACTAATTTTGTTCTCAAAGGAAGCAATAAGTAATTTTAGCCATTGTTCTTCTGACGCAGAAAAAGAAAAGTCTTTGAAAACATCACAACAGATGTAGGCCATTTCTACACTACACTGTTATAGTGCTATTATTCCACTTTCAACATCCTATGGGGCCTTTCCGCAATACACTGTTACAGTGCTGTTATTTCACTTTCAACACCCTGTGGAATTATAGGGTTTGTAGTTTACTGAGGCCAAAGAGCTCTCTGGCTGAGAATGCTAATGGCAAACTGCAAATCCCAGGATTGCACAGGATGTTGCAAGTGGAATAATAGCACTATAGCAGTGTAGTGTGGAAATGGCCATGGAATCCTGGGGTTTGCAGTTTAGGGAGGGATCTCAAAGGCCCCTCTCTAAACTGCAGACCCCAGGATTCCATAGGATGTTTAAAGTGGAACAATACCCTATTTATAGGGTATTGTTCCACTTTGAACAGTTTAGTGCAGAAATGGCCGTAGTTAGAGATTCACGCTGTACGAAATTCACACACTACTTTTGAATCAAAGAAAGAGAGAGAGCTCTGCTTTTTGCACAGCTATCAGTGTGGTTTTCTGCAAACACACAAAGAAGTCCTGAACTGCTGAAATTCTTGTCAGTGCATGATTCTCCTTGCCAGGGTTTCCTGACACCCAAAAAATGTGGTTTTTAACCACTGTTCAAAATATTTTCAAATATCCTTTTCACCCCTAAAAGTTTATCAGAATAGAAAGAGTCCTTGTCAGGCCCCATGAGGAGCAGCTTAGGGAGCTGGGGATGTTCACTCTAGAAAAGAAATGGTTGAGAGGTGACATGATAGCTATGTTTAAATATCTGAAGGGATGTGATATGGAAGAAGGTGGGGCAAGCTTGTTTGCTGCTGCTCCAGAGACTAGGACATGGAGCAATGGCTTCAAACTGCTGGAAAAGAGAATTTACCTAAGCATTAGGAAGAACTTCCTGAGGGCAAGAGATGTACAACAATGGCATATGCTGCTGTCTAGGAGTGTGATGGAGTCTCCTTCTTTGGAGGTTTTGAAACAGGTTTGAATTGGTTGAGAGTGCTTTGATTGTGCATTCCTCATGGCAAAATGGAGTTGGACTGGATATCCCTTGGGGTCTCTTCCACCCCCAGGATTCTATGATTCTAAAATACTGCTAGTCATAAACTTCACTTTCAGAGAAACATGCAAAACTTGCTTGCAACAGTGACAAACCCCTGATCCACTTTGACAGGTTTTATTCATGCCAGGGGTGGAGAACTTCAGGCATCTCCTTATAAGCCTTGGTTTTCATTCTCCCTCCCTTTCTTGTGAATTGCAGAGGGAAACAGCATTGCTTTCCTCACTTTGGCGGCAGGGCAGCAAGTTATCTTGGAAGGTCAATGGCCACTGCTCCAGTCCTCCCTCTCCCTACAGCGGCAGCCAATGTTATTTCACACAGATGTAGTTATAACCAGAAAATGTCCTTCGAGATCCTGCTCACCTCTGTAGATGGGCAACTTGTCCTTTTGGGTAGGAAGGCTTGGAAACCTGTCCCCTCCTCCTTCAGGGGATGGGTGTGAGCTTGTCCGCTCAGTGATAGAATGCAGAAAGGACTCGCTCAGCCTTTCTCACCCAAGCAAACAAACTTCGTTATTTTCCTTTCCTCCCCAAAAAATCATCGGAGGCCTCACTCCAGCCTCTGTCCATTGAGCAATCGCTTGGCCACTCTGTTTGTTGTTGACAAGAGTTGCAGCTTGGCAATGGGGGCCCCACGTCCCTCTCCTTGGAAGGGATACTTTGGCCATGCAAGAGAGAGCCACAAGTGTGACCTGCACACACTGATTCTGGAGAAGGCTGGCTGGAGCATGGAAAAGCAGTTTGCAAACTTTTCAGAGGGGGAGACATTCCCCTAAGCAGGAACGGAGCAGAAAACAAGCCTGTTTGACACTCCCTCCTAAGTTCCACTTCTTGAAAAACTTTATCCCTGCCTCGCCATCTGGTTTTGCCTACCTCGTCTTTTAAAACGGAGTCTCTGCGCTTTGAATGCTCTTAATGTGCAGTGGAAATATCAGGACAGATTTAGATGCAGTTCTGGCAGTGAGTTAGAGTAACTGGTACAACAGCCTTTCGAGGAAAATTTGCTAATTTTGCTTTGTAGAAAGGGAAGACCAATAAAGGGAGATAAGACAGTTGTGTAAAATTTAGTGTTGGAAAGAATATTAAAAAAATACAGTCAGCCCTCCACATTTGCAGGTTTCACTTTTGCGGATTTGATTGCTCATGGGTTATTTGCTGTCACCTCTGCTGCCTCCCTGTGCCATTTTTAATAGGGACTGCAAGCCTGGTGAGACCGAGAAACTGCAAACAAGGCTTGTAAGTCCCTCTTAAGAATGGTGTGGGGCAGCAGTGGAGGTGGCAGGAAGCCCCACCCGTCCCCCACTTCTACCTTCTGAAGGAACCCTGATGCCTCAGAGGAATCCTTGGTGGGTTGAATATGCTGATCATACCTTTTCCTGCGTGTTAAACATGGTTTGAGGAGGTCCTAGAGTTATTCATGGTTTTTCCACTTTCACAGGGGTCCTGTGTGCCCCTAACCCTAGCACATGTGGACGGATGACTGTAACTTAGAAAACAGTTGAAAACTGTTTCTCAAATGTTGAGAAAGCCGATGAGAAGAATATTGGACTGACAAAAATCTCTGAGACTTAACTCTGTGCAACATTTGCACATGCTTCTTGGGAGTGCTTTGGTTAGGTGTTCCTACATGGCCAGGGGTTGGACTTCATGACCCTTCCAACTCTGGGGCCATTTCTGCACTAGCCTGTTATAGTGCGATGATTCCACTTTCAACATCCTCTGGAATCCGGCCGGCCCCTCCCAAAACTGCAAACCCCAGGATTCCAGAGGATGTTGAAAGTGGAATAATCGCGCTATAACAGGCTAGTGTGGAAATGGCCTGAGATTCCCTGATTCTACGAAGGAAGCCAAGCCAGAGAGCAGAATGGTTCTGAAGGCCTTGGATTGCCTTCCTTCCTTCCTTCCTTCCTTCCTTCCTTCCTTCCTTCCTTCCTTCCTTCCTTCCTTCCTTTCCCCCTCCTTCCTTCCCTCTCCCTCTCCCTCTCCCACACCCACCCACTCCCCCATTTTGCCCATCATAAGATTTCTGGATGTACAGAAAGCATTTTGGACAGGAGGGAGGTGACCTCTAGCCCAGGAAAGGAATAGTCCTGGAGGCTGGGCTGAGTGGGGAGAGGGAAGGCAAGGGTTTTTTTTGTTTCTCCAGCACCTGCCGTCCTGAACTCTGAGGCTGACCTGCGAGGAGACCACGCAAGGGAGCGGATTCCAGACAATTCTTGGCAAGCCTCTGTGTCCAGCGCTTGCTCTCGCTCGATGGTTCCTTTGGGCCCTGCGAGGGGCCGGGAGCACAACAGATGAGCACATGCAACGTGCGAGGCGTGGAGGTTTGTCATGTGTCTCCTGGTGTGCGTGCGTGCATGTGAGTGTCTCCACCGTTTTGTGTGCCTCTTGTTGATCTCCTCAGCCCAAACCAACCCAGAGCTCAGAACAACAGTAAAGAGACACAAACAAACCATTTTTTAGGGATGGAACGGTGGGCAGCTTTGCAGAAGTTAGCTTGAAAAGTAATTCATCACCACATATTTCGCACTGCCCATTATCTGTTGGAATGCGGAAGCGCTGCTGTGCTGGAACTCTTCATTTCCAACTAGCCATCTTGGGTGAAAGGCAAGATCTAAACAAAAGAACTGATTGATTCATGGTTTAACTGATATTTTTCCATAGCTTTTTTGAGGGGAAAATCCTTTTATGATTTATCAGAGAACAGTATAAAGTGAGGATGGGGAGGAACCAGTCAAAATACCTCTACAATGCCCTTTTGAAAATAAATGTTGATTTTAAACCCATTTTGAGAGCCAGCATGCTGCTGTGGTTTTAGCACTGAACTATGACCCTGGAGACCAGGGTTTGATTCTCGACTCAGCCACGGAAGCCCACCGGGTGACCTTGGGTGCGTTGCACACTCTCAGTCCCAGAAAATCCTATGAGAAGTTCTCCTTAGGGTCACCGTAAGTTGGAAACAATTTGAAGGGACACAACAACAAGAACAGCAACAATAACCCATTCCACACTGCACCAGCAAAGTAACTTTCTTTTTATCTGGTTCTTTTTGAAAAATAACACCATTGTGCCCTTTGTTTACTCCAAAAGTTGCCAATTCTAGCTAATTGTAAGTCATATCTCTACATTCCAAGCCTTACTGTGTTCAAATGTGCACATGGGTGCCCTTTTAAATGGTCTTAAATGGTTTTAAATTGCTTCAAGTGTTGAATTCAACAGAGAGAAGTGTAAGGTCCTACACTTAGGTAGAAAAAATGGAATACAGAAATATAGGATGGGGGACAAGTTGCTGGATAGCAGTACATGTGAAAGGGATCTGGGAGTCTTGGTAGATCACAAGCTGAACATGAGTCAGCAGTGTGATGCGGCAGCCAAGAAAGCCAATGCAATTCTTGGCTGCATCAATAGGAGTATGGTGTCTAGATTGAGGGAGGTACTGGTACCACTCTACTCTGCTTTGGTTAGACCTCATCTTGAATCCTGTGTCCAGTTCTGGGCACCCCAATTCAAGAAGGACATGGTCAAGCTAGAGCAAGTCCAGAGGAGGGCGACCAAAATGGTGAGAGGTCTGGAAGCCATGCCCTATGAGGATAGACTTAGAGAGCTGGGTATGTTTAGTCTGCAGAAGAGGAGGTTAAGAGGGGACATGATAGCCATGTTTAAATATTTGAAGGGATGCCATGTAGAGGAAGGAGAGGGCTTGTTTTCTGCCACTCCAGAGACCAGGACAAGGAGCAATGGATTCAAGCAGCAGGAAAGGAGATTCCACCTGAACCTCAGGAAGAACTTCCTGGCACTCAGGGCTGTCCGGCAGTGGAATCTGCTGCCTCGGAGTGTAGTCGAGTCTCCTTCCTTGGAGGTTTTTAAGCAGAGGTTGGATGGCCATCTGTCAGGAGTGCTTTGAGGGTGTTCCTGCATGGCAGGGGGTTGGACTGGATGGCCCCTGTGGTCTCTTCCAACTCTACATTTCTATGATTCTATGATACTATAATTGTATAATTCACTTTTAGGCAATTTCGCCCCACGCTGTTATAGTGCTACTAGCGTATTTACCCGGCATTGCCCGGGATTTTATTTCCATCTTAAGGACTCACCAAACTGTCTTTTCCATTTCCTGTATCTTTGCTCCATATTTCTCAACGCAATTTGTATTCAGAGTTATTTATATACACAGTTTGGGTTCTTGAGGGAGTACACTGGCCTCCTCCTTGCTGCTAGGCCTCGTGTGCATAGCAACCAGCCTATTTCTGTACCTGTAAATTTTCCCCATATTCCCCAGTCCAATCTTTATTCAGAGTTGTTACCATTCAGAGATTGGTTCCTGAGGGAATACACTGTCCTCCTCCTTGCTGCTAGGCCTCATATCCACAGCAACCAGCCTATTCCAGTACCTGTAACTTATCCCCATATTCCCCAATCCAATCTGCATTCAGAGTTGTTAACATAATAGAGGTTTGGTTTCTGAGGGAATACACTGCCCTCCTTCTTGCTGCTGGGCTTCATCTCTATAGCAACCAGCCTGAGGCCCAAGAGCTCTCTGGCTGAGAATTCTAAAGGCCCCTCCCTGAGCTGCCAACCCCAGGATTCCACAGAATCTTCACAGCCATCCAATCAAGGAGAGAGGTCTTCTTGCCTGCCACAGCCAATCATAGAAGATCTCGGCCTGCCTGACCCGGGCCATTTCCGCACTAGCCTGTTATAGCGCGATAATTCCACTTTCAACATCCTCTGGAATCCTGGGGTTTGCAGTTTTGGGAGAGGCCAGCCAGCCCCTCCCGAAACTGCAAACCCCAGGATTCCAGAGGATGTTGAAAGTGGAATCATCGCGCTATAACAGGCTAGTGCGGAAATGGCCACAGACAAGCAGACCAACTCACAAACTTTGACTTTTATACAGTAGATTATTCTACTTTCAGCCTCCCCTGAAATCCTGGGATTTGTAGTTTGGGGAGGAGCATTTAGAATTCTCAGCCAGAGAGCTCTTTGGCAAAGCCCAGAATTCCACGGGATGTTGAAAGTGGAATAATAGCACTATAACAGTATAGTGCAGAAATTGCTTTAGTCTGTTTAAACTACTGCATTATTGCTTTTTAAAAAACTGTTTAAAACTGTTTAACTTTATTATATACAAACCTCAGATCCTTGGATATAAGGCAGGATGTGAATATCCTGAAAGCCAGCATGGCTCAGTGGTTTGAGCACTGAACCCGGATGCCAGGAGACCAGGGTTTGGATCCCCAATCAATCCTGGGAAACCACTGGGTGACTTTGGTCAAGTCACAGTCTCTCAGCCTCAGAGGAGGGCAACGACGGCAAACCTACTCTGAATAAATCTTAAGACCTGGCATGTTGTAGTGGCTTGAATGTTAAACTAGGACTCTGGGAAACCAGGGTTCAAATCCCCACTAAGCTCCAGGAATCCACTGGATGATATGGGGCACATCATGCTCATTCAGTTTATGAGGAAAGCAATGGCAGCACTCAAGACACTGCATCACACTCAGTCTCAGACTCATTAAAAAAAATCCAGGTGATGTTTTACCTCCAGCTCCATAACGTCCCCACATGTCTTCAAAATATGAAGCTATAAATCAGACCTAAGCTGGCCAAAATAGAAACAGGAAAGATGTGGTTTGGAGATGGGTGGGGAACCGCAGCATTTTTCAGC
Source organism: Ctenosaura bakeri (assembly GCA_948474755.1). Lineage (NCBI taxonomy): Eukaryota > Metazoa > Chordata > Lepidosauria > Squamata > Iguanidae > Ctenosaura > Ctenosaura bakeri. The sequence goes on from CAOLHI010001420.1 coordinate 371,468, forward strand.
AGTTTTGAGTCACTGGGATAGACATCATAGAACTAGAAGAGACCTCAAGGGCCACCCAGTCCAACCCCATTCTGCCATGCAGGATAGATACAATCCAGACCCTTCCCTTGACAGATGGCTATCCAGCCTCTCTTCAAAAACCTCCAGAGAAGGTGACTCCATCACACTCCCAAGCAGCAGCGTATTCCACTGTTGAACTCCTCTTCCAAGTTCCTCCTAATGTTTAGATGGGAATCTATTTTCTTGAAGTGCTTTGAGGGTGTTCCTGCATGGGAGGGGGTTGGACTGGATGGCCCCTGTGGTCTCTTCCAACTCTACATTTCTATGATTCTATGATTCTATGAAGTTTGAAGCCATTGCACCATGTCCTAGTCTCTGGAGCAGCAGAAAACAAGCTTGCTCCATCTTCCATAGGACATCCTTTCAGATACTTAAACATGAGTATCATGTCTTCTCTTAACCTTCTCTTCTCCAGGCCAAACATACCCAGGTTCCTAAACTGCTCCTGGGGGACATACCTCCACGGACATTTAAAAAAATTGTTGGAGGGGTCTGGGACCTTCAGGTGGGCTCAGGGGACTACCCTTTGGAACCCTATGGGCCACATATGTGTCATGGTCTGTCCATGACCTAGATGGTCCTTATTTGTACCGGTAAACGGCATTTAGAAGCTCTGGACTCTGGGATTTTCTGCTGAGATCCATCTGGTGAGCTGGAGCACAGGGGAGGATAAAAAGATCAGATTGCAAGGGAAGGAGAATGGGGAAGCAATGGAAGGGTTTGGAGTGGGGTGGATGAGAAATGAAGTTTTTAAAAATCCATGCATTTATGTCCTTCTCTTCCAGGCACAAGAGAGGGACAGAGAGAATCACGGGTGGTATTTTTCACCTTCATTCTGGCAATGCACTTACTGTAGTCTTTTAACTTAAACTTAAGCAGCAATTTAGCATAAATGTAGTAATTAATTCCTTCCTCCGTTTGACGTAAATGTAATTGAATTAGATTTTTTACCTTATTAATGATTAACTAAACATACTGAGCTTTTTCTACTAACTTTCCTGTCTCCGATTCCTTTATAAAGGTGAGCAATATACCAGCCATTGATTTCCTTGACAATACTCTCCCTCTTTGAAGAGATCTTAGAGAATCATAGAATCCTAGACCTGGAGGAGACCCCAAGGGCCATCTAGTCCAACCCCATTCTGCCAGACAGGAAGACACAGGCAAAGGACTCCCTTTGACAGATGATCCTCCAGCCTCTGTTTAAAATCCTCCAAAGAAGGAGACTCCAACCACACTCCCAGGCAGCAGCGTATTCCCCTGCCAAACTCCTCTTACCATCTTTTGCTGTTTTCCACATCCACGCTCTTCCCTCTCCCCAACTCTACGAAAATCTCTGCAATTTACTCGCAGGAACTGCACTAAAACCACCTATTATCCTCCACATCTATCCCAGGGTCACATATTTGTGAATGCAATCCTCTCCTATCGCCAGCACTTATCTTCAGAAAACTGTCACCTTCAGACGCTGTGACTGGCAAGCCCTGTTAGCATTCAACAGACCATCAGCCGCGCATACGGCGCCTTAATACAGAAGGAAAACAGCCTAGATGCTGCCGCCGCACGCTGGGAAAACAATGACAGATTTTCATACCTGTGCCAGAAATCACAAGTCAGCAATCAAAACAGAAATGCTCCAACAACCCGTGGGGAGGAGGTGATGGAGGAGTCAGTCTGCATCCAGAATGTCCCAGAGTTTAAACCTGGGCATCTCCAGGGAATCGGGAAATCCAGAGAGCCACTGTTTCTTTAAAACTGGATTGTTAAAGTGTAATTATAACAGGGTTGGGGAGAGGACGAGGAAGGCAAAAAATACACAGGGAGGAAAAATATTGGATATGAATATGGGCTAGGCATGCAGATTGATGTAAGCTGACTGCATTTCCAAAAACATATTTTTTGGACTTGAAGCTGACATCTACAAAAATACACGTTCATGCAGAGCTAAAACAGTGAGATCTTCTGACCACTGAGTGATAAACAGCAAATATGCAGCTTTCTAGCCTCGAAGAACAAGTCTCTTGGTGTCAATAAAAGGATCCAGAATCATAGAATCATAGAAATGTAGAGTTGGAAGAGACCCCAGGGGCCATCCAGTCCAACCCCCTGCCATGCAGGAACACCCTCAAAGCACTCCCGACAGATGGCCATCCAGCCTCTGCTTAAAAACCTCCAAAGAAGGAAACTCCACCACACTCCATGGAGGGAGCAGATTCCACTGCCGGACAGCTCTGACAGTCAGGAAGTTCTTTCTGAGATTCAGGTGGAATCTCCTTTCCTGTAGCTTGAATCCATTGCTCCTTGTCCTGGTCTCTAGAGCAGCAGAGAACAAGCCCGCTCCTTCCTTAACATGACATCCCTTCAAATATTCGTTAGGATCTCGTTAAGTTGAATTTACTCAGGTCTTCAATGGTAGAATAAGACATGAAATATTAACTGATTTTCTATTTCATTTTAGCTGGCATTGGGGGGATGCTCAGAATTCCTTTGTACATTAGTGTAATGTAGTTATGATGTGTTTAGTGTAAGAGATGAGTGTATTATTATCTTTTAGTTTAGTTTTAGTTTTGTTCAGTTTCAGTTCTAGTTATACGTGTGTGTGTGGTTTATTCCTTTTCTCCTGTTCTTTTTTCTTCTTCTGTGTGGTTACAGATTGGTTTGCCCGCATCTTTTGCTAAAATTAATAAACACTGCATCTCAAAACAAATAAATAAAAGCATCCAGGACATATCTATGCTGTTGGTGCTTTTGTTGTCGTTATTTCTTTATTCATACTCTGCCTTTCTCCTGAGAGTGGGCTTCAAGGCTGATAACAAGATTAAAACAGAACAAATTAAAAAATCTGTGAAACCTTGGTTGTTGTTTTTTTAAAAGAATTAAATAATTCATAAATTTAAAACAACTGCATGTTAAAAATATTAATGTTAAAAATAATACATTAAAATACAATTAAAACTATACCACCTTAAAACAAATCTGCACAGCATCGTAACTTCTGTTAAATTCTACGTTACAGGGATATAAGTTGAAACAACTTGCACGTCGACAAATTTGAAATAGTTTTCTAATAGAAAATTAATATCACACACCTGGTGGGATGCAGGGGTCTGAGTGAGGGACTCAGGCTCCTGGAGTCCTAGTCTTGGAAACCCACTGGGTGATCCACTGGATCACTTTGGTCATGTCCTACTGCCTTTGCACCACAGGGAAATATTACCAGTGTTGCACAACCAGAATTGAGTTGATGTAGACAATTTTTGGGGAGTGAGGAGGATAGAAAACACAGCTTAGATGGACCAAAGTGCTCACTTAGTAGAAAGGAGCTCCTTAGATTCAACATGCTGTTGGGGAGTTTAATTTGGATAACTGAAACCTTTTGGGCTTGAAAAGAGTTTAGACAAATGTTTTTATTTTTTTATTTATTATTTATTTGTATCCCGCCTCTCCATATGGATCGAGGCAGCGAACAACTTACAAATAGCATGTATTTCGAAACGTTTCTATACATGCCCCCAACAAGCTGGGTACTCATTTTACCGACCTGTGGAAGGATGGAAGGCTGAGTCAACCTTGGAGCCCGGCAGGATCGAACTCACAACCTTGTGGCTTGCAGTACTGGCATTTAACCACTGCGCCACCAGGGCTCAAATGTCCATCCAATCTTGGGACCTGAAAACCAAGAAGGAACTTGGGAGATACAGACTCGGTATTCTGACACTCCATGGCCCTAACTCGGAGGCTAATTGTATCTTTTCACAGTGGTAAATAGGGAGCGCTCTCTCCACGGGATGCTCTGTGGGCTGCAAGGATTGTCCAAAGGGTCAAAATGTACATACAAAACCTTGGAAGTATGGTTTGAGATGAGGAGGAGGAGGAAGGGGGTGGATTCAGTGCAGCAAGCCACTATAACCTACTTATTAACGTATCACAACAAGCAGAGATATACACAGCATACCTTCAGATAAAGACTTCACCTCTCAGTCTTTTCTTTTCCAGGTAGAAGCATACCCAGATCCCTAACCTGGTCCCCATAAGGTTTGGTTTCCAGACCTTTGATCATTTTGGTTACCCTTCTCTCAACGCTTCCAAGCTTATCGATGTCCTTTCTGATTCTGGACAAGGGATTCCACTGTTGAACAGCACTTACTGTCATGAGGCTCTTCCTAATGCCATGTAAAAGGTGGAGCCAGCTTGTTTTCTGCTGCTCCAGAGACTAGGACATGAACCAATGGATTCAAATGACAAGAAAAGAGATTCTGCCAAAACATTAGGAAGAACTTCTTTATTGTAAGAGCTGTCTGAAAGTGGAATGGCCAGCCTTGCAGTGTGGTGGATTCCCCATCTTTGTAGGCCTTTAGATAGAGTCTTCGTGGCCATCTCTAGGGAGTGCTGTAGTTGTATATTCCTGCATAGTAGGGGTTGGACCAGATGAACCTTGCCACACCTTCCAACTCTAAGATTCTGGAGAGGTCAAAGCTACCAAAACAACCTGGGGCTACAGACCGCCCTAGGGCTGCCTTTTGCCCAACCCTGCATTAAATCCAATTTTTAAAGTCACTCCCTGCACATCTATGGTAGGAAAGATCCCTTTCCTGAGAAATCTGTCTGTCTTCTGCCTTCTCAAAATGACCAGGTCAGCTTCCCAGGGCCAGTTGGTAATCCAGCTGGGTCTGAGTTTCATGAAGGCAGAAGCCAAAACATTTAACGGCATCATTTGCATTTGTTAGTCACATCCATATCTGTGCACACATACACATCTCACGCATACATAATTATGGAATTGTTACTATTCTTTATCCATGTACAGTATTCTGATTATTCATTTTAATTACAATAATTGCTATTATGCAATCAGCCTATTTAAAAAATCAGTTGATTAACTGTTCAATTAACTAAATTCAAATAAATTTGCATGATAAACTCTCGAGAAACGTGTCTTTTTGAGATGTTGAAGAAGTATGGAACTACAAGACGCAAACAAACAAAAACAGAGTCGCTTGTTAGAGGGCCTTTCCGCCCTACACTGTTATAGTGCTATTATTCCACTTTCAATATCCTGTGGAATTCTGGGGTTTGTAGTTTACTGAGGCCAAAGAGCTCTCTGGCTGAGAATTCTAAAGGCCCCTCCCTAAACTGCAAACCCCAGGATTCCCATAGTATATTGAAAGTGGAATAGTAGCACTATAACAGTATAGTACAGAACGGCCCAGAAAGTCTTTTAGATGCCTTCCCAAACAACAACCACAACCAAAATAGGCTCCTCTGGAAAGCAAGCAAGCAGAAGATGGAGCGATCTTGCAGAAGATGGACTATACTTGTTTTCTGTTGCCTCCAGGGACCAGAACATGAACCAATGGATTCAAATTACAAGAAAAGAGTTTCCACCTACACATTAAGAAGAACTTTTTGACTTTAAGAGTTGTTTGAAAATGGGATGGACTATTTTGGAGGGGTGGTCTCTCCTTCTTCGGAGGATTTTCAACAAGAGTGCCAGTCTCTGAGGGAGTCTTTAGCTGTGTATTCTTGCATAGCAGGCGGTTGGACTAGATAGCCCTTGTGGTCTCTTCCAAGTGTTAGCAGTCTATGCCCCTAAGGCACACTGTAACGGATGTGGCCACCTGTAACCAAGCTGATGGGTTCTAGCTGACCTTTTGTGATATATGATGAGGTAGAAATATTTTAACAACTGGAATATTTATTTATTTGTTTTCATATCTTGGCGGTGGACTCTCTGTCTTTGGAGGTTTTTATGTTGGGTGGGCATCTTTTAGGTGTACTTTAGTTATGTCTTCCTGCATGGTAGTGGCCCTTGGGATCTTTTTCAGCTCTATGGCCCTTTCCGCATGGCATTTTCCATGCGAAAGGGTGCCTGGAGCATTGCGCGATTGTGAGGAGCGATCTGCATGACACACTCACAATCGTGTGATGCTCCAGGGGCCGGCAGGCGCTGATTGTGCACCTTGTCATTTTTGGCTAGAAGCTGAAAATGGTGCGCGATTGCGCATTGCTCCCGGGCCCCACGTACACTTACCTGTCGTGCTTCCTGCCCCAGCGCAGCCTGGGAAACTCCCTGGCTGCACTGCGGAAGGAAGAGGCAGGGCTCTCGTGCGAGCAGGCAGCTCGTGCGGAGCCGAAGGACCCTGGATGCAAGAGCCTCTCACAAGAGGCTGCTCATGCAATCCCCACACCCCAGCGCCGGAAGAAGGTAAGGGGCAGAAAGGGCCTATGATTTTTACAGTTCTAAATATGCTTTCATCTCCACTTTGTTTAAAACCAGTTCCTTCCATCTGCCACCGGAAGGAACCTGTTCAGCTGGAAAACTAAAGCAAAATGATGCCTTCCAGTTTTTTTGCTCAAAGTTATGCTATTCCTTTCAGATCAAAAGAAATCTTCTGCACTGGTCAGACCTCAAGCAGGGCAGTCCTATACCCACTTCTGGCCAGTTGAAGAAGGATATCAAGAAACTGGACCATTGCTAGAAGTGGGTGATCCAAGATGGTAAAGAATTTGGAGATCAAGCTCTGTACGAAATGTTTGGGGAGCTAGGTATGTTTAGCATGAAAGAGAGAAAAGTGAGAACCAGATATGAGAACCACCTTCGAATATCTAGAATGCTTTCATTTGGAAGATAGGAGGAATTTATTTTCTGCTGCTCCAAAATATAGGACCTAAAGAAATGGATCAAATTGTTAAGGAAAAGATTCCAGCTAAATTTTAGGGGAAAAAATCCTTAAAGTAAGAGCTATTTGGCAATAGAAGGGGTGTAGTTAAGAGAATGATAGAATTGTAGAACCATAGAGTTGGAAGAGGAACACACAGGAACACACAGTCAAAATATGCCCAGCAAATGGTCATCCAGCTTCTGTTTGAAAATCCCCAAAGAAGGTGATTCCACCACACTCCCGGGCCACTTCCACACCTTACCAGTTCCCATTGTGGTCCTAGTGTCATCCAGGGAAAGCCTTTGCCAGGAATGGTGTGCAACATGAATGCTCCCTTCTGCACCCAGCCAGCTGCCTGTAGTGCAGCCAGCCTCTGTCCCATGCTGCACTGGGGAAGGAAGCACGTAGATTGTGCAATACTTCTATCACTTCCAGCCATGCTGCTTCTGCATGGCTGGCAGTGATAGGAGCATTGCACAACCATGGGGGCTTAACTGATTTTTTCCGTTAAGCGAATATTCTACAATTGCGATAGGTGGGGATGTGCTGGCTGCAAGACCACAAAAACATCAGGCAAAAGCATGACTCATGGACCACTGTGAATGCGTCTCCATTGCAGGACAGTGATGCCATGCAGAAATGGCTCCAGGTAGCATATTCCCCTATCAAACTGCTCTTACCATCAAGAAGTTCTTCCTGGTGTTTAGGTAAAATCTCTTTTCCTGGAGTTTGAATCCATTGCTTCATTATATCCCAGTGTTTGGAGCAGGAGAAAACAAGCTTGTTCCATCTTCAACATGACATCCTTCAAATATTTAAACACGGCTATCATGTCACCTCTCAGTCTTTTTTTTGTCAGGCTAAACATACCTAGCTCCCTAAGCCGCTCCTCGCAGGACATGGTTTCCAGACCCTTCGCCATTTTGGTCACCCTCCTCTGGACACGTTCCAGCTTATCCAGGTAATATGGACTGTTTGCAAGAGGGGATAGAATCTATTTTTTAAAATTTCTTTTTCTTATTTTAGTTATTCTATATTATGTTATATATTGCTTGTATTTTTCGTGTTGTTAGTTCTTGTTTTAATTATGTGTAGATTATATGTTTGGTATGTTCGTGTTAAATAAAATTTAAAAATATTTATTTTTTTTTTAAAAAAATCCCATTGATTTCCTGAGTTTACTGTAGTCAGGTGAGCCCTGGTGGCGCAGTGGTTAAATGTTGGAACTGCAGCCACAACACTGTGAGTTCAATCCTGCTGGGCTCCAGGTTGACTCACCCTTCCATCCTTCCGTAGGTCGGTAAAACGAGTACCCAGCTTGTTGGGGGCAATTAGCTAAACACATTGTAAACCACTTAGGGAGTGCTTAGCACTCATAAGTGGAATAGAAATGGAACTGCTATTGCTATATTGCTATTGGTGTAGCGTTTGAGTGTTGGACTATGCCTCTGGAGACCAGGGTTCAAATCCCTGCTTGGCCATGCAAACCTACTGGGTGATCTTGGCAAGTCATATACTCTCAGCATCAGAGGAAGGCAATGGCAAACCCCATCTGAACAAATCTTACCAAGTTCACCTTAGGGCTGCCGTAAGTCAGAAACAACTTGAAGGCACACAACGACAACTCTAATTGAGACTAGTAACTGGATTTAAGCCCATTGGTTTAACTCAGGTGTGCCAGAATTAACTCCATCAGCCTAAATCCTTCTATTGAATCCAATGACGCATGGCAAATAAACACGTCTATAAATCCCATTGATTTAATCGGTCTACTTTAATTTGGGCTAGATGATGGATTTATGTCTTTACGCTTACCTCATAAGTGCCATGTTGGCTATGCTTAATCCCAACGAGAGCAGGCTCATTGAATACATAATAATTTGGTAATTCTACACTTACGTACATTATGTTGATGCAATGGGTCTACTCTAGCTGGGACTAACCACAGGATCCAGGCTGTTGTGGCTGATGATGAAACATCACTTTCATCCAGCCTTTTATCAGGCCCTCTGCCTATTTCCTGTTACGGAAATCTCCAGAGCAGCATGTCCAGATTCATGCTGCTGTTATACAAACGTGACCAAAAGCTTGTAGGACACGGAAGTGAGTTTACAGCTCAGCACGACAGATGGGCTCAGTGCTGAAGGATACTTGAAAAGAAACACTGCGTCCAAGGAGAGTGGTTTGGTTATGTTATTGGATAGATAAAAAGCACATTACCTTGATAAATAAAAGCCAATAAAGAGGCTAATGGCATTTTAAGAAAGGTGAGCAATTCCTAGTCTCGACATCCTGAACAGAGACTTTAACTCACCGCTGCAACATAAAGTAATAAAAGGAACTGGAGTCTGAATGCGGTGCATTGCAGAAAACACCGATTAACCGGGCACCGTATTTTCACTGCAAAATGGCTGCATAAAGCCTGTGGGATGTTCTCCCATGTACTCATCAGTGAAATGAAAGAGGCCCACACTTTTTCAGTGGGACTCACCCAGACTTTCTTGCTGTACTATGTCCTGTGTGGAAGGCAGGGGGCAATATTTGTCACTCCCCCTCCACAAGTTGCACCTACCCTTTGGGGTGGCCAGGAAGTGATGCGATGTCCCTTCCTATTGCCACTATTTTTGCATTTGCATTTTGCATTTGATTTTTTGCTGTTAAGAACGAGTGAATGAAAACAAAAACTACATCTGCAGGCAGTTTTGCACTGTTTTTAGTTAGTAAATAAAATGTAATTGGGTGATGGGAAGGTTTGAGTGCCTGAATTAAATGCATTTGTAGGTGGTTTGGGGGATATTTGGGATAGGAAATTGCCCAAAAATTAGCCTGGGAAAATATTTTTTGGGGGAGAGGGAAGTTGGAGGACTTGGTGGGTGCTTCCATGGCCAAAAAAGTGAGCCCAGTCTAAAAGTAGGCAACCAGCATTTATAGAAGGGAGACAAGAAAATACACCATATTCTGCTTTGTTATTTCCATTCACTCTTGCACTCTTTAAAAAACACAGCCAGAACCAAAGTTATTCTATTTCATAGAATCACAGAATCATAGAGTTGAAAGAGACCCCAAGGGCCTTCCATTCCAACCCCACTCTGCCATGCAGGAGGACACAATCCAAAAACTCCTAACAGATACCCATCCAGCCTCTGTTTAAAAACCTCCAGAGGAGGAGACTCCGCCACCCTCCAAGACAGCATATTCCACTCTCAAACTGCTCTGACCATCAAGGAAGTTCTGCCTAATGTTTAGGTAGATTATCTTCTCCTGTAGTTTGAAGTCATCGCTTCATGTTCTGTTCTCTGTAGCAACAGAAAACAAGCTTGCTCCATTTTCCACATGACATGCCTTCAAAATTTAAATATGGCTCTCATGTCTCCATTTTACCTTCTCTTCTCCGGGATAAACATTCCCAGCCCCCTGAGCTGCTCCTCAAAGAGCTTCATGAAATATATTTCTTATACTTAATGCCAACATCAAAGAAGGATTATTCCACCCTCTGCACAGCCAATGCTTGACTAAGGTACATATAAACTTTCCATCTACTGTTGACTTTAATTCTGGCAGTAACAAGTGACACGTGGACAAGACACGAACAGTTGCCTTGCTGTCTCTGCTCAGAATGCAAAACTTCTACTAGCTATAGTTATTTTATGCATTTTTGGTTTAGATTTGAACCCACACGTAAGAAGAACAGTGATGCTGAAGTGGTAGGATTTGTAAGTGAAAGCTGATAGCAATATCCCCAAGGAGAGTGCAGAACTGGAGGTTGTCCTGTAAGGGGTTGCCAGATTGAAAACTGGAGAGGGCTCCTACACCTTTAATTACTTGGTTGTGTGCCAAGCAGTACATGACTGCTATCTATTTATCCATCCATCCATCCATCCATCCATCCATCCATCCATCCATCCATCAATAAATAAATTCCCTCTTCTGCACAACCAATAAAGCTACAGGAACTCTCTCCAGTTTTCATTCTGGCAGCCCTAGGCAATGTTGAACTCTTATTTTTTAAAAATGCAGCAGTATTCATCTCCCCCCAGGAGGAGGTCTTTTGTAAACAGGCCTTGTCCACTGGCCGCTAAAGGCAGAAAGAATATTCCACAATATTTGGACAATGATAAAAAAGAAAAAAAAAAGTCAGGAAAATGTGATGAAGAGAATTCTAGATGGGTGTGAATCTACACAAGTTACTCAGTCTGAAAGAAGGCATGTGGTTGTGGGAGAGAGTTGCACATAAAATGATGTTTTCTACACAGAAAACAGTATTTCTCTGATGTTGTGCTCAGTCTGGAGAAGAGAAGATGGGGAGGTGAAGACAACCATCTTCAACTATCTGAAGGACTGTCATGTGGAAGAAAAGTGAGCCTTTTCCCCTTGCTGTTCCAGAGACTAGAACATGAACTAATGGATTCAGTTTGCAAGAATGAAGATTACAACTAAACCTTAGGAAGGGAATCCCAACATCAAAAGCTCTTTGACAGCCCATCGCACTTCCTTGGAAGATGGGGGACCCTTCTTCCTTGAGGGTTTTTAAATAGAGGTTGGATGGGCATCTCTCAGGAATGCTTTGACTGTATTCCTGTGTGGCAAGAGGTTGGACTAGATGGCCCTTAAGGCATCTTCCAACTCCCAACTCTTATGATTCTCTGGTTCCCTCTCTGACTCATCTACCTCTCTCTGCCCTTCTTGGCCTCCTCCCTTGGCAAGTGGTGGGATCTCCATGGTTAGAGGTCTTTAAATAGAGGTTGGATGGCCATCTCTCAGGAATTGTTTAACTGTGTATTCCTGCACGGTAGGGCATTGGACAAACCAGGAATATCCCAAGCCTTGAGGCTTCAGGACCAAAACCTGAGAATTTAGGACAACCCCTTGTGGTGCCACAGGCAGCAAACCCAGGGGATGGCACAAGAATGATGTTAAAAGGGGCAGCATGACCTATTGAACATCAGCCATACTTTCACAGAGTATGCCAATGTGATCCTAGGCTGTATCAATAGGAGCATAGTATCCAGACTGAGGGAAGAAATAGTACCGCTCTATTCTGCTTTGGAAAGATCTCACCTGGAACCCTATGTCCAGTTATGGGCTCCCCAGTTCAGGAATGTGAGGAAAGGTTGGACATGACCTGTAGTCCAATGAAATATATATGATGTACATTGTGGTTTGCACCTGGGGATGACAGTGCATGATGTAATCCCATGTCACTTCAGTTGAGTCATTGTGATATGTAACCAGGGCAGAGGGTTGCATCAGACATGGGAAAATGCAAAGTTGGCTAGAGTTGCATCAGCAAAGGATGAGTTCTAGCCAACTGTCCCCTCAATTGTCTGATAGAGTGGCCAGAGGCTATGCCGGATGCGTATCTCCACTTGCTGTGGGATGCTGAAACTCTGTTGGAGGACTGTAAATATGTATGTATCATAACTGAAGAGTAAAAGCCTCCAAGTTGGAAGATAATATTGCGTGGGTGTTGCTTTTCTGGCTTCAGAGCATTACTGCTTGTTTAAATTCTGCTGGGCACGCTTCTAAAGCTGTGTGTACAGTCTCGGCTATATGGTGGTTTTTGATACACTTGACTCTGGTACAGCTTTTTGGCCAGAGCTCAGTGGCAGGAGGGAAGTGCTATCGTGGTTTTGCATAGCTCTCATCACCCACCAACCCTCCAGAAGAAAGGATATTGACAAGCTGAAACGAGTCCAGAGGAGAGTGACCAAAATGGTAGAAGGCTTGGAAACCATGAAGCCCTATGAGGAGTGACTTAGGGAGCTGGGGATGTTTAGCCTGGAGAAGAGAAGGTTAAGCAGCAACATGACACCCATGTTTAAATAGCCCTTGACCTCTAGGACTGTACAATTCACCAAGTCCTTTGAGCCCTTTGCTCAGAAAGGGAGGTGCTGTCAGGTTGGTCCTTCTTGGTTCCCCTCTAGAGTTTGGGAAAAGGGGTCAGAAAAGTCAAAAGAGATGGTGGAACTCTTTTGGCCTCCCTGTGAAAGCCCACTCGCAATTAACTCCCTTTGATTCTGCAAGGAGACAAATGCCTGTAATTTACAAATAGATTTTTATCTGAAAACAAGTCCCTCATCTGACACCTATCGATTTCCACACCCCCTGCTTGAGGAGCCAGGCTGCAATTACATTGCCACATAATTAATACATACTGGGAGGAAAATAAATAAATAAATGAAAGCCAACAGATGCTAGCGTTGCCCAAGCAAGATGACAAAAAAACTTGATTTTTCCAGGTCCACTTTTATTCCTAAGTCAGCCCGAGGATCAGACTTATCTGATCGAAAGCAGGGCTGTTATCTGCCTCACTGAGGCTGCTGCCAGCCCTAAGGCAGAGATGCTCAAATTACGTCTACACACATCAGAGCACCTGCCAGTGAGCGGTGGACGGATACGGCTTGTCTAGAAGCAGAAGGCCAATCTCGGGAGAGTGGATCAGCAAGGAGCAAACCAAGCAGAGGGCGTGATCTGCTTTGGGGAACAACAAGATGACAGGCATCCACCCAGAGACTGTGGAAAAATCCCCACAATGAACTTTGGTCCTGCTTTCTTTTCACCCCTACTAGTGGAACCACCTGCAAGTGGAATTGAAGCAGCAGTTCTGGACAGGAGTTGCTGGAGAGTTGCTGGAGAGACCTCCCATGGCTTTAATGGCTACGGAGAAGATGGAATTTCAGCAGATGCTGCTTTTTACCTGGTTGTGTGACAAGCAACTCTTGCTAAAATCCCTCTTTTACTAGAGTTTGGTTTCTAG